>JAVJIF010001894.1:0-129150 GCA_038442645.1 Agave tequilana
TTTACAGTGGTATTAGGTATATTGTACAATCATATTTCGGTCTGACCTGAGGGCCTCCAGGGGACCGAGGGGAGTGCTTGCTCCTCCTTACTTGGTACCATCATGATAAGGGCATACATAAGTCCCTCCTGTTAGCCTAGCGGCTGGCTTCCGTCACCAAGCAACGGAACAATCCTGGACCGTTATCCCGGGCATGTAACGGGATCCACTGTAAACATAGTTCGTTGATAATCCCGCTGGTTTCCAATAACCAACCTTGCTTTACTAGGATATGGATCTATGTGCCCTGGGCGCTGGGTACATAGCTAGAATATCACAGTAAGAAAAGTAATAATAATAATAGACTCTAACTGTGGATTCATTGTATTCTGACTTTATCTTTCATGCTTCATTATTCGTTGATTGATATTCATATTACTGTTCTAACTTCCTTATCCTTGTTTTATAGCATTTGGCTATAGCCTACTCATTGTTGGGAGGTCCTGACTCCTTGGATTTGTATATTCAGGTTCCGAAGCTTGGATCGAAGTGGAGCCTTCCAAAGAGGATCAAGCTTTTCTTAGTGAGCAGGCAGACTAGTCCCAGTCCTTTGTGTCAGATTTCTCTTTTTGACTCACGGGATCTTCATCCTACTCGTGAGCATTTTGTGTTCATATTGTATCTTTTACTTTTGGACTGGTTGTGATAAAAGATACATGTAATGTGTAATATTTTATCATATCTTGTGATAACTTGTACTTGTACTTTTAAGTTGGCATATGTATGTATATCACGCTTTGTCGTGTACTCTGATCCTTGTTGTACTAGATGCTTAGAGTATATACGTGGGAGCATTTTTGACCTACGTATATACGTCGCAGTGACGTCCCCGTATCCGTGGGATCGGGGCGTTACAGGTAAAGAGAGCACCTTTCATAGCTTGTCACCTTTTATTACAAGCACTCTTTATTCCACTCATGTATCACTCTTTCTCCTAATACAAGTTCTAAAATAAATAAAAAATACAAAGAATAAAAAATACAAGAGGAAGAAGAAGAACTAACCTAACCTAAACTAAACTACACTTGGAATGAAAAACTACCATAAACTCTGTATATCTTCTGCTCTAGAGGTCCAAGGGGTATTTATAGGCACTAGGGGAAAGGGAGCCAGGGGACAACCCCTGCCCGAAGCCAGGCACACGTCGCGGCCGTACGGCCGTGAAAACGCGGCCTAGGCCGCATTTTCACAGCCTTACTAGGGCCCGAGCGCGACGCTTTGAGCCGCGCGCGGTCCCGTCTGTCCCCTGTCAGCTTCTGTGCCCGGTTTCTTGTTTGCAGCCCCTGATTTGACGAATCAGCTCTTCTAGGTCAATAGTTATGATATAGGCTTTTAATCACTAATTAAATGGTGATTTAGGGCCTTCTTCTTCATTGCACATGGACTAGAATCAAGTAAGTAAAGCTTTATTAACAAAATTTTATACCAAATAAATATACGGATGTGATAAAATTATGCAAAAATTAGAGACTAATCAGTGAACTTTCAGAAATCTTCACAATAGAGTAGGAATTGGTGAAGAAACATAAAGTGGAAGCAAGTTTTCAGAAGTACAGAATTTTGAACAGAATTTTTGGTCAGAAAACTTGAGTTTTTAATTGGTGATTGATCCTAGGATAACATTCCTATTTATAGGTAAAATCTATAGTCAGTTAGGGAAGTTATCAATTCAAATTTGAAATTTAAAACGTTAGATAAAACATCAGAAATCAGAAACTGAACAACAGTCAGAAACTGCTATTAGTCGACTATAGTATGGAGGTTAGTCGACTAGAAGAACAAAATTTGCCAAAGTTAGCCGACTAATATATGAGGCAAGTCGACTATATCAAGACTGATACGGATAACAAGTTTCTAGAAACTGTTTTTTAGTCGACTAATAAAACAGGTTAGTCGACTATATCAAGGGTTAGTCGACTAGGCTCTAGGGGAAGTCGACTAATACTGATGACAGACAATAAACAGATAGCAGGGAGGAAATGAGTCAGTCGACTATTGAATAGGTTAGTCGACTATAGTTGGGTTCAAGTCGACTATACAAGTATTGTGTGTATTCAAGGCTTTTAACAATAATTCAAAAATACACATAAATACTCAAAGTCTTCATAAGAATTTGAGCAGCCAGAGCTCTGTATAAATGCTTGAGATAGAGATCAAATGCATTTGTATCACTTTGTTATCCATCATCAAAATCTTTCAATCTTGTCGACTTCAACATTCTCCCCTTTTTGATGATGACAACCTGTGTTTATAAAAACTCCCCCTGCAGAGAAACTCCCCCTGCAGTAAACAGGTTATAACAAATAGATATGTAATAAGTCAAGCGTTCTTGTTCTCCCTGCATAAGTCCTGCATAAGTTATAATTTCATATAACAAGTGTTGCCAAATATTCATGTATCCATTGCCATATCACAACACATATATCAACACATAACTTTCTCCCCCTTGGCATTAACAAAAGAGAATAGCGTAGATCATAAAGAGACACATGAACAATCAGCATTTTCATAACAAAATAGAAAATGTTTAGTACAATAGAAAACTAAAAGAGTCATAACAAAAAGAAAAAGAAAATGCAAGAAACTCCAAAAAACATAAAAAGCAAAGCCAACGCCATATGCATCACATGTCGGATCCGGGAGGAGGTGGTGGTGAAAAATGGGTCTTAAGTAGATTCCTTTTGAGTTGTGTCAAACGAGTCCATCTTCAGTTGCATACTCATAAAATGTTCCGTCAGTAAAGATTGATTTGAGAGCAATGCATTCTGAGAGTCCTGAATAAATTATTGTTTGGCGTGTAGAGACTCTATTTTAACAGAAAGAGAGTTGTAGAAAGCATCAGGATATGAAGGAGGTGGTTGAGATGAAGAGGGTTCAGTGAAAGGAGGCTGAGTAGAGGAAGAAGGAGCTTGAGTTGAACTTTGTCGAGGAGAGAGGGTGGATGTTGAGGTTGTGGTGGAGGGTGAGGAAAATCGTGAAGTTTCATATGATAAAGTACGGCACGATCAAAGACTCAAAAACTTTGACAACATTCGTTTCGAAAGTAAGATCTATGTGAAATTTTCGAAACACATGTGATAAAAAGGCTCCATATGGTAAAAAGGAGGTATGGTCCTTAACAAGAGTATCAAAGATTATCTTTACCCAATTGACTTCTAGTCCAGCCATAATAGCATAGACACAAGTTGCTAAATCACGAGAATAATAGTTATACCGATTTTAGGGCAAATGTTATAGGCAAGGATACGACCAATAAGACGGGGAATGGGTTTCAATTTATTGTTAGACATAGGTAATCTTGACCTGGAAGAAACATATTGATAAGACCTCAGTATCATCCATATTAATGTTATTAATAGATAGGCCGTGATAAGAAATTGAAAAAAATACCACCTAAGGATTTTGGGGATAACTTGATATTGACACCTTTAACCATAGAATATATATGAACATCATCCTCATTGTCTTCATAGGTTAAGTTGGTATAAAATAGGTGGATCAAGAAAGGATAATAGTCTTGTCTAGAATCAGTAGAGAATATATGATAAAGACCACAATTTTAAAGATATGAGACAATATCATAGTCATTAAAGTCCTCATATTTAACAAACCTACCAGGTAAAATTTCTAAGGACGAAATTCTTAAGAAATCATCTTCAAGGGCAGGATTTTTCAAAAAAGCCCTAAAATCAGTTTGAGATGAGGACGAAGATGGTGTAAATTTGGTTTTCTTAGACCTAGACATGATTAGAACTCAAATTAAAGGAAGATAAAGTAGGAATTGAGAGTATAAGACAGAGATTGGAAAAAATTTACTAAGGAATTGAAGGAAGAAGGAGGTGGGTTCGCTGCTGTGCTGAAAAGAGGAGTTCTACTGCTGATTGCTGTAGTCACTGGTTCTATCGACTGGAAGAGGAACCGGGTGAAAAACTAGGTTTTTAAGAGGGTAAAGGGTAGAAAAGAGAGGTAAACACCAGATCAATGGTTAGGATTGAAAGAAAGAAGAGATCGAATCTAAAAAATGAAATGGGTCGGGTTTCAAAAGTTAAAAACCAATAACATAACACAGTTTTTCACAGGGTTAGTCGACTTGGTGTGTGTTACTAGTCGACTAATCCGGATAATAGTCGACTAGTTAGTCGATATAGTTGACTAACTCTTAATAGCTCAAAAAACTCATGCTTCTGTTAGAAGCAATTAGTAGACTGGTACACTGTTAAGTCGACTAGTTGTTCTATTAAGTCGACTAATAGGCCTTGATAAGTCGACTAATAGTAAAAAAAATGCCTTAGAAATTCTAAAACAATATTCAAAGATCAGAAATATTGCAAATACCCAAATCTCTTCTAAATCTCATAAAATATCTTCTTTAAGAGGTTTTGTAAAAATATCTGCAATTTGATTATCAGTTGATATAAAATTTAGTGAAATATCACCTTTTAAAGCATGATCACGTAAAAATGGTGTCTAATATCAATATACTTAGTACGTGAATGATGAATTGGATTTTTAGATAAGTTAATAGCACTGGTATTATCACACATAATAGGTGAGTTTGTGATAGACATACCATAATCAAATAGGGTTTTTTTCATCCATAAAATCTGAGCACATGCAATACTAGCAGCGATATGTTCTGCTTCGGTTATTGATAATAATACAGAATTTTACTTTTTTACTGAAGCATGATACTAGTGGATGTCCGAAAAAGTGATAAGTACCACTAATACTCTTCCGATCAGATTTACATCCAGTAAAATCAGCATCACTATATGATAGTAAATCAAATGTGCTTGATTTTGGATAAAATAAGCCATAATTGATTGTGTTATTAATATATCGAAGAATCCTTTTCACTGCTTTAAGATGTGATTCTTTAGGATTTGACTGATATCTAGCACATAAGCAAACACTGAACATAATATTAGGTCTACTTGAAGTAACATATAGTAAAGAACCAATCATACCTCGATATAGTTTCTGATCAACATTCTTACGATTTTCATCTTTGTCTAGGAATGTAGTACCAAATCTTTTCAGAAGTTCCTTTGCATACTTGCACTGGAAAATGAAGACCCCATCATTCATTTGCTTTATTTGCTGACCGAGAAAGTAAGTAAGTTCACCCATGTGGCTCATCTCGAATTCACTCTGCATAGTCTTAGAAATTCTTGACAAAGATTATCGTTAATAGATCCAAATAAAATATCATCAACATATATTTGAATAATTAAGATATCTTTATTAACATGTTTAATAAAGAGAGTTGTATCTGTTCTTCCCATCTTAAAATCAAAATTTAAAAGAAAACTTTTTAATCTATCATACCAAGTATGTAATGCTTGTTTTAAACTATATGAAGCTTTCTTAAGTTTAAAAACATGGTTTGAAAATTTTTCATGTTCAAACCTGGAGGTTGTTCAACATAAACAGTTTCTTTAATAAAACCATTTAAAAAGGCACTTTTAACATCCATTTGATAAAGTTTGAAATTCATAAAGGAAGAAAAAGCAAGTAAAATATGAATAGATTCAAGTCTAGCTACTGGTGCATAAGTTTCATCAAAATCAATGCCTTCTTCTTGATTGTATCCTTGTGCTACTAATCTTTCTTTGTTCTTAATAACTTGACCTGATTCATCAAGTTTGTTCTTAAAGACCTATCTGGTTCCAATGACTGGATGATCAGTAGGACGTTGTACAAGATCCCAAACATCATTTCTGACAATTGATTCAACTCTCTTGCATTGCAATTGTCCAAAAATCATCTGCACATGCTTCTTTGATATTCTTCGGTTCAATGAGTGATATGAAAGCAATTTGTGTTATGTAGTTCAACTTGGATCTTGTCTGAACGCCTTGATTTATATCTCCAATAACCAAATCATGTGGATGATTCTTACTTCAACATATGCTTTAGGTAACTCAGTAGGAGTCTCATCAACATTAGAAATGTTAGTATCATCAGAAGATATAACAATATTATCAATAAGAGTATCTATGATATTATAATCATGATGTGAAGAAGTATTAGAAATAGGCTTAGTCAAAGATTCATCAAATTTAACATGTAATGATTTTTCAATAGTAAATATTTTCTTATTAAATATTCTATATGCTTTACTTTGAGTAGAATATCCAACAAAAATACCTTCATTGGATCTAGCATCAAATTTATCTAAAGCATCTCTTGTATTTAAGATAAGATATTTACATCCAAAAATCTTGAAATAAGAAACTTTTGAAATTCTATTATAAAATAATTCATAAGATGTTTTGTTTAAAATAGGTCGAATAAGCACACGATTTAAAACATAACATGTAGTAGCAACAGTTTCAGCCCAAAAATATTTGATAAATGACTGTCTATAAGCATAGTTCTAGCACATTCTTGCAAAGTCCTATTCTTTCTCTTCACAACACCATTTTGAGGAGATGCTCTAGGAAATGCAAAGTTATGTGTAATACCATACTTATCACAGAAATTTGCAAAAGATTCATTTTCAAATTCTCCTCCATGATCACTTCGAATAGTGACTATGTTTAGATATTTTTGATTTTGAATTCTTTTACAAAAACTTGAAAACTCATTAAAAGTATCATTTTTATTTTTTAGAAAATTTACCCATGAAAAACGTGAATAATCATCAACAATAACAAAAATATACCTACTTTTGTTTAAAGAAGCAACACGAGTAGGACCAAATAAATTCAAATGCAACAATTCTAAAGGTCTATTGGTAGAAACTAAATCTTTAGATTTAAAAGATGATTTAACTTGTTTCCTAATTGACAAGAATCACAAAATAATCCTTTTTAAAATCTATTTTGGAAGACCTTTAACTAAATCAAATTTAGAAATCTTGAAAATTGTTTCATATTCAAATGACCAAAATTTTAAGCCATAAGAAATAATCATTATTAGAAACAAGTAAACATAAGTTATCATTTGATGATATACAGGTTATTGATAACTCATAAATATTATTGTTACGAAAACCTTTAAACAAAATATCTTTCATGTTAGTATCATATATAAGACATGCATCTTTTTCAAAAACAATTTTATAACCCTTATCACATAACTGACTAACACTTAATAGATTGTGTTTTAAACCTCTTACCAAAAGAACATTTTCAATAAGGGGTTTCAAAATGTTACCAACCATGCCGTTACTAATAACCTTTCCTTTGTTATTATCTCCAAATATTATTGTACCTCCCTTTTTGATTTGAACGGAAGACAGTAGTTGAATGTGTCCGGTCATGTGTTTGGAACACGTACTATCAAGTATCCACTTTTCTCTAAAAGGTGCCTACAGGATAAAACAATTTGTATGGTGCCCATCATGATAGGGTCCGAAAAAGATTAGCCTTTAGAAACCCAAATCCAATTGGAATTTGGTTTCCATTTGTTAGTATAAACATAATTACTAGAATTACACACATCATGTATGTAAGATGCAATATAAGCATTTTTTATCAACATTATTTAGATTTTTAGGAATCCATATATATTTGTATCTAATTCTTTTTGAAATAGTATTAGTATTTCTTTTCACAAAAGAATCATATGGATTATTATTATAAAAATGTGTAGATTTTACAAAATTAATTTTTGAAAATCAAGTCCAACATGTGTAGGCTTGTAAATTTTATCTTTTGAAAATTTAAGACCAAAATGATTATTTGACATCTTTTGATAAGATAATAAATCATTTAAATTTTCTTTTTCTTTATTAAATTTTGTCACATTTTTCAAAATTTCTTCATACTTAATTTTGAAACTAGTCATTTCTTTATCTAAAATAGTAATTCTAGAATTTAAAGAAATAGTTTCTTTTTAAGCATAGAATTCTCTTTTAAGAAAATTTCATTATCTCTTTTTAAAGATGAAATAACTTTTTCAAAATCATCTTTTTGAGAATTTAAAGAAGATGTTTGAGAAACAAAAATTTCATTTTCATTGTTGAGTCTTTCATTTTCCTTTGTTAAAACTTTATTTTTAATCTTTTCATTTTTAAAATTATTATAAAGTTCATTAAATGCTTCTAATAATTATCATAATCTTGTACCTCATCTTCTTGAGCCATGAAGCAGATATTGACGGTTTTAGTGGCTTCTTCTTCATCGAAGGAAGATGAAGCATTATCATCCCAAGTTGCTTGGAAGGCTTTCTTCTTCTTGTTGAACTTATTGAAATTCTTGAAATTTCCTTTTGATTTCATTAATGGGCAATCCTTCTTTATGTGACCTGGTTTGTTACACTTAAAACAACTAGGATTATCATTAGTATCTTTATTTTTTAAACTTACCTTGTTTAAGAACCTTTTTTGAATTTCTGGAAAGCATCACCATCTCCTCTTCATTGGCATCTGAATGTCCTTATCTGAGGATGTATGGAAGGCAAGTACTTTCTCTTGGATTAAAAATTGTTCATCCTTCTTTCTATCTTCGACTTGCACTTTATATTCCTTTTTTTCCAATAAGGTTTTCTAATGACATTGTTGAGAGATCATTCGCTTCTTCTACAGCAGTAGTCTTCTTCTCCCAATCTGGTGTAACTGGACGAAGGATCTTGCGAACTTTTTCGACTTGAATGTATTCCTTTCCAAGGGATGCTATGGAATTTGTTATGTCGGTGAACTTTATTATCATTTCTGAAATGTTTCGTTCTCTATCATTTTGAAGAGTTCGAACCTGTGAACAAGAACAGAAATTTTAGACTCTTTAACCTTATTTGTACCTTCATGTGTTACCTATAGTATGTGTCATATTTGATTTGCTGATGTGGCTGTTATCACACGGTTGAATTCTTCTTTGGTTAAGGCACAAAATAAAGCATTCATCGCTTTGGCATCAAGGTTCGCATTCTTCTTTTGATCATCACTCCAAGCAGTGTAGTTGGTTGTCAGTTTGGTGTACAGTGTTTCTACCATGTTCCATAGTTCATAATTGAGTGATTGCAAGTAGATCTTCATTTTACACTTCCAGTAGTTGTAGTTCGATCCATCGAATAGGGTGGACGTTGTGTAGAATGTCCTTCTTTGAATTGTGATGAAGGGAACTTCGTTGCCATCCTTACTCTGAAACCAAGTGTAGGATCAATATTCAAGCAACAAAACATTAGAGGGGGTGAAAAGTGTTTATAAACTTTTAAATTAAACTACTTATAGGAAATAAAATTCACCAAATAAAACTCAAAAAAAATGCAAACGCAAAGACAAGAGATTTATCTTGGTTCGGTCCTTGTAACCTATGTCCAGTCCCCAAGTAATCTGCTTGAAATTTTTCTTTCCTAATTTGGATACACCCAAAATCAATACGGTACACCACTTGACAAAACACCCTTTACTAAATGTGTACAACTCCTGTTACAACCAAGAAGATAACACCTTGTACAACTTATCTTCTACACCAAGGAGATGCTCTTGTACAATGCTCCTCTTTGAATGATTACAAACAATCCTATAAGTCTTGAGTCTATATGTGATTGTGGACAAGGTCTCTTATAGGTGGACTTTCAGAAATCTTTATAATAGAGTAGGAATTAGTGAAGAAACAAAATGTGGAAGTAAGTTTTCAGAAGAACAGAATTTTGAACAGAATTTTTGGGCAGAAAACTTGAGTTTTTAATTGGTGGTTTGATCCTAGGGCAACATCCCTATTTATAGGTAAAATCTATAGTCAGTTAGGGAAGTTATCAATTCAAACTTGAATTTAAAACGTTGGATAAAATACCAGAAATCAAAAACTGAACAACAGTCAGCAACTGCTATTAGTCGACTATAGTATGGAGGTTAGTCAACTAGAAGAACAAAATTTGCTAAAGTTAGTCGACTAATATATGAGGCAAGTCGTCTATATCAAGACTGATGCTGTTAACAAGTTTCTGGAAACTATTTTTAGTCGACTAGTAAAACAAGGTTAGTCGACTATATCAGGGGTTAGTCGACTAGGCTCTAGGGGAAGTCGACTAATACTGATGACAGACAATAAACAGAGAGCGGATATTTTTGTGGAGGAACTTAGTCGACTGGGAAATGAGTCAAGTCGACTATTGAATAGGTTAGTCGACTATAGTTAGGCTCAAGTCGACTATACAAGAATTGTGTGTGTATTCAAGGCTTTAAACAATAATTCTAAAAATCCACATAAATACCTAAAGTCTTCATAAGAATTTGAACAGCCAGAACTCTGTATAAATGCTTGAGATAGAGCTCCAAATGAATCTGTATCACTTTATTATCCATCATCAAAATCTTTCAATCTTGTAGGCTTCAATACCCTTATGGGATTCATTTTCTAACTCCCTAGTGAGTTTCTAATAGATTTCCCTCGAGGTCTATGATTATCCTTTTCAGTCCCTAGTGGACTCTTCGATTGTCACGTTAACAATATACTTCTAACAATATTTTTCAAATGATTCCCCAAAGAAAAAACCATTGTTCGCATAGAATTCAAAATCAAATCACATTCCCTAGTGGAATAATCTTTTTTACCATCATGTCCAGCCTGTCACCTCTGAATGGTAAAAATTCTGAGCTTGGTGTTTTCTCAATCGGTTATGTCCATGTTACCTCTGAACTGACAGATAGCCCAGTCTCATCTTCCAATCCAGTAGGGACTACTCCTTTGTCATTATGTTCAGTTTGCTACCTCTGAACGGTAGCGATCTGAGTCTGGTAACTCCTAATCTGTTATATCCATATTACCTCTGAACTGACGGGTGCCTAGATCTCTCCCCTTTTATGGTAATCAAACTGTCATGTCTAGTTAACCACCTATGAACAGACGAGTCCATAACCTTGTTCTTTTCTCCTGTCAGGGTCAAGAGTCCTTGTTGTCAAGTTAATACGACTACCTCTGAACGGCGAATTGCGAGCCTGGTGTCTCTTAGTTTAAATTACCTCTGAACCGACAGGTGCCCAAATCCAATTCACTCCTGCAGTCCCGAGTGGGTTAGCTACTAAGTTAATACGACTACCTCTGGCAGCATATTCAGAATTTAGTGTGTCTTAGTCTATCATGTCCAGCTCATCACCTCTGAATAGACGGGTCCCTAAAATCGGGTTCACCTTCATTTTGTCATCATGTCTAGCTCATCAACTTTGAATGATAAAATTCTGAGCTTGGTGGCTTCTCAATCTGTCATGTCCAGTCTATCACCTCTGAACCAATAGATAGCCAAGTCTCCTATTTTCGTTTACTGTTATGTCCAGTTAATCATCTCTGAATAGTAAACACTTCTCGTTTGGTAATCTCTAATCGGTTATGTTTAGTTTATCACTCTGAACCGATGATTACCCACTTTCACCCTTCTTTGTCATTATGTCTAGTTTATCACCTATGAACGATAAAATTCCATGCATGACGATTCCTAATCAGTTATGTCCAGCTTGTCACCTCTGAATTGACGGTTCTCCAGACTTAGTGATCCACCCTTTTTTAGATTTAGTAATTCCTAACAGATTCCTAAATCTAACTTCTTTTAATCCCCAGTGGATTCTTATATTTGACCGATCTTTTCATGTTCTTAACCTCTAAATAATTTCAGTCACATTTGTAATTTTTTCAGAAATTCAATTTGGTGAATTTTTTCCCTTTTGTAGTTCTTTCAAAAGAACTTGCATACTAAGTACTCCTTTACGAGAGACTTATATTACCTATGCGTAATTACACAAGTGAACACAGAAGAAGACATGGAGAAGAGCAAATGAGTCAAAGGCAAATATTTTATTGATTCAAAAAGAAAGATATATTGATGATACATCAAGATTGCCTCTCGTACAATTTATACTTCAAAAGCAGGCGACTTGTTACTCTACATTCAGAACAGTAGATCTACTTCCATTCTTTCTTTTTGAGAAAAATGGCGTTTCTTGAAGTCAAAATGCAATGGGTTATTCTGATTGCACCAAACCAACTGGACACGAAAGGCCTCCCCGTCACAAGGTCATAATCCTTCATTTAATGGGATATTTTACAACCAGAAAGTCATCCAATGAGCATTGGTTCTCTGTTGCTGTCACTTCGTTGTACAAAATTGACGAAGAGGGGATCTGAATCCTTACTAGTAAAGCTAAAATTAAGAGAGATAAAGTCCCTAAAATCACTAATTGATTGGTGGTGTCTTTGAAACATTGAGGATCACCAGCTATAGGTCAAGTAATGATCAGAATGAAGACTTCCTTCGCCTCAGGAACCTCCGCCTCCTTGCCTGGACGGTGAAAAGACGCTATAGAATTGTTTTGAGGAGATGGGGAGGGTAAGAATCTTAGTGTGTTCGAAAATGAAAGTTGAGGAAAGAGAACCCTGTTGTAGCCTCGCTAGATGAAAAGAAGGTGAATTATCTCTAAAAGAACTGTAGGGGTCCTATTTATAGGCCCTACAGTATAGCCTCGCTATTGGCGCTTCATATTTCGAAGCACAGGCGAGGGTAAAACACTCAAGTGCTTAGCCTCGGGAATGGAAGTACCCTCTCTCATAGTGCATGCGAGGCTAGCGATGAAGCGTGATAACAAATCAACTTCACTTTGAAAGCGAAGTTATCTTGAAAAGCCCAGAGGCGAGGCTATCCAGAGGCAAACCTATTTCAGTCCAGAGGTGAGAGTAATTCAGAGGCGAGCCCATTCAGCCCGAAGGTAAGGCTATTCCAGCTTATAAGCGAGGCTAGAGCTCAGATAGCTTCGCCTACCAAAGTTTAGCCCTGAAGGCGAAGCTGATTTCAACCATAAAGGTTAAGCTAAAATCCACATATCCGTAGTCTTTTCTACAACAATCAAAGCAATTCAAAGTATTTCAAAATCTGAACCATTCTATTATATATTTATGAAAACTTTGAAGGGGTTTTGTTGACACTCTAAAAGACAAACTCTCAGACAGTGTTCCAACTGGTCTGAATGACATCCAAAGTTGTTGATATTTACAAAAAATAAGATGCGGACAAACTGACGACCAAGTTCTATCCATCCTCAGAGAAAAAGTGATGCCTTAAAACTTACTGATCCAGTGAAGCAGACAGTAAATCAAGCATCACCTGTAAAGAGGCCTAAGCATGGCCCAAGAGGATAGCTTCGTTGGAAGCTGTATAGCCTTGTTGAAGGGCTAAGATATTAGCTTTTTGCCTAAAGCATCTCTTGAGCGCTTCGCTTGAAGCTCTTCACAGCTCTACAAAAGAGCTAATCTTAAGTTTCGCTTGAAGCTAATACTAGCTTTGCCTAAAGCTTATTATAGTTTCGCTTGAAGCTTTCTTGTAACTTCACTTGAGAGTTGCACTAGCCTCGCGCGAGGTTAATTCCAGCTTTGCTTAAAGCTTTCTGCGTCCCTATGGAAGGGCTTGCCAGGTCAACATTTGACCTAGTCTTTAGTGGGTTAACCTCACTACTTTAGTGGGGTTAATGTCACTTTAAGTAGGCAGTTACACCTGCCCATTTCGTTTCATATTAAGTGGAGACAGCCGGGTTAAAAAATTATTTTCAGGCTCGCGTGAGCCATCTAGCCTCGCATAAGGCTTACATCTAGCTTCGCATGAGGTTTTATACCGTGCGCAAATCTCAAAATAGCATCTGATGTGAGGTTAAATGACTGTTATTAGTCTTTGCTGAATTTTAGGGGCAGTTACATCCCTCAAGAGCCTATTAATAGGTCATTTTTAGGATGAGCTTGGGGCTGATTTTGGCTTGTTGGCTGAGAAGCTGAAGATCAAGAAGCAGAGGCTAAAAGAGAGAAAAAGAGTTAACTTTCTCACTTTCAAGAAATTCAGAGAGTTGCTTCTCTAAATTCATGGTATTAATACCCTAAGACCTTCCTCTCTCAAGAAATCTCCGGAACCAGGCAAGAAGAAATTCCTTAAGACTCCATCAATCGCATCGTCAACGGAACAAAGTGGTCATGCGCTGACCAGAGTTCTACTGGCACACTTTCCCAGAATCTCAGAAGAGATACTTGTAATTTTCATATTTTAATTACTTGTAATTCTCTCTTCACCTTTTGTAAGTTTTTCCTACATTGATTTTCAATTGAAAACACTTGGCGGTCGGTTACATCACTTCGTGGGATGGTTTCATCAAGGTCTTCTTAAAAAAATTCTATCCAATTCATAAGACTGCTCTCATTAGAAAGAACATCATGCAGATCAATTAAGAACTTAGTGAACCGTTTTGAAAGTACTTTGAACGCTTCAAGACCTCCTTATCTACTGTCCTCATCATAGCATAGAGAAGTGGCGACAATGTCAAATTTTCTATGATGGTTTAGACTATTAGAATAAAATTCTCTTAGAAACCATGTGCCAAGGGGGATTCTTACAAAAGGATGAAAACCTAGGTGGGATTTATTTGAGGACCTAGCCGAAAAAGCCCTCTAATGAGAACCTATTCCCGAAAAGTTTAGGGACACAAATCCTATCTCTTCAAAAAGAGGTCTCCATTCAATAGAATCATGCATAGCTGCCGAGGCTAAAATTTCTAGTCTAATGAGAAGATTGGAAGCTCTAGAAACCAAGAAGCCAGTTTCAGTCAACCAAGTCTGCCCAAACCAATTTCCAAATCCGAGTTGTACTAACTGTCAAGTCATGATCCATGTGTTTGAGGAGTATCCTATTTTCAATACTCAACAAATATATCCCGATCCTTGAATGCGGCCTTTTCAAGGCCCTATAACAATTCTTATGCTCAAATGTACAATTCTGATTAGAGAAATCACCCGAATTTTTCATGGAGCCAAAACAACAATAACCACTTAAGGTCAAACCATTTCCAACATCCCAATCATAATTACAATTCTTTCAATCATCAACCCAGCTTTCAAAATTACCATCACAATTTTTTCAATCACTCCAACTTTCATAATAATTAACACAACTTTCCAAACCAAGCTTCACAATCTTTCTCCCAAGGTCCCCCTGCTGACAAGAAATTAACCGAACTGGAGAAAATTTTAGCATCTTTCATGCAAAATATGAGACAAGCCATATCAAGGTTAGGGGGTCAAATGATTCAGTTAGTCAGTTCCATAAGTGAAAGGCCCAAAGGGACTTTTCCTAGTCAACCAGTTACTAATCCTAGGAACTCTAGTCAAGCTCATATGGTTGAAGAGGATCTAATGAATCAATGTAATGTTGTTCATACACTAAGGTCGGAAAAGAAAGTTAATATTCAAGTGTTAATACCATCCAATCCCATTCAGCACAATAACACATAAGCATCCACTTCATCTAGCTCCAATCCTTCCAAATCTGACGAGTCTAAAAAAGATAAGTCAGCTAGTCAGGTGCATAAGCCTATAGTACCATTTTCAAATAGGCTGAAGAACAACAAGCAGAATGCACACATAGATAAAATAATTGGGATCTTCAATCAGGTAAAAATAAATGTGTCACTTTTTGATGCAATCTAACAAGTCTCATCTTATGCAAAAATTTTTAAGGACATGTGCACCAAAAAGAGAAAGACTAATGTACCCAAAAAAGTCTTCTTAGCCACTAACATTAGTGAGCTACTGTCAGATCGGATCCCTATCAATGTAGGCTATCAAAAAATTATTAAGGATAAAGTCTCAGACGCGGACCTTGCAAACACGAAGGTCACATTCCAACATCAGACGCGGACCTCGCATCCTTTCTTAGACGCGGAGGTCGCCAGACGTGGACCTTGTGTTCTTTCTCAGACACGCAGTTCGCCAGCTCCTATCCGTTGAGGCGTGCACTTTATTATCCATTTTAAATAAAGAGGGTCTTGTCATTATCCCCAGCGGAGTCACCATCTTTTGTACGCGTCGGAAAAATAATTGCAAAATTCTTTTAATTGGATAGAATATTATAACAGATACAATCCGATTACAAAAGAGAGAAAATCTTTTGATTGATTCTCCTCTTTATTTAAAACTGGGTTCTTCACATGGCGATGGAGAGTAAGTCTTGTTCCCTGTTGACCGGCCGAACGTCAAGTTCCTCTTGTGGATCCTCTCTTTGAATCTACTGGCGGAGTAGCACAGCTCCTATCAGTAATAGAATCTCAAAGAGATTTAAAGAACTTAAACTCGGCAAGTTAACAAAAAAAGTTGAACTCTTTCTCAGACTACAAGAGCTTCAATGGTGAACTCTGGCGAGGTAGCTCTCCCCCTCTGCCTATGGCTTCTTGGATTCCTCCACCAGGACTCTCCTCTTCAGCCCCTTTTTAGATGTCCACCTCCTCTAGCTATTCATAACTATTTATAGAGGAATTGGGGTGTAACTGCCCCTTAAATCTTTCCATTAATGGGGATTAATCCCTCATTAAGTGGGAGAACATGAGAGAGATTGACCCAATCATGGCTGACAGTTACAGCAGAAACACATGTCTTGCATTGGACGCGGACCTCACCCTGATGTTGAGGTGCAGAGCTCACAGGCTCGCGTCTGTGTTGGAATGCGGAGCTACTCAGGCTCGCGTTTGAGTTGAAACGCGGAGCTGGCGACCTCCGAGTCTGAGAAAGGACGCGAGGTCCGCGTCTGGCGACCTTCGCATCTGAGAAAGGACGCGAGGTCCGCGTCTAATGTTGGAACTCGACCTTTGCGTTTGTGAGGTCCGCGTCTGAGGCTTTATCCTTAGTAATTTTTTGATAGCCTACAGTCAAGTACAAGAATCCTGATTGTCCCACCATTGCCTGCACTATAGGACAAGACGAGATTAGTCGTGCACTTTTTGACTTGATAGCAAGTATCAACTTGCTCCCTTTCTCAGTTTATCAACAACTCGGGTTTTGCGATCTTAGTCCAACTTGAGTCAACATCCAACTAGTCAGTGAGTGAAAGTTTTTAAGGGGAAATCAATGGCATCCTTATCCGGGTCAGGGAGTTTATCTACTCTGTTGATTTCATAGTTCTTGAGACACAACCTATGTCCAATCTTAGGGCTCAAACTCCCGTATCTTAGGGCGCCCATTCCTTACTATTGCCAATACTATTATCAACTATAGAAATGAGTCTATGAGGTTAACCTTTGGAGACATAACTAGAGAAGTCAATATTTTCAATCTAGGAAAGCAAGCTCGTGATGTTGAGGATCAAACATTTAAAGTCAACCTCACTGAGAACTTGACAAGCGAACATAGAGAAGAATTAGAATTAGAAACTGATTGTGACTTTGAATTAGAGTCTTAAGACTTTAACCTTGACCAGATAGTTGTGTCTGTAGTAAATTAGGCCTCAAACCCTATTTCACTAAATGTTGAGTCAATAAATTAATTCCTCCTTCCAGTAAGCCTTCCCTTCCTTAGAGTTGAAAGCCTCACCTATGCATCTCAAGTACGTCTATCTAGACGAACAAGAGACTTTTCTCATCATAATTGCATCCCATTTGACTGAAGAACAAGAAAAGAATCTTAAGACAATTCTTAGAAAATATAGAGAAGCCATTGGTTGGATTATAACTGACTTAAAGGGATTAAGTCCAGCTAAAGTTTAACATCACATTCATCTCAATGAAGAAGCGACACCGAAGAGAGACCCACAGCGTAGGTTAAACCCTATAATGTAAGAGGTTGTTTATGCTGAAATCTTGAAACTCTTAGACAATGAGATAATCAATCCCATTTCTGATAGCCAATAGGTCAGTCCTGTCCATGCTGTTCAGAAAAAATCTAGTTTCATCGTGGTGAAAACGAGAACAAAAAGTTAGTCCAAACTTGACTTTTCACAAAGATTCAAGTTTGCATTGACTATAGGAAGCTAATTGTAGAAATTTGTAAGGACCATTTCTCGCTTCCCTTCATTGACCAAATGCTTGAATGTTTGGCTGGTCACGAGTATTACTATTTCTAAATGGTTACTTGGGGTATAATCAAATTCTCATTACTCTGGAGGACCAAGAAAAGACCACGTTCACGTATTCATTTGAGACGTTTTATTATCGTTGAATGCCTTACGACTTGTGCAATGCCCCAGCAACGTTTCAATGTTGCATGTTGAGTCTTTTCTCTGATATGGTTGAACCAATTTTGGAAATATTCATGGATAATTTGTCCATTTATGGAGACTCATTCGATCAATGTCTTCACCAGCTCGAACTCGTCCTCCAACGTTGTGCCGAGAAAAATCTGACACTGAATTGGGAGAAATGTCACTTCACGGTAAGACATGGATTGTCTTGGGCCATGAAATTTTTAAAAATGGAATTGAAGTGGATAAATCCAAGATTGAGGTCATAGCTAAGCTCCTAGTGCCGAAATGTCTTAAAGATATCCGATCCTTCTTAGGACACGCCAGTTTTTATCGTAGGTTCATTAAGAACTTTAGGAAAATTGCTAGACCCTTAACTAACCTTTTAGCTAAAGATGTGTCCTTTCACTTTATATAGTGAATGTCTTAATGCTTGGGAGAAGCTAAAAATGAGCTTATTTCTACACCAATCATCTCTGTACCGGTTTGGTCAAAGCCGTTTGAAATTATGTGTGATACTTCAGATTTTGCTATAGGCGCTGTCTTAGAACAACACATTGATAACAAGCAGCACGTGATTTACTAGTCAATAGGAATCTCAATGATACGCAATTGAACTATACTACAACCGAGAAAGAATTCTTGGATGTAATATTTACATTAGAGAAATTCCTTCCCTACTTACTTGGGTCCAAAACCACCATTTTCACCGATCATTATGTGCTTAAATACTTATGGCGAAGAAAGATGCTAAGGCCTGACTAATTTGTTGGATCTTACTTCTTCAAGAATTCGATCTCAAGATTTAAAATAAGAAAGGCATTGAAAATGTCATTGTTGATCATCTATCGCGCATCCCAAATCACCATGCAATGAACTTCCCATCAATGATAACTTTCCCGATGAATTACTCTTGGTTACCTTTAGGGAACCTTGGTTCGCTGACATAGTAAACTACTTAGTCACAAACCAAACTCCATCCCATTGGTCATAACAAGATGTCTATCGGTTCTTATCTCAAGTCCGGTATTTCTTTTGGGAGGAATCATATATTTTCAAGTATTATTCTGACCAAATCATTAAGAGATGCATTCCCGATGAGGAGATTAATAGTGTTCTGTCTTTTTTCATGAGCTTGCATGCGGTGGACACTTTGGTCCATGCAAAATTGCTAAAAAAATGCTACAAAGTGGGTTCTATTGGCCCACTTTGTTCAAAAATGCCTTTGAATTTTGCAAGACGTGCCCTAGATGCTAAACGGTTGGAAGGATCTCAAAGCGAAACATGATGCCCCTTAACCTAATTCTAAAAATAGAACTCTTTGATGTTTGGGGTATCGACTTTATGGATTCATTTCCTAATTTATTTGGAAAACAAAACATATTGGTTGCTGGGGAGTATGTGTCCAAATGGGTAGATGCCATTTCAAGCAAAACTAATGACAATAAAGTTGTTATTAAGTTTTTGAAAGAGAACATCTTCTCGCGCTTTGGAACCCCTCGTGCTATCATCAGTGATAATGGCACCCACTTTTGTAATAGATCCTTCAAAGCTCTTATGTGAAAGTATGTCATAACTCATAAATTGTGCACACCATATCATTCTCAGACTAGTGGGCAAGTAGAGGTCTTTAATAGACAAATTAAGCTTATTTTGGAAAAGACCGTGAACCAAAACAGGAAAGACTGGTCCACCAATCTGCTAGATGCCTTATGAGCCTACAGGACCACTTTCAAGACAATTCTAAGGATGTCTCCATATAGGCTAGTCTTTAGAAAGGCTTATTGATTAGTCTACGATTTTACATCATTACATCGCATTTTTCTACTGATTTATGAATAAAATGATGCTTCTCACCCGTGTTTTGGTCTATTTTGCAGATAATCAAGAGTCTAGGGGTAAAAGAGTAATAAGAGCCTAATTAAACCCAATTTCGGGTAATTAAATCTCATTTCTTGGAGGCCATGTTAGAGAGCTTCTAGAAGACATATTGGATTCAGAACTTAGGGGCAAATCTGAAGAAACCCGGATCCAATTACCCAAAACAAGAGATAATTAGAAGGTTCTAGCAGCAACCCATAGACCATAACCAAGGACCTAAGTCCCTGGTATTGCAGCAGAAGCATGACTTTTGCCGATTTTTCACGGCAGTATTATGGGCCCTCGCGTCGATCTTCGACGCGTGGCTTCGTCTCGTCATCCAGAGCTTGCCTTTACCTATAAAACTACATTTATGGACCTGAGACGGGGTTGAACAGTGAGAATTTGGTTTCTCTCCTTAGGATTAGTTTTAGGTTTTCTTATCTTTTCTTTTGTATTTTTCTTTATTTTTTAGTTCGTGTATTAGGGCTGAGATAGATTCAGAGGAGAGAAAGAGGGATCATGTACTAGAGAGTGACAATCTATATAAATGTGTCTCCTTTCTTCTCTATTGTAATCTTCTCCATTTCTACATGATGCTTTTCTTTTCATGACAATCTAACTACTAACCACTAACTAGCTAACCGCTTACTTAATAATTCACATGAATCTAATATCCTCTACTAGGCTTTGCTCTTGCAAGAGCCATTGATGGTTCATGATGATGGATTCTAATATTCTAACATTCTAAAATCTAACCACTAACAAGTTAACTTACAATGTCTTCTTTATTATACTCACCTCTACTTAATTTTGATGATCTAATTGTAGCTTGCACCTTGTTGTGTGGAATGGATGTGTTTGAAAGTGAAGAACAATCTTATCTGTCATGCTTTATAATGCTCTTGAAGTCAAGTGATTGGTAGTCAAAAGTGCATTTTATCATCATATTTACCATCACATTTTCATATTTATTTATATAATTCTGCACATTTATTATATTTTGTGATTTATTGTGTGCAGGCCTCGAAATAATAAAAAGAAAGAAATAAAGCTTAAAGAGCCCAAAAGCCCAGATCCAAGCCCATATTTGAAGCCCAAGAGTCAAAGTGCAAATATCAATTGTCAAAGTGCAATTATGCAAGGGCTAAAGTTGCAATTATAAAGTTGAGGGAAGGATAGAATTCTACCCAACCCTAAACTCTTGCAGGATGAGCATAAAAGCCAAAGATGAGAAGGAAATTCGTGGGAGGAAGATTTGAAGAAATCTGGATTAAGGGTAACTTGATTACCAAGTTACCTCGAAAATCCAGATTTAAAAGGCCAGGATTAAAATTCCAGAAGCAGAAGCCCACAGGGACGGACCAGGAGAGGCCACGCGCCAAAGCGCGTGGCCAGAAGCCACCAGAGTGCCGCGGATCCGCGGCAAAAGCCGCGGAAACGCGGCACTTTGATCTTATCCATGGACCAGATTTCGTGGAGGTGTTTTTATGGGACTCTACTTCCTTCTGCCCTATAATATCACCTGCAGTGCAACGTACAGAGCGTCCAGCGTCCAGAGAAGAGCCAAGGGCCAAAATTAGGGTTTCTTCTAGGTTTTCTTTTGTAAATTAGGGTTTCTTTTCTTTTTATTTTCAAGAGAGAGAGAGGATTATATTGAGCGTGACACCGATGTATCTTCTTTTCTCTGCCATTGATTAAAGCAATAAAGGTAATTACTTTTCTTTTTGTTCTTTATTCTTATGTGTTATTTTTCTTTTCTTTTTCTCTGTGATCTTGTGGTTGTTGATGAACATGCAAGTGGATTCCATAAGCACGTATAACTAAGCTCTGTGAGAACCAGCGATAGTTCATGAAGACGTCTCCTCCAAGCTACGCATCACTTCGTACTTGAGTATGCTTGACGATATAATGTGCACAGGGATTGAGATCGATCTTATGATCTATTCGTGGAACGCCTCCTAAAGCAAGGTAGAACATGTAAGGTTTTCACGTTCTTTCTTCAACCAATCTCAAGTAAGTTTTCTTTTCTTTGTTTCTTTCTTTTCTTTTGTAGATTAAATCCACATCTTCCACAATCCTTTTCTTCCATCCATTGTAAATACCACCCATTGTAAATACCACCATTTAACTAATAAAAATAAAAGCTTTAGAGTATAACTTGCTTAACGCTTCCATTGCAGTCCCTCCTTGAGGATCACGACCCGCATAGCCCTGCTACCGCGGATTAGAACTGAGACCTCGCACGATCTATTCTTAATCTAATATTCTAATTTTTTGTGTGCAGGAAAAATCAGTCAACAAATTGGCGCCGTTGCCGGGGAGGGACGGTAAGTTATCTCTAAAACAAAAAAATTTAATTTTTAACTAATTCTTTATTCTTTTTCTGTTTGCAGGTTTGGAGAACAGGAAACAGAAACTTATCGCAGCAGTGGACATATAGCTATCCTGTGTCTCTGCCCTCGAAGGCAGAGCACGAGGACCTGCAACTTTGCCGCGGAAACGCGGCCAGAGCCGCGGATCCGCGGCAATTGCAGTGAACTACTCACTGAATTTTTTGCAGGTCTCTGTAAATTAAAATACTGCTTACTGATATATTCTGTTTTGTTCTGTGAAACACCTGTAAATTGCTAATAATTCAACAGTAAATCATTGGTTGTTAAAAATAAAAATTGATTAGACTTTTGCATATTAGGCACGTGTCTTTTCAATTATTTTTATTTACTGTTGAGAGTGCTGGAGAAGCAAGGTACGTACGCATTGCATGTAGAATAGGATTCATCTCTTGGTTGATTTTCTGCTTTGAGTGATTCTTATCTATTTATCTTGTACACTTGCACTAATTCATCTTAAGGGCATAACCCATTAACAAGATAAGGTGGGGATTTCATCACCCTTCCTTAGCCCAAAAATCATATCCCAAGCACTCACTAACCCAAGCCTAACTAAAACTGAGTAGACATTGGCCCTAGGGACATCTCGGACTCAATAGGAGATTATCCTAAGGGGGAACAGTGTTGGAAGTTGACTCTTGCCAAATCAGTGTCTAGGAAGGGGATTGAGGGCCAAAAGCCCGAAGTGTGGTGGTTATTTAATTAAGGAACGTCTTTGACGGAAAACCTCCCACCACTCTTGCCCCGACCTGGCTGATTAACTTGTGGTCAAAGTCTACACCCTACCTCCCGTGGACAGTCTAACCAGTTAGGAGTCGTCTAGGTCATAGGTCTACCCTAACTTAGGTTAGAATTTTTTTGTTTGTTGTGTTTGTGTTGGTGTGATATGGCATATAAGAATAATTCCAATTTTAATCCATATTACACCCCTAACTATTATTCGGATATTACCAACCCGGCATACCCTAACTTTGACCAATCTAGTGTGCCGGAATGGTCTTATCCGAATGAATATAACCCACACCCCCCATCTTATGACTATAATTTCCATAATAATTTCAACTCGTCACAGAGTTCATGGGGTTTCGAGTCCCCGAGTCTAATTCTCAACCAAATTGTCCTCCATATCCATCTAGTCCACATTCTTTCAATGATTTATACTTAGATCCACCAATTCATAATAGACTACCATCTATTGGGGAAATGATAAGTATGCATAAGTCCAAGCAACAATCACCATCAATCTTAGATAGGATGATGCGTGAGTCCACCGACTCACAATTTCATCATGATGACACTTCATCTTTTCAAGACCAATCAGAACAAGATGATCCTATCGACTATAAAAGAGATGCTAGCTGCCATGACTGAGGCTCAATTAGCCCGTGATCATGACATAGATTTGATGGTTCAAGCTTTACATGCTCACAGTTCGGCCGTTTCTGCTTTCATTGACCACTCACTTAGAGCCGACGAACCAAGTTGCTGTGGACAACAAGATTCTAATTCAGTACCATCATGTGAACTTGCCGAAACTCCAATTCTTGATAACTTGGCAAGTTTTTCCTTTCCTGAATTAGAACTTGAGCTTGAATATGATCATGATCTTCCACTTGATGATTCAATTTTATTTCCTGATCCAATAATGACTCCAGTGTCTCCACCTGATTTCACTTTTCCCGAGTCAACATTGGATCCTATTCCAATTCATTATGAAATTGAATCACTCATTTTAGATGATCATATTGAACTTGACCTAGATTCTCACAATCTCTTTACTTCTGAAATTGATTGTACAATTCTGACGGACGATGTTGACCTTAGTTTTGAAGAATTGTATGGCGATGAGCTAGAATTCCTTAATATTGGAAGTAAAGAGATATCATCCATATTAGGTCACATTCCATTGTGGGAAGAAGATTGTGGACTTGAGTTTCAATTTCTTGACTTGGACCCAATTCTTGAACCTAGCCCGACTCCTGAGCCCTTACTTGATTTGAGCATCTTCCCTGAGTTGGTATTCGTTCCCGCACCTATAATGTCCAAGTCAATAATTCCATCCTTTCATTCTCCATTTTGGGACAAGGAGGTTGAGACAATTAACTCTGAAACTTATTATGAAATTTGGAAATTCGATGGGGTGGAAATTTTAAAAATAATTATACATATATTTTTGTGGGTTATGTAAGGAAAGTTTCTGGTGGGTTCCACCAAATTATCTGTTATCTTGATTGGGCCGCATTTCGTGGACCAATTAGACCACCTCCGGAACCACCACCCTAAGGTAACTTCCGCCTTCCCTTGTTCTGTTTCATGCACATATGCATTCATTCATACATTGAGGACAATGCATGAGATAAGTGTGGGGGTGGGTTACTAACATACTAACATAGGTAAAAACTAAAAAAAAAAAAAAAATTTGCTAATAAAAAAAAAATTTAAAAAAAAATTTGTTATAAAAAGGAAATATTTTGACTTATTTTTTGAAAGAAATCTAAGTTAGTTTTAAGGATTAGGAAAATCATGATTAGGATTTCTAAAAACTTGGTCAAAATAAATAAATTGTTTAATTTTTAGGTATAGGAGAGAAATTGAATAAATAATTAGTCTTGATTTTTACCTTAATGAAATATGCATACCAAATGCATATCTAGGATTCTAAGACAAAGACCTTGTGCCTCATATAAAAAAAAAAAAAAAAAAAAAAGAAAAAAAAATCACCAATTAAGCTGATACATGTGCCTCAAGAAGCATAAGTATTCATGCCTAAAGGTGAGTAAATAAAATAAAGTCCTTAGTTTTGGGCCTAGTTCACTCGAATTTGAGTCCGCGGGTGTTTTCTCACCTGGTGCCCTAAAGCCAACCGGTTTGGGAGTCATCGACTTTAAGTTCGTTACATGGGTGGATTAGAAAGCCTAAGAAGACTAAGAAATATAATATATGTATTAACACATCTAATAATCAATTAGTTAGGTATGAGGGCCTCAAGAAGCCTTGATGCTTATACGAAAGAAAATTAGATGAGTTATACATACCAAAAAAAAAAAAATTATATTAACACATCTAATAATCAATTAGTTAGGTATTAGGGCCTCAAGAAGCCTTGATACTTACACGAAAGAAAATTAGATGAAGTTATAAAAATAATAAAGAGGCATGAGAGTCCAAGTTAAGGAATTCCTAGTAAAAACATAAGGATGCATATGATTTTTGGTAACGAAAAAGACTATATTAGAAATTCAATTTTAATTCTTACCTAAAATGGAAAACAATTAACTTTATTAAGACTAAGTTTAAAGAATGAATAAAAATGAGGATCCTAAAACTTATAGACTACTTAGTCTCTTCAATAATAATTCAAATATTTTCCTTTTTATGGATTTTGTGGGTGCAATCCGCTGAAAACCCTCACGAGACAACACTCGTCCTCTAGGGTAACCTAGGGGTTTAACGGCTTGTTGCACGTGCTAAGTGCAATCGTGATTCCTACGAAAGTGAGTTAGCTTAGATTAACTTTTCATTTCTTTTTCTTTGTTTTTACTCGAGGACGAGCAAAAAGATAAGTGTGGGGGTGTGATTGGTAGTCAAAAGTGCATTTTTATCATCATATTTACCATCACATTTTCATATTTATTTATATAATTCTGCACATTTATTAATATTTTGTGATTTATTGTGTGCAGGCCTCGAAATAATAAAAAGAAAGAAATAAAGCTTAAAGAGCCCAAAAGCCCAGATCCAAGCCCATATTTGAAGCCCAAGAGTCAAAGTGTAAATATCAATTGTCAAAGTGCAATTATGCAAGGGCTAAAGTTGCAATTATTAAAGTTGAGGGAAGGATAGAATTCTACCCAACCCTAAACTCTTGCAGGATGAGCATAAAAGCCAAAGATGAGAAGGAAATTCGTGGGAGGAAGATTTGAAGAAATCTGGATTAAGGGTAACTTGATTACCAAGTTACCTCGAAAATCCAGATTTAAAAGGCCAGGATTAAAATTCCAGAAGCAGAAGCCCACAGGGACGGACCAGGAGAGGCCACGCGCCAAAGCGCGTGGCCAGAAGCCACCAGAGTGCCGCGGATCCGCGGCAAAAGCCGCGGAAACGCGGCACTTTGATCTTATCCATGGACCAGATTTCGTGGAGGTGTTTTTATGGGACTCTACTTCCTTCTCCCTATAAATATCACCTGCAGTGCAACGTACAGAGCGTCCAGCGTCCAGAGAAGAGCCAAGGGCCAAAATTAGGGTTTCTTCTAGGTTTTCTTTTGTAAATTAGGGTTTCTTTTCTTTTTATTTTCAAGAGAGAGAGAGGATTATATTGAGCGTGACACCGATGTATCTTCTTTTCTCTGCCATTGATTAAAGCAATAAAGGTAATTACTTTTCTTTTTGTTCTTTATTCTTATGTGTTATTTTTCTTTTCTTTTTCTCTGTGATCTTGTGGTTGTTGATGAACATGCAAGTGGATTCCATAAGCACGTATAACTAAGCTCTGTGAGAACCAGCGATAGTTCATGAAGACGTCTCCTCCAAGCTACGCATCACTTCGTACTTGAGTATGCTTGACGATATAATGTGCACAGGGATTGAGATCGATCTTATGATCTATTCGTGGAACGCCTCCTAAAGCAAGGTAGAACATGTAAGGTTTTCACGTTCTTTCTTCAACCAATCTCAAGTAAGTTTTCTTTTCTTTTTGTTTCTTTTCTTTTCTTTTTTGTAGATTAAATCCACATCTTCCACAATCCTTTTCTTCCATCCATTGTAAATACCACCCATTGTAAATACCACCATTTAACTAATAAAAATAAAAGCTTTAGAGTATAACTTGCTTAACGCTTCCATTGCAGTCCCTCCTTGAGGATCACGACCCGCATAGCCCTGCTACCGCGGATTAGAACTGAGACCTCGCACGATCTATTCTTAATCTAATATTCTAATTTTTTGTGTGCAGGAAAAATCAGTCAACATCAAGGATTAGTGATAATCAAGGATCCATGTGAGGCAACTATCACTATGAGGTTAGCATATTAGTGGAGCAATTAGTAGTTAGTAGTTATGAGTTTTTTTTCATCATTTTCTTTCTCTTTTTCTTACTTTGTTTAAAAAAAACTATTTTCAAAATCTTTTTATCATTTTTCTATCGTTATTTTCATCACTTCTTAGTTCACCTTTGTTTTCATCTTCTTTTCTATTTTATTTTTAAACCTACTTTCTAAATCACTTCACTGTTCACCTCACCTTTATTTTCGTGTTTTGTTTTACCGATTTTACAATCACTTCTCTATTGTTTTTATATCACCGTCTTCATCGCCTTCTCACTTATCACTTCTGGCTTTCTTTTCTCTTTCCTTTTTATCTTTCTTTAACAAAGAAGAACTCGTTAACATAACACGTGAACGGACCGTTAATGCTTCTATCATCTCCCGTCCCTGTGGATTTGATCCGTTGAGCCAATGCTATAACGGAAGTATCGAGGGAACATTAGCACACACTTTTACAATGATTTTTGAAAACACACATTTTGTGCGTGGTTTTATCCCGATCAAAGAATAGCGCCGTTGCCGGGGACGAGAATGGTTTAAACTCACATTTTTGTTAACATGTTTTTCTCTGTTTTGATATGCAGGTCAATTCTTAAAGAAACTAAATATTACAGAAGGCTATTCTTGCTTGCTTCTCCCTGCTCTAGAAAGTAGGGAGACTAGTTCATTAACTTTGCCACGCCCGGGCCTTGGGAGCCATGAAAACGCGGCCAATCCTGGGACTATGTTCTCTAAGTTTTGCAAGGTTCTTCATGTGTTCATATTGCTATATTCTGCTGCTAGTTTTTTATAATTCTGCCTATACACTAGAACTAAAATCAGTAATTGGATGCTTGTAAAATGGTTTAAACATTTGTATTTAGGCACGTGTCTATTTCATTCCAATATACTGTATTTTTGTTTTGTCGTTGTGGTCTGGAGAGGTGTACATATGGCATTGTATATAGCATAAGACAAACACGTGGGTGATTTACTCACTTTGTATATTATTCTTTTCTATATTACACACTTGAATGAATTGGACGTAAGGGCATAACCTAATACAAGATAAGGTAGGAAATTTATTACCCTTCTTAGCCCAAAAACCACCTCGTCACTCGCACAACCCAAGCCTTAATAAAATTGATAGATGTTGGCCCCTAGGGACATCTCGGACTCATTAAGAGATTGACTGAGGGTGAAACTTGTGAAAACCATACTCTTGTGAACTCAGTGTCTAAGGTTGGGGATTAAGAGGTTAAGTCTCGAAGATACCGTGGTTTGGCGTAAATAAGGTCCGTTGCTTACGCACAAATACCCCCCACTGTATTTTGCCCCTACCTGGCCGATTAGCTTGTAGTCGGATTCATACAACAACCTCCCCTAGGTAATCGACTAGTTAGGAGTCGTCTAGGTCTAGGTCAATCTTAGTATAGGTTTGTTTTGATTTTTCTTTCTTTTTGTTTGTGATTGTTTGTGAAATAGAATTCAACAACAACAATCCTATCAATTCTAATATGAATCCATACTTCACACCGACCTCATTTCACTCGGATAACTCCAACCCAGGTTTATATAATATGAACCAATCGACTAGGCCGGATTGAATTTATCCGACTCAATATGACCCATACCCCCGATCTTATGAACAAAATTTTCAAAATAATTTCAACTCTTCACAGAGTCAATGGTGATTCACCTCCCTCGAGTTAAATTTTCAGTCACCTTGTACACAATTTTCACAATTTTCACAATATTCATTCTCCGATTTTGCTTCCTATACTCCTTTTCCTGAACCTCCAATTGAAGAAAAATCTAAATTAGAAAAGAGTATGAAAGTCGTACAAGCCATGCATGAGTCCCAACAAAACAAGCTCGACTCACAATATTCATAAACTTTTCCACATCATGCTTCATATATTCCTTTTCTACAATAACCCATAGAAGAAAAAAATGAGTTAGAAAAGAGTATAGAAGCCATGTAGAAGGCCGAACGAAAATTTCAGAAAATGTTGGCCTCTCCAATTTCACAATATTTCTAAGATTCATACTCAGTCCCAACTTTTCAACATGACCAACCATCAGCCTTAGACACGAGTATAGAACTCTTACATGAGTTCGAGTGACAATCTGAAAACTTGTTAGACTCGCAGTCTTCACAATTTTTCAAAACCAAGATTTCTACACTCCCTTTTTAGAACAACCATTTGAAGAAAAATCTGACTAGAAAACACTATGGAAATCTTGCATGAGACCACCTCACAACATGTCAAAAATCTTTTACCCAATCTATCGATAAGTTAGAAGCACAACTGAGTCAATTGGTTGACATTCATAGGAATGAGGAAACTCGCTCTTATTAACCTTTGACTGATCAATATTTCTCTAACTCTATCGATCTAGACCAGAAATCATTTGTTTTGGAAACCAAGATTCAATTTCAGCATACCCATTTGAATTTGACCAACATCAAAATTTTGATAACTATATTGACATTTTGGCAAGTTATCTATTTCTTGAAATTGAATTTGAGCATGAATATGATCTTGAACATCAAACTGATAATTTAGTTTCACTTCTTGATTCAATGCTGACTCTAGTATCTTTATCTCACTTCAAACATTTTTTCAAGTCAGATTTGAATCTGTGCCCATACATCGTGAAATTGAATTACCCATATTTCAATATTCACATCTGAAACTTGATTAACATATAAATTTTGATAGTCACATTGACAAATTGGCAAGTTTTTCTTTCAAAGAAATTGAACTCATATAAGAATGTGACTTCGATTATTAAATTTGTGATTCAGTTCAAATCTTTGAATCAATATTGACTCTTGTTTTGCTACACGATTTGAGCAACATTTTAGAGTCAGTTTTGATTCATATACCTGTCATTCTTGAGCTTGAATCACCAATCTTAGAAAGTCACATTCCGTTGTGGGGAAATAAATGTGGACTATAGTTTCAACTTCTTGATTTGGACCCACTTCCTGAACAAATTTGACTCTTGAATATTTGCTTGATTTAAGTCAAATTTCTGAGTCGATATTATTCCTATACTTTCTGAGTCTAAATCTATTATTCCATCTTTTCACAATCCATTTTTGGGGCAAAGGAAAATGACTCCGAAATTATTTTTAAAATTTGAAAATTAGATGGGGTAAAATTCATAATAAAAATCATTCATATATACATAATAATAATGGTTTATATTAAAGAGGTCACGGTGGGTTCCTGCGAAATTCGCGTAATTTGATTGGGTTGCATTTCGTGGACCAATCAGACTACCACCAGAACCACCATCTTGAGGTGATTTTTTCTTCCTCTCTATTTGTATCATGCATACATACATTCACGATGCATTGAGGACAATGCATGAGATAAGTGTGGAAGAGGGTCTACTAACGTAGAGTTTTTAGATTTCTTTTTTTTCACTTATTTTAGGATATTCTTAGAATTTTTTCTTTTTGTATAGGAATTTTCCCCTTCTTTAAAAACTTTTTAAAATAAGAGATAAAGTTTCGATATATTTTTTAAGAAAATTAAGATGATTTTAGAAACTAAGAAAGCCTTAATTATAACATTTTAAACCTAATCAAAATAATGAATCTTATTTAAGATTATAGGTTAAGTAAGAGAGATTGGAAAGATAATTTTATCTTGATATTTTTTGCCTTAGATAGTATGCACTTCACACTTACACATTTTTTGGATGGAAACAAAGATCTAAAATGCCATGAAGCAAATATAATATATATATATATATGAATAAAAAATCACTTATTAAAGCTGGATAACTATGCCTCAGGAAGCATAATTATTCACGCCAAACGGTGGTCAAGAAAAAATAATCCCCTTAATTTTGTGGCCTTGTCTACTCGAGTTCTTAAACCCGAGAGATATTTCTCCTAAGACTGTCTGGTCTGGAGTCATCGGTTAAAGGCACACTACCCGGATAAACTAAAGGTCGTAAGAAAACTAAGGGAAGAAAAAAGAAAGAAATATATATAAATAAATGGCTTGATGGTTAGAGTTGAAATCCTAAAAATCTTCACTATTACAAAGTGCATATTATTTAGATTTTAGGAAGGATAAAATATTCAATCTAATTTTAAATTCTTACCTTAATTGAAGACAAGATCTTGCTTCTAGACTGAACTTATGGAAAAATAATTTTTGGTGGACTTATGACCTTAAATCGCTTAAATTTTTGTAAAAGTATTTCAAAAAATTTTCTCTCTTTCAAAATGTGTTTTTAAAACACTAACTTTATTTTTTTCTTTATGGATTTTGTGAGTACAATCCGCTGAAAACCTTCAGGAGACAACACTCCTCCTCTAGGAGAAACCTAGATGTTTAACGGCTTATTGCACACGCTCAGTGCAATCGCGTCACCTGCGAAAGTGGTGTAATATCATTCTTAGTTTAGTTTTTCTTTTCTTATTTTGCTCAGGACGACAAAAAGATAAGTTGGGGTGTGATTAGTCTACGATACTATATCATTACATCACATTTTCTTGCTGATTTATGAATAAAATGACGCTTCTCACCCGTGTTTGGTCTATTTTGCAGAAAATCAAAAGTCTAGAGTAAAGAAGTAATAGAACCTAATTAAACCAATTTCGGATAATTAAATCTTATTTCTTGGAGGCTAAACTAGAGAGCTTCTAGAAGACATATTAGATTCAGAAATTGCTGGCGAATTTGAAGAAATCCTAATCCAATTTACCCAAAACCAGAGATAATTAGAAGGTTCTAGCAGCTGGACGAACCCACATGCCAAAATCAGGGATCTAAGTCCCTGGTATTACCGCAAAAAAGTGAGAATTAGGGTTTCTCTCCTTAGGATTAGTTTTAGGATTTCTTCTTCTTTTCTTTTGTATTTTTCTGTATTTTTTAGATTATGTATTATGGCTAAGATAGAGTCAGAGGAGAGAAAGAGGGATCTTGTCCTAGAGAATGACAATCTATGTAAATATGTCTCCTTTCTTCTCTATTATAATCTTCTCCATTTCTACATGATGCTTAGTTAGTTTCTTTTCATGGTAAACTAACTACTAACTACTAACTAGCAAACAACTTACTTGATAATTCACATGAATTTAATAACCTCTACTAGGCTTTGCTCTTGCAAGTGCAATTGGATGGTTCATGATGATCGATTTTAATGTTCTAACATTCTAACATCTAACCACTAACAAGCTAACTTGTAATGTCTTCTTTATTTCATACTCAATTCTACTTGATTTTGATGATCTAATAGTATCTTGCACCTTGTTGTGTGGAATGGATATGTTTGAATGTGAAGAACAATCTAATGTGTCATGCTTTGTAGTGCTCTTGAAGCCAAAGACTAGTGATGACCAAGGATCCATGTGAGGCAACTATCACTAAGAGATTAGCATGTTAGAGGAGCAATTAGTAGTTAGTAGTCATGAGTTTTCTTTCATCATTTTCCCTCTCTTTTTTCTTACTTTGTTTAAAAAAACTATTTTCAAAATCTTTTTATCATTTTTTATCGTCGTTTTCATCACTTCTTTGTTCACATTTGTTTTCATCTTCTTTTCTATTTTGTTTTTAAACCCACTTTCTAAATCACTTCACTTTTCACTTCACCTTTATTTTCGTGTTGTGTTTACCGATTTTACAATCACTTCTCTATTGTTTTTTACATCGCCATCTTCATCACCTTCTCACCTATCACTTCTGGCTTTCTTTTCTCTTTTTTTTAACAAAGAAGAACTCGTTAATATAACACGTGAACGAACCGTTAATGCTTCTATCGCCTCCCGTCCCTGTGGTTCGACCCGTTGAGCCAATGCTATAATGAAAGTATCGATGGAACATTAGCACACACACTTTATACTGATTTTCTAAAACACACATTTTCATGCATGGTTTTACCCCGATTACTTGCCATATACCTGTTGAGTTAGAGCACTGAGCTTAATGGGTCATCAAACAGCTAGATTTGATTAGATAAGGCCGGTGACCTTCGAAAATTGTCAACTTGAGGAGTTGAGAAATGAGGCCTATGAGAATGCTAGAATAACAAAAAGTAGGGTTAAAGTTTTTCATGATAAGTTATCATGAGAAAAACTTTTGTCTCTGGACAAAAGTCTTACTCTATAATTCTAGGCTACATCTTTTTTCAAGGATGTTGAAATCGAGATGGACTGAGCCATTCATTATAAAATCGTATTTTCACATGGCGCTACAGAGATCAATGACACCAAGAATGGGAATGATTTTAAGGTAAATGGTCAACGCCTTAAACCTTTCTTGGAATCGGTGCCGGTAAATGAAATGGCGATGAGTCTATTTGACCCAGTGTATCAGTAACATTACCTCTTTTACATTTTATTTATGTATCTAGACATTTTTTCACACATTGGGGACAATGTATGAGATAAGTGTGCGGAGGAGTCAAACATAGGTTTTCTTTTAGGTTTTTTTTAAAGAAAAAGCTTTTGAAAAGGAAATCAATATTTTGACTTATCTTTGTAGAAAATTAAGTTAATTTTAAGAAGTAGGGGAATCATAATTAGGATATCTTACACTTGGTCAAAATAAGATTATTTATTTGACTTTTAGGTATAGGAAGAAAAACTGAAAAAGTAATTTAATTTTGATTATTACCTTGATGAAAATGCACTTTATACAAGCACGTACACACTTAGGATTCAAAACAAAGAATCTTGTGCCTATTAAAAAAAGAAAAAATAAATAATCCTCTGATTAAGCTAGATAAATGTGCCTCATAAAGCATAAATATTCACGCCTAAAAATGGTTCATTTCACCAATAAAATCCTTAGTTTTGTGGCCTTGTTTACTTGAGTTCTTAAGTCTCAGGGGTGTTTTCTCACCTGGTGCCCTAAAATCGTCAAGTTTGAGAGTCATCGGCTAAATGCTCGCTACATGGGTATATTAGAAAACCTAATAAAACTAAAGGATAAAAATAAAACAACAACAACAACAACAATAATAATAATAAGGCATAAGAGTTGGAGATGAAAAATCTCGAGTCAAAATTCACGATCGCAAGGGGCATACTATTCGGGGTAAATTGATAGACTAAATGAGAAATTCAGTTCGAAACCTTACCTATAATGACTATAAATTTTTGCATCAAGACTAAATTTAGGAATAATTAATTTGATGAACTTAAGACTTATAGATTACTAAAATTTTTAGCAAAAATCTTTCAAATATTTTCTCTTTCAAAAATGAGTTTTCGAAAACACTAACATTTTGTTTTTCTTTTTATGAATTTTGTGGGTGCAATTCACTGAAAATCCTCACGAGATAAAACTCATCCTCTAGGTGTAACCTAGCAGTTTAACGGCTTGTTGCATATGCTCAATGCAATCATGTAGCCTGTGAAAATGGTTTAATAATCTCTTAAGTCTTTTGATTTTACTTGAGGATGAGCAAAATATAGGTGTGGGGTCTGATTACTTATCAATTTTGCATATTTTATATCATAATCCCACATTTATTTTTAATAAAATATTGCTATTTTATCTCTTTTTGTTTAAGTAATGTGCATGCCTTTGTAGAAAAGAGAAAAGAAGCAAAAAAGCCCAACAAACGCAAAAAGCCCACAAAGCCAGTCAAAATCAGAGATTAAAGAAATCTCATTTTGAGATTGAGAGAAAAATCTGATTTAATTCATGATTGAAAGTCAATTACTTTCCAAATCAAGAAGAAATAAATATTTCCAGCATATTCGCAGCTCAAATAGAAATTCTGAGAATATTTCCGGAGATGACTGGTCAATGCGAGATTACAGCAGAAAACACATCACTAGAGGATGAAATTTTGTCACGAAAACGCCAATTTTGCCATAGAAATGCCGCATTTTATTGGACGTTAGATCAGCGTTTTGGTGTGTGGCTTCGACTCTTCATATCACTGGGGTTTCTCCTATAAATAGAGATGCAAAGGCAGAGAGAAGAGATACACCAGAACTATAGAGAATAGGTTTTCAGTTTCTAGATTTATTAGTTGAGTTGTAATTTTCATTTTTATTTCCAGCAAATAATGAGTGAGAGAAAGAGAGAGTGATTGTAATCCACATTGAAGTGGCATAAATAAAAGTTCAAGCTTTCTTCTTCGATCTACAAATCTTGGTATGTTGCATTTCAATTATTTTGTTTGTGTTAAATTAATCATGAGTAGTTAATTTACCTCTTCTGGGCTCACTAGTCCCTCATCTCTAATTCTACATCTTTATCAGTTTTATTGAAAAGACTCAACTGAATCATTTGAATGCCTTTATTTAAGCCTTGTTTTTTAGCGAGTGTTCTTGAAGGCACATGAGGATGAGATCTATTTTTGATCTTACACTTTGAAGTTAATCTTATAAAAAAATATTTTTATTCCATGTCTGCTTAAGTGCCTTGATGGTTTAACATTCAACTTAAAAAAAGATTTCAAAAGTAAAAGTTCAATCTCTTACACTCTCTTATGTGTTTTACTTAACTTCTCTTTAACTGCAAGATTAAATTGTTGCCTATGATCACATTAAAGCATTTAACTCCTGTGGAATCCCTTTTTAACTCCCTAGCAAGTTTTTATTAGATTCCCCTTGGAGTCTTTTAATACTCTTTTCAGTCCTCAGTGAGTTCTTTGGTTGTCAAGTTAACATTATAGCTCTGATAATTTCTTTTAAAACTCCTATAAGGAAACACTAAATTCCCCACAGAGTATCAAATCGCATTCCCCGATGGAATTACTCCTTTTGCCATCACGTTCAGTGAATCACCTCTGAATGGCAAGGCTTTAAGCTTAGTGGTTTCTCAATCGGTTACATCCATATTACTTCTAAACTGACAGATAACCAAGTTTTACCTTTTAGTCCGATAAGGACTACTCTTTTGCCATTATGTCAGTTTGTCACCTCTGAATGGTAGGGCTCTGAGTATGATGTTTCTCAGTTAGTTATGTCCAGTTCGTCACGTCTGAACTGACGAACAACTAGATCTCTTCCCACCTATGGTACTCAAACTGTTATGTCCAGTTTGCTACCTCTGAACAAACGAGTTTATAACCTTGTTCTCCTTTCCCCCCACCAGGGCCAAGAGTTCCTACTGTCAAGTTAGTCAATCACCTCTAAACAGTAAATTGCGAGCCTAGTGTCTCTTAGCCGGTCATGTCTAGTTCATCACCTCTAAACCGACGGGTGCCCAGATCCAATACATCCTTGCAGTCCTTAGTGGACAAGTTGTCATGTTATCATTATGACCTATAGTAGCAGATTTGAAATTTAGTGTGTCTTAGTATATCATGTCCAGTTTATCATCTCTGAATAGACGGGTCCCTAACATTGAGTTCATCTTCCTTTTATCATTATGTCCAGCTTGTCACCTCTAAACAACAAAATTCTGAGCTTGTGGCTTCTCAATCAGTTATATCCAGTTTATCACCTATGAACAACAGATATCTAAGTCTTATTTCTCTAGTCCTGTAGAAACTAATTTTACCATCATGTCCAGTCTACCACCTCTGAACGGTAGGACTTTGAATTCTGTAACTCCCAATCAGTTATGTCCAGTTCATCACCTCTGAACTGATCATTGTCCGGATTTCATCCTCTAGTCTTTATAAACTTCTTTTGTTGTCAAATTAGTCAATCACATTTGAACAACAACGACCCTGAGTTTGGTAGTTTCTCAATTGGTTATGTCCAGTTTATCACCTCTGAACTGATAGATAGCTAAATCTCATCCTCCCACCAGTGCGGACTACTTTTTTGCTACTTTGTCCAGTTTATCACCTCTGAACTGACAGATAGCTAAATCTCATCCTTCTGTCTAGTGTGAACTACTTTTTTACATTTATGTCCAGTTCGTCATCTCTGAACTGATGGATTTCAGATCTCACCCCAGTATAGTATGGACTATCTTAGTGTTATTATATCTAGTTTATCACCTCTGAACAGCAAACTCTTTTTTTCTAGTGAATCCTAACCTATCATGTCTAGTTAATCACCTCTGAATAGATGGATTCCTAGACCTACCCTCTTTTATCTCCAGTAGATTTTCTTTCCTGGATTAACTTTATCATGTTCGTAACCTCTGAATAATGTTAGTCTTGATTTTTAAATTCCTCCAGAAATTTTACTTGGTGAAATTTCACCCCACCAGTTCTTTCCCAAAGAACTTGCATGTTAAGTTTTTCTCATATGAAAAACTTATAAGACAGATAAAGGACGAAAAAAAGGAAGAGAAAGACACCAGACAAGTCATTGATCAAAAAGCAGATTTTTATTGATTGATGAAAAGTACAATAAAAAAGATACAAGGTATTACAAATCAAGGTTGTCACTCATAGGATTTAATCTTTGCCTCATGAGCAGACAACTTGTTCTTTCTCTCCTCTTCAACCTTCAGTAGGGCTTGTGGTTTTAACTCTTCCTAGTCGAATGCAGCCATCATCTCCAAGCGGGATTTTAGCTCCTCCAAAACTGTCCTCTTCTCTGCCTCCGACTGTTGGATCTGGATGCTCTCAGCCATCATCTCTTCCAATCAGATAGTTTCGGCTTGACTTGTCGGCTCAGCTTTGGAGAGGAGAAGGTTGGCCTTTGCAATCATCTACCACGCTTTCGTAATCTGACTCTTAGCAAAATCAAGCAGTTCATTGGAGACAGCCATTGCCTCTGCAACCTTAGCCTCCGGAGCCTCCAAGGATTTAAGCTTCTAAGATACAACCTCTATCTCTTGGGACGTCTTTAGATAATTCTTCTTCATCTGCTCCGCAAGACGTTCCAGTTCAGCTTCCACCAAGGGAATAAGGTCAACTCCTCAGATTATTCCATTCGCCAATGTCCCTTTCAAGATTGTTGACCACTTCTTCCAAGGACTCAGCTTCGGCAACCCCTCCAACATCCCAGATATTTTCTATCACTCGAGAGAAATGACTCTCCAAGAAGCGAAAGAAGTACGGGTGCTCCTGAAAATCATGGGAAGGCAGCGCTTCAAGCTTTTGTAGAAGCCTTCCACGAGCTCCCCGATGAATTCATCCTGGGAATCAACCTCAATCGGTAAAAGGACAATGGATGCAAGAGGGCTATGCTGAGATGAGACCATCATGGATGACTCTGGGATGGCTGGGGTAGCAGCTATCGGAGCAATTCGCGGAAAAGGAGTCTTCAAAGGAACATCCTCCAAGAATCAAAATCCGCACTAGGAATCAGCCCAACTATAAGCATCGACAAACAAGCTTCGATGATATCCACCAAGTCAGAAGCCAAGGGGCTAGAAAGAGCTGGCGGGATCGAAGACAACTCCATCTTAGGCTCGGGCTAATCTCTACCCTGCTCCGATGCTGTTCGAGCAGGAAAGACAGACTCAATCTCAGCCGTTGCCACCAGCAATTCTCCCAGTGCGGTCTGTTGTTGAAAAACTCTTTGATGAACGAGGCCCAACAAAATGGGATCAATCACCGGTGGACTTACTTCCTCCTCTTGTTCAGGTTCTAACATTGCTAGAGGAGCAATTTCCGTGGGAATTTCTGCAAAAAATTTTGAATTTAGCAACGGATATAGAAAACGGATGCTGAATTCAAAACACTTCAATTGTTACCTGCAGAGGCCAAGGTGGTTATGTTATCCTCCAATTTTGTTACCTTGCCTTGAGGAGTTTCAAGGGATACATGCTCGACAGTGATGATCTGTTGGGCCATAACGACTTCGGTAGCAAGAAGAACCTCGGAAGCGGGCATCTCTATAGAAGTAACCAGAATAGGGATGTCCTCAATGGGAGCTTTAGAAGTCTCGAGGGTCCCCACACCCTTAGTCTCATCTCCTTGAGTAGTTACCATAATCTAGGCAGAAGACTCAATTTTCAACATGTCTTCATCAGAGCCTTCAGAGTTGAGGTAGTCATCCACATCGTCTGTACAACATGAAAAGAGAGTGTCCCATGCCTCATTATCCTCTTCATCTGCATTCCAAAATTTAAAGTTAGTCACAAAATTTAATAACTAAAATAGAAAAAGTTGATCTTACCTGTGACCAGCACAAATTGCACTGAAGACGTACCAGCAATTGGTGCAGCCACTAGAACAGCCGGTGGAGGAACTTGAACAGCCACTGATGGAGCCAGAGGAGGAACCGGCGGAGGAACGAAAACAGCCACTGGCGGAGCTGGAGAAGGAGCCGGAGAAACTGGTGGAGAAAAGTAAACAGCCACTGGCGGAGCAAGAGGAGGAACATGAAACTCGGTGCTTCTGCCTCTCTAATTTGCAGAGTCCCTCGACATCGGCTTGAGGGCTTCACGGTCTTCTTCCTCTTCTTTCGAGAAGAAGTCACTAGGTGAGGTGATTTGCGCTTTCGCTTAAAGTAAGTATCACGATCCTTATCTTCTTCTTTCTCTTCCTCCTCGATGTCAGCAGTTGCAGTGACTTCCTGAGCAAGTTTGCTACCCACTTCTTCAGGACGTGGGCTCACAACAACTTCCTGGCAAGGTTCACCACCTACTTCACCAGGTCTAGGCTCACATCAACCGAAGTGTCACTACCAACATCCAGGGGGAGATTTTGATAGATTTTGATTTTATCCCCTTCTGTCCGATGGATTTGTTGTTTGATCTCTGGTATTGATCTGATCTTCGGTGATCCTCAAGTTAATTGATTTGGATTCATATAAATTGAATTAATCAATTTTATTTGATGTGATCCTCTCTGATATGCATTGATCTTCAGTTAGAATCATCTATATCTCCTGAATATTTTTCTCCTCTTTAATTAAGATTTAAATCAAAATTAAAGTAGGCTTTTGGTTATTTCTTTTCCACCTCCATTAGTAAAGGGCCTGCATATTATTAAATAAAAATAAAACTAAATAATAGAATTTATTTGATAATAAATATGAGAATGTGACAATATATCTACAATATCAGTGCCCGTTCAAGGGAGAGGAGAGAGAAACAAGAGAGGGAGAGGGAAAATAGGCCACGGCCACTAGCTGTGGCCTGGCTCACAGCCAAGGGGCCTGGTCGGCCATGGTGGTGCACTGGTCGCGCCACCAACTAGGGGACAAGGAGAGGGAGAACAGGGGGGAGAGAGAGACTTAGGGAGAGAGAGATTTAGAGAGAGAACCTGGAGAAAGAGAATGGGTCGTAACCCCCTATTCACGCATAGGGGGAGGAGCCCGGGGCCGCACGGCCTAGTTGGGGCCTAGGGCTGGCTGCGCACGCGGCCAGGGGGTGCCCCGGCTAGCCATTGGCCGGAGTCGGCCAACAAGGGGAGGATGGGAGGTGGTTGGTGAAAGTAGGAATGGTGAAGGGTGGAGGTGATGGTGGTTTTTGGTGGTGGTTGAAGATGGAGGAAGTGAAGGAGATGGTTGTGGCCGTGGATCTAGAAGGATGGTGGTGAGATTGGGAGGTGTCAGTGATGAAGATGGTGCTGGAGTTGGTGGTAGAGGAAGTTGAAGGTGGTGGTGGGATGGGCGGTTGGTGGTGATGAGGTTGAAAATGGAGATGAAGATGATGATGATGATGATGATGACGGAGATGGAGGAAGGAGTGGGCGAGAGGAGATGGCCGGATCTTGGTGGAGTCATCACTGGTGTCGTGGTAGTCAGGTCTTTAAAGGGAGGGAGAGTAGGAGAGTGAGAGGATGAGAGATGAAATTAGAGAGTGAGGGAGAGAGAGAATGTGAGGATGAGAGAGATTTGAGAGGGAATTTGAGAGATTAGGGGGAGAGAGAAAATTTAAGAGGGAGAGGGAGGAGGAGGAATGTTGTGCTCGGCAGTTGAAGGCTAGGGAAGAAAGAAGAAAAGAAAAGAAAAAGAAGGAAGAAAGGGAAATATAAAGGGGAAGATATTATGAAGGGGGGTTTGTGTGGTGGAGAAAAAAGGGAAAAGAAAAAGAAAAAAGGAGAAAGAAATGAGTGGAAGAGAAAAAGAGGAAAGGAAGGAAAAAAAAGAAAGAAATATCCAGATAAAACTCCAGGTCTGAGAAAATACCGAAAATACCAAAATGCTGGAAAAATGGAGTAACTCGTAAAGGTCTACCAAAAATTTTAAAAAATAGTAAATATTATTTTAAAATATATGACAAAATCGAATACAAGGAATTCAATCCCATTTTCAAAATAAAAATTCTGAAATCTATCGGCGATACCAGTCGACACCAAAACCGGTGGAACTTCAATAAATTCAGAAAAATCTCTAAAAATGTGCTAAGGTAGAAAATGTGATTTTAAGAAATGATATGAAAGCGGATTTTCAAATTTTAACTCCGTTTGTAAATTAAAAATCCGAGAATCGATCGACGGCACCGGTCGACACCGATTTGAAGATTTATAATTTAATTTAAAAAAATTTCAGAACATTATAAAAATCTAAAATATTAGAAATGATATTTGAAATTGAAACTGATCAAATCTAACTATCAGAAAGGTCAAATCAATCAATACACTGGATCGGGTCCCCGATTCAGACTCGGGTTGATTCTGAATCCAGGAATCCGGATCCAAATACCAAATTATGATATAAATAATCATAAACAAAAATAAATATGAGAGAAAATTGAAAGAATATGATCGAAAAGTCAGAATACGTATCTGAGTACATATTCGGGAACGATGTGTTACAATGATAGTGTCGAATATCTCTGCATAACAATCCCAACAATCAAGCGGCACAATTTGAACGATTACGAGAAAATCACAACATGCCAATCGTACAGTTGCAGAGATTTGAAATACCAGTGTGTGCATCAATAGCTCAGTTAGGTATTAATATTGCTTCTTCTCCAACGGGGAAGGGGTTCGCTTCTAATTATCACCAAAAGCACCACACATAAGAAATCTCTTTGCTTTTCTCTTAACGAGAATACTCATTCTCACGCCTGAGGTTTTTAGCCGGCACCACACCGGTGCTCCTTACCTGAAATATGTTTTCCTTCTTGTATGTTTTTTGACAATTCGATCAGGAGCGTTCAATTGTCCGTGGCGGAAAATCCCCACCACAATATAAATGATGAAACCTATGTATATAACACAAAATAGCCATGTATTTAGTTGAAACTGCAAGAAGTTGAAAGTGATGCATGTAACAAAAATAAAACTTGTGCATGAACTTTGAAATTGATGCATACAACAAAAATCAAATACATAAAGAAAGGAAAAAAATTTGTGAACAATATATGAAAACTAATGCATAACTTGATACTAGCATATAATAAACAACAGAAAAGATAGAAAATATTTGCAGATAGAAATTGAAACTAATGCCTATAACACAAAACAAAACGAGTGCAACAGGATAAAAAGACTGTGCAAAGAGAACTTGAAACTAATCCGTTGTAACATGGAACCAGTGCAAAAGGGTAAAAAAAACTTGTACATATAAAACTTGAAACTAATGCATAAAATAGGAAAAATGCAAAACGATAAAAGAAACTTGTGCAAATAGCACTTGAAACTAATACGTGTAACACGAAAAAACATGCAAAACGGTAGAAAGAACTTGTGCAAATAGAACTTGAAATTAATGTGTATAATGCAAAAACAAGCAAAACAATAGAAGAAACTTGTGCAATAGAACTTGAAATTAATGCATATTACACAAAATTATGCAAAACATCAAAGAAACTTGTGCAAATAGAACTGAAGTTACTGCATATAACACAAACAAATGCAAACAATAAAGAAACTTGTGAAAACAAAAAATGTATTTAATACATATAACACGAAACTGTGTATATGCAATAATTGTTAATCTCATGTGAAGGTGGCCCACTTAACCTTGGTTATTTGCATTGGATTCCTATTAAAATAACTGATATTAAAGATGCCCATATTAAAGTCACATTTATATAGTTTATTTGGTCACTTGAAATATAAAGGGCCATGATGGAAAGGCTTTATTTCAAGGGGTCTAATTGCAAATGTGCGACCCACTTTTCTCCTCCTGTAAAGAAATCAAAACTTACGCTCATATTATCGTGAGAATATCCATCAGAAAAGAAAGAGAGTTTTGAGGAAGGAAAGGAGCAGAGAAAGAGGATCCATTGCAATTAGGTTTTGCAGATTCAAGAACAAGGAATCAAGGTCTTCTCCAACCTTCATCCAATCTTCACCAATGGCTTCAGGTATGGTGATTTACAGTATTACATAATTAGGGTTTTTATCTATTTCTTGAGATGCTTTATTGATTCTTGATCCATGGTTTCAATTTAATCCGCATTATAGATGTTTAATTTCCAACATTTGGTATCAGAGTCATGATTAAAGAATCAATACATCTTGGATTTAGGAATTATGAAAAGTTAGGGTTTTTGATTAACGATTCAATTTTTGATCATTTTAATTGTACAATTTGTAGATGATTTAATAGCCCTAATATCATGTTCATATTCCTCTAATTATGCAATTAATAGGGATCAAAATTTAGGATTTTAGAAACCCTAATTTTTCCTAATTTTCCCGATTTTTCCCTAAAATTTTGGAATCGGGTGATAATCTGGAACTGCTCTTCGGTAACTGTTTCGTGGAGTATTAGTCGACTATAGTTATTGATTAGTCGACTAATAGTCCATCCAGAAAGTTACCCGACTCTCTGTTGGATTCAGGAGTCGACTTATAACTATTGATTAGTCGACTAGTAAAGTGTATAGTCGACTAACCATTTTTGTCAAGTCGACTAATTTTCAATCGAAAGTTTGTCTTCCCACAGGAGTCGACTGATTAAATGTCAAGTCGACTTATAAAGTTTATAGTCGACTAATAATTTGGGTATAGTCGACTAATTTCCTTTGTTGTAGTCGACTAGACCTAATCTGTAGTCGACTTGTCTTGACCCAAGTCGACTAGTCCTTTCTGTAGTCGACTAATACTTGTTTAATTCAATCATTAATGTTTGTTAACACATTTAAGTTATTGTGTTAATATTGATTGATGTTTGGTCAAGCAATGTATTGTAGTATTATGGCATTACACAAATAAAAGGATTAGAGAATATTATTGGTTAGTTTTGTATTCATAAGACTTATTGATTTAGTAGTTGCCAAAGTGACCTAGGTTAGTAAATCTTATGAATATATAACTACATAAAAGACTTGTCAATGTAAGTGACATTAAAGACAATAATATTCTCGATGGCGGTTCTAATTAGGAGATTGGGACTGGCCCAAAGGAAAGTCTCTTTCAAATAATTATGAACCGGATAGGGTAGTATAATTTATGTAACTTAGTGGTGTAGAATTGGATACCCAAAGGTAACAAGACTTACTAACTAAGTGACATAAATTATATTAGACCTACATAGGTGATAAAAGTTCTCACCTAAAGAGTGAACACTAGATATGCTTAGGTTTCGCCCAAAGGAGAAATCAAAGTGATATCAATAGTTCATCTTAATTAAATTTAAAACTTGTATTGATTCGAGGCATTAATGTGAGCTTGTCCTATTATGTTTCAGTGAACGTCCCTACTTCCCTCCACACTCATGCCACTAGCATTCCAGCCTTGGACGGTACAACTTCTCAGAATGGTTTGAACATGTACAGTTTACACTGGGTGTCCTAGACCTAGACATGGCCTTAATAGTTGACAAACCTGATGAAGTAACTGCTGAGAGTACAGCAGAACAAGTCAGCCATGCAAAAGCTTAGGAAAGGTCTAATAGGCTCAGTCTAATGTTCATAAAGATGACCATAGCTAATAACATCAAGACTTCACTCCCTCCTACAACTAAAGCATCTGAACTGTTAACTGCTGTCAAAGACCGATTTAAGTCAGCAGATAAGTCATTAGGTGGTACCTTAATGGCTGAACTTACCACCATGAAATATGATGGTAATAGAGGAGTTCAGCAACACATTCTAAACATGTCAGATAAGGCTGCTAAGCTAGGATCACTGGGTATGAAGGTTGATGAGTCCTTCTTGGTTCAATTTATCCTCAACTCACTTCCTTCACAGTTTGGGCCATTCAAGATCCACTACAATACTCATAAGGATAAGTGGAACTTAAATGAGCTAACTGGTATGTGTGTTCAAGAGGAGGTGAGACTGAGGCAATAAGGACAGCACTCAGTGTTGGCAGTAACTTCAAGGGGTATCCATAAGAAAAGTAAATATGGAAGAGGTAAGAGATTTCCATCAAATAAAGGAAATGACCATGGGGAAAGTAGCCAAGGTCATAGAAAAGCTTTCACTGTCAAATGCTACTTCTGTGGCAGAAAAGGACATGTGAAGAAGGACTGCAACAAGAGGAAAGCTTGGTTCGAAAAGAAAGGTACATATCTTTCTTTTGTATGTTATGAATCAAATCTTGCTGAAGTTCCTTCTAATACTTGGTGGATAGACTCTGGAGCCACAACTCACATAACTAATTCAATGCAGGGATTCCTTACAACCCGGAAACCGAAGGAAAGTGAGAGATTCGTCTTTATGGGGAACCGTCTCAAAGTGGAGGTCGAATATGTTGGTGTTTATCGACTGATCTTAGAGACGGGACATCAGATGGATCTTGAGGATACTTTTTATGTACCTTCAATTTCAAGAAACTTAATGTCATTATCCAAATTAGATGTTTTTGATATTCTGTTTTGTTTTGTTGTGGAAAACTCTCTTTAGTGTATAATTCAATTCCGGTTGGACATGGAATTTTATGTGATGGTTTATATAAAATTTCATTGAATGATGAGTTTGCACAATCTTTATTATCTCTGCATTCGAATGTTGGTATAAAACGTGGCTTAATAAATGAAAAATCCTCAATCTTGTGGCATAGACGACTGGGGCATATCTCCAGGGATAGAATAATAAGATTAGTGAAGACTGGGATTTTGGATAACCTAGACTTCACTGATTTTGATGTGTGTGTGGATTGTATTAAAGGAAAACAAACCAAACACATTAAGAAAGGTGCCACAAGAAGTAAAGAACTCCTTGAAATAATTCATACAGATATATGCGGACCACTCTCCATTCCATGTTTTACTGGAGAGAGGTATTTCATTACCTTTATAGATGATCTATCACGTTATGGTTATGTTTATCTAATTAATGAAAAGTCTCAGGCTGTTGACATCCTAGAGGTGTTCATTACAGAAGTCGAGAGACAATTAGATAGAAAGGTTAAATCATTAGATCAGATAGAGGTGGTGATTTTATGGTAGATATGATGAGTCAGGACAACATCCTGGTCCATTTTGTCAAATTTCTAGAAAAGCGTGGCATTTGTGCTCATACACAATGCCAGGTACGCCTCAGCAGAACGGTGTTGCTGAAAGGCGGAATAGAACTCTTATGGATATGGTTAGGAGCATGTTGAGCTTCTCAAATGTACCCAATTCATTGTGGAATGAAGCCTTAAAGACTGCTATGTTATCTTGAACAGGGTTCCTAGTAAGGCTGTCCCAACAACTCCTTTCGAGTTGTGGACTGGTAGGAAACCCAGTTTAAGACACTTACATGTTTGGGGTTGTCCAGCAGAGGCTAGAAATTATAATCCACAAGAAAAGAAATTAGACTTAAAAACCATATCTGGGTATTTCATTGGTTACCCAGATAAGTCTAAGGGATACAAATTTTATTGTCCTAACCATAGTACAAGAATAGTTGAAACTGGTAATGCCAGATTCCTGGAAAATGGTGAAATTAGTGGGAGTGCTGAACCAAGAAAGGTAGATCTTGAAGTGGTAAGGGTAAATATCCCAATACCTTTTCCTTCAAGAGAGATTGTTGTACCTCAGCTTGATCATCAAGTTGAGATTTCAGAACAACAAGTTAATTGGTTCACCACTCCATGAGGATATTCCCATTGAAAATATAGTAGAACCCCACAACCGGCAGCTTTGAGAAGATCTCAAAGGGAAAGAAGATCTGCCATTTCAGATGACTATGTGGTGTATCTACAGGAATCTGACTATGATATTGGGATTAATAAAGATCCAGTTTCATTTTCACAAGCCATAGAATGCAATGATTCTAGTAAATGGGTTGATGCTATGAAAGATGAGTTGAAGTCTATGGACCAAAATCAAGTCGGGGATCTCGTTGAGTTGCCTTATAACAGTAAGAAAGTCGGGTGTAAATGGGTCTTTAAGACCAAGCGCGACTCTAAGGCAATTCGAACGATATAAGGCTAGACTTGTGGCCAAAGGTTTCACTCAGAAAGAAGGCATTGACTATACAGAGACCTTCTCTCCAGTATCAAAGAAGGATTCTCTTAGAATCATTATGGCACTTGTAGCTCATTATGATTTGGAGTTACATCAAATGGATGTGAAAACTGCTTTTCTTAATGGAGATTTGGATGAGGATATCTACATGGAGCAACCTGAAGGGTTCGCAATTAAAGAACAAGAACAATTGGCTTGTAAATTAAAGAAATCTATATATGGACTTAAACAAGCTTCCAGCAATGGTATATAAAGTTTAATGATACCATTACCTCTTTTGGATTTACAGAAAACACTGTTGATCAGTGTATATATCTAAAGATCAGTGGGAGCAAGTTTATTTTCTTGGTTCTGTATGTAGATGACATCTTATTAGCCAGTAGTGATCTTGGTTTGCTGTATGAAACTAAAAGTTATCTAACCAAGAACTTTCAGATGGTTGATATGGGTGAGGCAAATTATGTTATTGGCATAGAGATCTTCAGGGATAGATCTCGAGGATTGCTAGATTGTCTCAGAAAGGATATATCAACCGAGTCTTGGAAAGATTCCATATGGAAATATGTTCAGTCAGTCCTGCACCCATTCAGAAGGGTGACAGATTAAGTGGTAACCAGTGTCCCAGAAATGACTTAGAAAAGGTCAATGCAGAAAGTTCCGTATGCATCAGCTGTTGGGAGCTTGATGTATGCAAGCACTTGTACCAGGCCGGATATCAGCTTTGCTGTTGGGATGTTGGGAAGATACCAGAGCAATCCAGGAATGGAGCACTGGAAGTTAGCTAAAAAGGTTATGCGGTATCTTCAATGGACGAAGGACCATATGCTCACATATAGGAGATCTGATCAGTTGGAGGTGATCGGCTATTCAGACTCAGATTTTGGTGGTTGCCCAGATAGCAGGAAGTCTACTTCAGGCTTCATTTTCTTGCTAGCAGGTGGGCAATCTCGTGGAAGAGTGTGAAGCAGTCCATTATTGCTTCATCCACGATGGAGGCTGAGTTTATAGCATGTTTTGAAGCCTCGAATCATGCATTATGGTTAGGAATTTCATCTCAGCACTTGGTGTAGTTGACTCTATTGCCAGGCCGCTGACGATATATTGTGACAATACAGCAGCCGTATTTTTCTCTAAGAATGGTAAGTACTCTAATGGTTCTAGACACATAGAACTTAAGTACTTGGTGGTTAGAGAAAGAGTTGAGAAACAAAAGGTGTCAATTGTAAGTATAAGTACCACTTTAATGGTTGCTGATCCAATGACAAAGGGATTGCCTCCAAAGACATTCAAGAACATGTTGTAAGAATGGGTCTTTTGGGCAATCTGTAATGTGTATTTGGTACTTATGTAATTGACATTATTGTACAAATAAAAGTTTGTTTCTGTGTTTCCTGTTATCCAATTATGTGTGCACATATTATGTTTGGATGTTTGTTAAACAGGAAATGTCTTTACAAGACAATTACAGGGGTCATTTTGGTTATGGACTCATTAGTAAGGGTTATCAATGTTGTGGTACATAGAAGGGAGTATGACGTGGATGTTGTATAACCGCTATGACTCGCATTAGTAGTCCAAGCTAATTGCAGTATTACATTTTTTTATATTTGGCTTATCAGTTGTTGTTTTTTAAAATTCGTGCACGTGTCAAAGGTTTTTCAGTATGGAATCCAATGGAGTCAAAATGATTTTGAAAATGAGTCTTTTCTTTATTTTGTTTTCTAAAGTATTAACCTAATCGGTTAGTGGCCCAAGTGGGAGAATGTTAATCTCATGTGAAGGTGGCCCACTTAACCTTGGTTATTTGCATTGGATTCCTATTAAAGTTAACTGATATTAAAGATGCCCATATTAAAGTCACATTTATATAGTTTATTTGGTCACTTGAAATATAAAGGGGCATGATGGAAAGGCTTTATTTCAAGGGGTCTAATTGCAAATGTGCGCCCACTTTTCTCCTCCTGTAAAGAAATCAAAACTTACGCTCATATTATCGTGAGAATATCCATCAGAAAAGAAAGAGAGTTTTGAGGAAGGAAAAGGAGCAGAGAAAGAGGATCCATTGCAATTAGGGTTTGCAGATTCAAGAACAAGGAATCAAGGTCTTCTCCCCTTCATCCAATCTTCACAATGGCTTCAGGTATGGTGATTTACAGTATTACATAATTAAGGTTTTATCTATTTCTTGAGATGCTTATTGATTCTTGATCCATGGTTTCAATTTAATCCGCATTATAGATGTTTAATTTCAACAATAATTTCATATTCCTTACATTGTTTCACCTTCACACGCATTGGTTTCATGTACATGTGCGCTAGTTTTATTTTCTAGTTGCAATAATTTTATCATTTCAATCGATGAACATACCATTTAGATAGCAAACAAGGGGAAAAATGGCTATAACAAAATTTACATTTTTCTTTAGGTTTCTTCAGGTACGCAAAATTTCAATTCCTCTCCCGTGTCAAGTGCCGCAGTCCGTGGCTCCAGTGTCCACCACGCTATCTTGGTCTCTCATGGACCATAATTGTGTCAAGTTCAACTGCGATGGTGCTTTGGCCCTTCCTTGATCTAGCATGTCTTTGTGGGAGAAGATCATAAGTAAAAACTTGGTTGTAGAGTTTTTTTAAGTCATCAAAATAGTGCAGAGAAAACAGAGCAGTCGACCGCTTGTGCACAGCCATGCACAACTGAAAAGGAGGAAGCAGTGGTCGACCGTTCGGTCGACCGCTCAGAAGTTAAAAGCAGAGCAGTCGGTTGATCGCCCGGTCGACCGACCCGAAACCGCAAAGGATGTTTGGGTTAGCAATCGACCGCCCGATCGACTGTGAGTTAGGTTCAAGCTATTTTGAGTTGGTTTCAGGTGTTTATTTTTGAAATTGGATTTCGATCCAATTGGGTTTCCTCTAATTGATTGTTCCTCTCGCTATATTTAGAGGGGTATTGTCTCTGTTGATTGAAAACTCTTTTGAGAGGTGAATTATATTTAGAGTTCTAGGGTTACTTTGTTTGAGAAAATTTTATAGTGAATTGCGTAAATTCTCAATTTTGATCTTTGGATCAATTCGCATACCCTATGAGACCAAAGATTTAAAGTCCTAAATATGTTGATGAAGTGGAAGAATATGATAGAGAAATAGACTGATAAGATTAGGTGTTCTAAATTGATAATGTTGGAGAGTAAAAGATCAATTCCTACGATTTAGCTAGAACACTGATATGAGTATTCACTTCACAATTGAAAAATATGTGGTAGCTAATGAGATAAATCGTTCTTTGTTGGAGAAAGTTTGGTGCTTTTGTTGTCTAATGCACAATTATCTTTTTGGGCTGAGGTTTTATGTAACGGTCCCAATTTTAATCACCTGAATTACTATAATCATAAACCTTAACACTTAATTATTCAGATAATCTCTAAAGAATTTGGCATCACCTCCTCTGAAATGTGGAGTCTGCTTCAATACAATAATCAAATTTTGACTAACATCAGCTTATTTATCCATATATAACATCTCACGCAATAAATAATATCAGTTTGACTTGACCTCGCCTACTTAGTCAATTTCAAATTTCATCTTAAAATTTCAATCCAAGGTCGGTAAATTAAACATATACACAAGAGTACTCTCCTTGATGTAACATGCTAACATAAAACCAACTATAATCCAGCTCCAAGTAAAAGTAAAACACAGATTGCGTGTGTGTGTGCATAAACATCATCGAACCATCTTGCACATAATCAACTATTTGATCTATTCAAAATATCAACTACACATATACATATTAGTCAAGAAACTCAAATAAAGTTAATCAGGTAGGTGAACCCACTAAAGTTGCACCAAGCCTTTTCAGTGATATGTCTTTACCTTAAGTCGTATCTTGATTTAATCTTCACCTGAAAATCATAAAATTTGTGGGGGAGTGAGCTCAATAGCTCAGTGAGTAAATTCATTTAATTCAAAGTTTCATTTAATACAATTCAAGTGTGATACAATTGAAAATTTTCAAGAATGAACTCATTATTCTACTTATGGTTATCACAGTCAATAGGTTACTGATCCTTTCTATTATCTGATGCATGTTCTTTGCACTTTCTGGACACACATGTTCCAATTTTTAACATATTATATCTTGTGATATACAACATTTAACCTGATTGTCTCTTTTTTATACTCAGCTAGTGATTCACCAATCATATATATATTAGTATATCACTATAGACTTAGTGATAAAATATCATAAACATTTTTGTATAGCACTTATATTCAATTCACAACACATTCGTATTTTACATATAATTCATGATCACAATCACATCTTTCGAGCATAAAATCTTACTTACTTCTACATTGTTTATAGTTCATTATTGTTCTTCTCATGTACAAAGAAATGCAAAACACGCGAAAGTTATATACCGCTCAGCATTCAATTATAACTGTATGTTCATACATAATGTAGCTCAACGTCCACATTCATAAACTGGATATCACAAACAATCACATTCCTATACCAGATGTCATAAATAACCACATCCATAAAATCCATATAACGGATGTTCATGCATGCTTTTAACTACCAAGTAAAAAAATCAAGACATCAAAATTTATACCAAGCTCACTTCAATAAAATTAATAATAATACTCTCCTACGATCATCTCCGGTTCAACCCGGTCCCTTCCTCCAATATATATAATAACAATACTCCCCTTCGATCACCTCCGATTCAACCCAGTCCCTTCCTCTAATATATATAATAACAATACTCTCATTCGATCACTTCCGCTTCAACCCGTCCCTTCCTCCCAATAATACATAAATCATCTAATAAATGACATGCATGCATATAGTAACACACCAGTATGCATAAATGAATACTACATACATAATTATCATATACATACGTATGCACATTCATTATCACAAACACATTTAAATACATACTGATGTGTCATACACAGTCAAGTTCATACGATTTCACTTCTTAGCTTGTTATCGTAATTTCAAGGAATTCTTATAGTTTCTAAGAGATACCAACACACATAATGCATACGGCTTAATAGTCGTATATTTTACCGGTCAAGTTTAAAAAAACTCGTTTATACCACCAAAATTCTATCTTTCTAGTCATATAATTGATTCATTTCTTATTATTTAATTAATATCTGAAATTCATTATCAATTGCTTCTTTATCGCTATATAGACTGACTATTGGTTATAACCGGTATAAAATAGAAATTCTCTAATTCCTTCTGATACACGTTATTTGTTATACAACAATTCTGATATCACAGAGATTATCAACAATTTCTATATTATAATTATTCTTAATTCAGTCAGGGATTAATTACAATTCTTTTATTTTGTTCAGTCCAGTGTGTTGGCCCAAAGTCCATTAGCCCTAAGTTTTGATGATTACAAACCATATGAAGTTAGGAATTAACAAGATTGTTTTAAATGAGTTTCAGATAAAAACATAGTTTGATTGACGGCTCCTACACAAGACTCACATTTGGAAGCCGCGAGGATTTAGATCCCAGAGCCTAGCACACTAGAAAAGCTCAAGGATTAATCAAACAAATTGAGAAGACTATACAAGATTTGTATCTTTGCATTTTTCTTTTTAGTTATGATTTATAGTCTATTTGTCAAACCGAGACGATAGAGGTTGATAACATTGGGATTGCCACACACACATTTGATATTGCTTCATGCTTTCAAACAAAATTTTATTACAAAATTTCTTATCAAGTTTCAGAAAAATGAAGTTTGGAAAAATCGATTTTTGGAAAAATAAGTTTTTGCAAAACGATTTTTAGTTTAGAAAAAGAATTTTTATCAAAATATAGTTCAAATTTTATTAGTGTTGATCTATGATCACACTATGATCTTTCCTAGTGCTAAAACTCTATTTTGTATCTACCCGTTTAAAGAAAATTTATCGAAAAATTTAGACTTCAAAAAGCCTTTCAAAATCCTGTTTTGGCCTTATCCGGTACACCGGAACGGTCGACCGCTGGCAGAGCAGAACTGCTTTATCGGTTGACCGAGCGGTCGACCGACATGCACCAATGTGCATTGTGCACATCGGTCGACCATCCCGGTCGACCGGCAGAAAGAACAGAGCTCTCTGTTTGTTCCGGTCGACCGGTCCGGTCGACCGACAGAGAGTGGTCACTCTCTGTTTGGGACTTCGGTCGACTGGCCCGGTCGACAGCTTTCTCAACGGTCGGAAAGTCGACCGTTGGTGATCGACCGGCCCGGTCAACCGACAGCAGTCAGAGTCTGCTGACAGATTCCAACGGCTATTTTTGGTTTGTCTTTTGTTGGGGCTTCTCCCAACGAATATTTTGACTTTTTTAACCCTGTTTTCATCCCCTATAAATAGTGGGAGTGTTTTACAACTCAAATACAACATTTACAAGAGTAAAATCAAAATTTCTCAAAGTTTAGCCTTTTAGCAAAAAGAATTTTCTTGAGCCAAAATCTTCAATCCTTTGTGTTTTAGCTTGAAGCTTTCTCTTCCACTTCTCTACTTATTTTAGCACCACACAATCCCTAAACTTTCATCTCCTCATCTTGGTTATAGGGTTGTGCATGTGAGCTGTGTTTGTGATCAAGTGTTGATCACCGTTTCCTCGTATTGAGAAGTTGTAGAGGTTGCACCTCAAGCGAGCTAGTGAGCTCTAAGTCGGTGTTGCGGCACCGTGAGAGAGGACAAGTGTGTCCAAAGAGTTCTAGTGAGAACTTGTATTGACGATCCGGTGAGATCAAGCATAGTGGAAATCCTTCATCGTGTTGAAGGCGGGGACGTAGGCAGTGGCTCGAACCTCGAAACATATTCTCGTGTTTGCGATTGTCCACTTATCTCTAAACTCTCTCTCCTTTACTTGCATTATTATTTGTTTACTTCCTTACAAGTTTTAATATTGTTGTTGTTTATTGTTAATTAGTTTTTAATCCGCATTATTTGCCACTTAGTATAGTCATCACCTATTCACCCCCCTCTAGGTGATTTCAATGGTATCAGAGCCTAACCCTAGCATTTGGTTTAACCACCTTAGGGAGATCCTCATTATTGGCTATATCTATTTGTTGCATTTATTATTTGTTATGCATTATACTTGTATTCATGGCATCTGTTGACTTTTCTAGCATCAAGTCCCGACCCAAATTTGATGTGTTGAACTTCCCCATTTGGAAGGTCAAAATGAACCTATTCCTAAAATCCCTAAGAGTTAGAGTTGCCAAGTCCATCACCAAAGAATTTATTGAACCTCTCACTGATGAGAAAACATGGTCCGAAGAAACCTCTAAGGACTATGAGGCCAATGCTAGATCCCAATATGCACTCACTCAAGCATTAAATGAAGATGATCTTTCCCGCATCATAAATTGTAAATTTGCTTATGAAATTTGGAATGTGCTTATTGTTACTCATGAGGGGACGACGCAAGTCAAGAGATCTAAAATTGACTTGCTCCGTTCTCAATATGAGAATTTCTATATGCTTGATAATGAAGAAATAGATGATATGCTCACTCGTTTCACCAAGATTACTATCGCCTTATCTTCTTTAGGTGACAACATCGACAATGACCAAAAATCCGGAAGGTCATTAGAGCTCTTCCCAAGTCTTGGGAAGTCAAGGCAACCACCCTCAAAGAGCTAAATGATAGGTAGGAGATGGACTTCTCCGGCTTCATCGGCAATCTGAAAACCCATGAGATGGAGATGAAAGTAAGAGAAGAAAGGGAGGCACCAAAGAAGAAAGCTCTTGCTTTCAAGGCGGCTCCATCCTTCTATGATGAAGAGGATTCATCGGAAGACTACGATGAAGACTTTGCCATGCTCATAAGGAAGGTGGGCAAAATGTTCTATAAGAAAGGTAGACAAAGCAACTTCCGAAGAGGAAGACCTCAAGGAAAATTTGAAAAGAAGAGAGAGGAACCGGATCCATGTTTTCATTGCAAGAAGACGGGACACCTAATTGCCGATTGCCCCTCTCTACAAGCTACTACCTCCAAAAACGGGCAAAAGAAGAAAAGGCAATGGTGGCCACGTGGGATGACTCGGAGTCAGAATCTGAAGAGGAGATCGACACCGCACACATGTGCTTCATGGCACATGGCGATGATGCTTCCAAGGTATGTCTAGAAAACTCTTTAGATGATGAAGACTTAACAATGGATGAACTTGCTCATTTTTTTGAAGAATTACAAAGTAGGTATGAAATATCACTTGCTCAAAACAAAAAATTGAAAAAGAAAAATGATTCCCTAAAGAATAAATTTGAGCTTGTTTTAAAAGAGAAAAATGAATTATCAAATTCTTTAAGAAAATGAAAAAGGATTTTGAAAAATACAGAACCTCTTGTAAAGGAAAAAAGCCCTATTTCTACTTGCAATAAAAATAAATTTTTAGAGATCCAAAAACGTATTGAAGTTTTGGATACAACTTTAAAGAAATGTGCTTTTGACATGACTAAATTTGCATCTATGTTTCCTAAAGGAAAATCCCAAGGGAAACATACTCATCATCATGCATCTAACACACAAACATGCACACACGCACAAGCATGCATTTATGTATGGTAAAATTTATATATATGCACATTGTGGCCGCAAAGGCCATTTAGTTAAATTTTGTTATGCTAAGCTAAACTTGTCAAATAAAAATGTTTGTATTCAAAAAAACACTAACCCTATAGAACTCAAAAAGATTTGGGTACCAAAAGACACACCGAATTTAATTGATGCAGGTGTGTCGTCCTCCTTCAAGACTTAGGGGGAGATGGTGCTCGGGTGGTGGATGCATCAAGGCTCAACGTATACATCGTCGCTTGCATCGCTATCAAAGAGGCACCCATTTTGGAGATTACCCATGGTTTGGTAACTTCTCCACCTAATATTTCTTTTAATATATATAAGATTTGCTAGTTGCGTCTTTGTGATAATATGCCTACATGTGTAAACTTGCATATCCATATTTTTGTATGATTGGATTGTGTATTCAATTTGTTTAGATTTCTATCACTTGCCATGTTTTTGTTTGTCCATAAATCAAGATTTTGTTAACTTAATGTTTTATATGAATATTGTCAAAATAAAAATTTATTTAACCAAATTAAGCAAATAAATAGAGATGGCAATTGCGCGCCTCAACTCTTATCTAGAGGAATTTCGAGGAGAAGTTCAGAACCCTTAACGGGGTATTCAGCTTCAACATCTCATGTTTATCGCTTAATTATCAAATAAAAATATATTGTTAATAAAATAAATAAAAATAAAAATAAAACCTTCTACTGAGTTTTTCATGCCAAATAAGATTTTCAATGTTATTCTTATATAATATATTCTCTATTTAAAAAAAAAATTAAAACTCAAAATTTCAACACAGTTTTTAACTAGTTTCAGCTGTTCCGGTCGACCGGCCCGGTCGACCGATCTGGCCTGGCATAAGGCCTGGTCGACTGGCGCGGTCGACCGTTATAGCCTGGAACAGAAATTTGTTTTCTGCCCGTAGCCGGTCGACCGACTGAAACCGAGTTTGCTCTCGATTTCCACCGGTCGACCGGTAGTCGGGTAAACTGTTAATTTACCCGACTCTTTATAAAGCCCTAACCCCAAATTCTTTCCCCTCTTCATCTTCCACCGCCTCTAACACTCCTATTCATCTATTCTCTCAACCCTAAACCCATTCCAATCCATCTCTACCTCTCCCAATCTCAAATTTCTTCCACAAAATTTGGAAAATTGGTTTCAGGCTCCAGATCTACTCTCTCTCTTTAGTATTTCTCTATTTTTTCAAGGTATAATCTCATATTCTCTAAATCTCTTATTTTTCCTTGAAATTTCTAAGTTTTTTTGTTTAGATCTTGCTATATTTCGTGCTATCTTGCTAATCTATCATCATGTCTAAAAGAACCCGTTCTGAAAAGGGAAAACCCCCCATTCTTCATCCTCCCCTTTTGTCTCGCAAAATGCATCCTATAGGTATGTCATAATCTCCCCTAAAAATGTGAATTCAGGTAGAACTGTAGTGCTTAGTGATTTTGAGCACCTTGATCTTGCATCTATCCTAGCATCTAGCTCCTTAGAAAATTATGTCCCTATTAAAGAACCTGTCTATCCTGCTTTGGTGCAATATTTCTATTCAAATCTCACTTTTGAACATAATCATATCAAATCCAGAGTCTTGGGCAAAGATATAGATATCTCACTTTAACAATTTGCACGTCACCTGTACCTCTCCTGTGAGGGGGTAGACATTTATAACTTTGATCCGCATGATTTTGAGTATCCTGACGGTGAGTCTGCCCACACCGCGTCCACACTGCTTTATGATGATGATAACCCTGGTTTAGTTAGGAACGAGGAGGTGAAGTACTACACTTTCACCGCCCAGGTCCTGACCAAAATCGTGTTCTATAACCTCCTGCCAAAATCAGGAGAATATAGTCACGCTAGGGGTTCTGCTCCTCTTGTCATTTATTGCCTTCTGAAAGGTATTAGAATCAATATACCTAAACTCATCATCAATTACATGACTTCTGATCATCTCCTTGTCCCAAACCAGCACTTGCCCTTTGGGATGCTCATCACACGTCTTTTGAAGTAGTTAAATTTTGATCTTTCCTCTGAACGGTCGATTGAACCGTCAGTAGACATCAACAGCACCCTCCTCAAGAGGATGCGTCCTAGGGAGCGTCATCCAGCTCCTCAGCCGCAGCCTTTCTTTCCTGCTGTTCCTGGATCATCCTCTGGCTCTTCTGCTCCCTTCGACCCCTATTTGGCCTTATCTACTGATTGGAGCTTAAACCTGCACAAAAATACAGAATTTCAGAACTTTAAATAAAGATGTGCAAGTGCTCAATTCTTACCGCTATAGCAAGTGGCTATGCGGTCGTGATCCACAAGGAGGGTTAGCGATAGAAGCGTTCAAGGTTTTTTATTGAAATCTTTATGAAGAAAAACGAAGGTTCTTCTTTGTTTTAAGAAATGAAAATGAAAAAAAAGAGTTATGTTAAAGTTAAAAAGAAAGCGATGGATGGAGAAGGTGGAGAAAATCAGAAAACGACTATGTACAAATGAATTGGAAAAGAAAGATTTGAAAGATGTGGTGTTGGTGATTTAATCTACAGAAATAAAAGAAAAAGAAAAATAATTACTTACCTTCTTTTTACCAAAAGGCTTACTTTGAATCTTTGGCGACGATATTACCTTGAAGTGGAGGCAATCAACGCATAGCCCATAAAAGTTGAGTATTGTCTCTTCCACATTACATCATCAAGACAACTTCGTGTATGAAATGATATAGAGAGACTCACATCCATCGTCATGAGCTATCGGTGGCACTCGCAAAGGCAAAGCTCTTTCGATATTTTTAGACTCACTTGGAAGACAATTGTACCAAAAGAAGAGTGAAGTAGAAAAGAAGAAGAACACTAAAACGAAGTACATACAAAGAGAGAATACAGATTTGATTTCATAACGATAAAAGAAAAGAAAGAAACCTTACACCGGTGTCACTCTCAGCACAAGCTTCATTCTTCTTCTTCTATGAAAGTCTGATCTCCTCTGAATTACATAAATGAAAACTAAAAATTACATGAAAAAGAAAAACAAAAACATATACTAAAAAAAATGGAAAACTAGTCTAAATCCTATCTCTGCATGGTCGTCCTCTTTTTCTCAGCTCAAACTAGTATTTATAAGGAAAAACCACAAGGGGGGAATCCCGGGAAGATTGGGGGAGCAAACGCTCCCCCTAACTCTCTGACCAAGCTGCGGAAACGCGGCTTTGGCCGCGTTTTCGCGGCCAGGGTGTGGCCAAGTGGCCACACCCTATTGGTGGGTCTCCCCGGTTTCACGTTCTGACTTTATCTTCAGTTGGTTTTCTCGTTTAAGTCCGGGATTGTGACGAAATGGCCTTTGTCCTTGGCTTCAACCGATCGATTCTGGAGGATTCTTCTCAACCAGTTTTCAACCTCTCTGATTTTGCCCTGATTCACTGAGTTCGAATTAATTCTGATTTAATTCAGAATTTGGTGGGCTTTTGGGCTCATTTTTCTTCACTCTCCTTTAGGAATGGGCCTGCAAATAAATTAAACATTTAATTAGGACAATGCAGAGTTTATTCTATAATAAGTGGGAGCATATGATAATAAATGTGCAACATTAGCGACCAATCACACCCCCATACCTATCTTTTACTCGTCCTCGAGCAAAACAACTAAACTATACTAAGGATTATTAGACCACTTTCGCAGGTCACGCGATTGCACTGAGCATGTGCAACAAGCCGTTAAACCTCTAGGTTTCCCTAGAGGACGAGTTTTGTCTCGTGAGGGTTTTTAGCGGATTGCATCCACAAAATCCATAAAGAAAGAGAAACGAAGAGTTAGTATTTTTGAAAAGCATTTTGAAAGAGAAAAATATTTGAAATATAATTGTAAGACTTAAGTAATCTATAAGTTATAGGAAAACTGAATTTTTCATTCCTAAACTTAGTCTCTATTCAAAAATTTGTTATCAATCAAAGTAAGGAGTCAAATTGTACTTCTCATTTAGTCTATTACTTTACCCTAAGTCATATACACCTTGTGATCGTGAAAATTTTGACTAAAGGTTCATTAACTCTAACTCTTATGCCTTATTTATTTATATATATTTTTTGTGGTATTATTTCTTAGTTCTATTAGGCTTTCTAATCTGCCCATGTAACGAGCCTTTAATCGATGACTCTCAAACCAAACGGTCTTAGGCACCGGGTGAGAAAACACCCCAAGGACTTAAGGACTCGAGCAAACAAGGCCACAAAACTAAGGATTTTATTACATGAACCCCTTTTAGGCGTGAATACTTATGCTTTATTAGGCACAAATACCCAGCTTAATCAGAAGATTTTTTTTCTCAAACTTATTTAATCATCTTTCTCATAAATACTAAGGCTTGCTTAGGCCAAAGTACCTAGCTAATCAATAATTAGATTTGTTCTTTTTTCATAGATTTTTTTTTTTTATATATATATAAGGCATAAGAATCTTTGTTTTTGAACCCTAAGTGTGTAAGTGTATGAAGTGTGCATATTTCATTAAGGTAAAGATCAAGACTAAATTACTTTGACAAATTATCTTCCTAACCCTAAAAATCAAACAAATAATCTTATTTTGACCAAATTTAAGAAATCCTAATTTTGATTTTCCTATTCCTTAAAATTGACACAATTTCTTACAAAAAATATGTCAAAATATTGTTTCTATTTTCAAAAAGTTTTTTAAAAGTAAAGAAAACTAAGTTATGTTAGACCCTCCCCCAAACCTATCTCATGCATTGTCCTCAATATATGAATTAATGCATAGATGCATGAAAAAGAAGAAAGGGAAGGAAAATGTTACCTTAAGGTGTGGTTCCGGTGGTGGTCTGATTGGTCCACGAAATGCGGCCCAATCAACTTTTCGTGGAGTTCGGAGGAACCCACCAGAAATCTCTCTAACATAACCCATTAAAATGATGTATCCATGAAGGATTTTTATTAAAAATTTAACCCCATCTAATTTCCAAATTTCATAATTAATTTCAGAGTCATTTGTCAACCGCCTTGTCCCAAAATGGAGTGTGAAAAGATAGAATGATTGACTTGGACTCAGGAAGTACTGAAACTAATACCGACTCAGGAAAGTAACTTAAGTCAAGTAAAGGCTCAGGAGTCGAGATTGGTTCAGGAAGTGGGTCCAAATCAAGAAGTTAAAACTCAAGTCCACATTCAGTTTCCAACAATGGAATGTAACTTAATAATGGTGATTCAAGTTCAAGAATGATAGGTGTGGGAATCAAAACTGACTCTAAAATATTACTCAAGTCGGGTAACAAAATAGGAGTCAATATTGATTCGGCATTTTGAACTGGATCACAAATTTGAGAATCTAGGTCACAATTCTCATTGAGTTTAATTTCGTAAAAATGAGAACTTGCCAATTTGTCAATAGGACTTTCAAAAGTGTAAAATTGGTCAAGTTCAATATGATCATCAAAGATGGGTGATTCAATTTCATGATGAATTGACACAGGATCCAATGTTGACTCGGGAAAAAGATTGAAATCAGGTGAAGATACCGGAGTCATTATTGAATCAGGAAGTAGAATTGAATCACTAAGTTGAGGTTCATGATCATATTCATTTTCAAATTCAATTTCAGGAAAGGAATAACTTGCCAAACTGTCAATATCATTTTCAAAATTTGGAGTTTGGGCAAGTTCAAATGATTGTTCTGAAATAGAACCTTGATTTCCAAAACAACATGACTCTTCAGCTCTAACAGAATGGTTAGCGACATCAGAACTGGTCAAACGGTGAGAACGTAAGATTGGACCATCATATCTATGTCACGATTACGAGCGTTTTGAGCCTGAGTCATGGCTTCAAGCATCTTTTCATAGTTGATTGGTTCATCGTTTTGTTGAAAAGATGGAGTTTTGTCTTGAATTGGTGGTGAAATTATGAGTCCTTCAGATTTTGTGATTGTTGTTTGGACTCACGCATACTCCTTTCCAAAATTGATGGTTTTCTAATTTGGACTGGTGGAATAGAGTATGAATCTTGGAAATATTGTGGACAAGGTGGATAGGGAGGGCAAGTTGGTTGAAAATTGGACTCGGGAGAGGTGAATCCCCACTGACTCTGTGAAGAGTTGAAATTATCATGGAAATTATGGTTATAAGATTGGGGACATGGGTTATATTGATTTGGATAAGACCAATCCGGCACACTAGGTTGGTTAAAGTTATGATATGCCGGGTTGGTAATATCCAAAAAAAGGTCGGTGTGTAATATGGATTACTATTAAAATTGGAAAAATTGTTATTAGAAGCCATATCACACAATAGAATACAAGCAAAGAAAAGAAAAACAAACAGATAAGCAAACCAATAAAAAGAAAAAATTCTAAACTAAGTTAGGGTAGACCTATGACCTAGACGACTCCTAACTGGTTAGACTGTCCACGGGAGGTATAATGCGGACTTTGACCACAAGCTAATCAGCCAGGTCAGGGCAAGATTGGTGGGAGGTTATCCGTCAAAGACGTTCCTTAATTAAATAACCACCAATCTTCGGGCTTTCGGCCCTTAATCCCCTTCCTAGACACTGATTTGGCAGGAGTCAAATTCCAACACCTTCCCCCTTAGGGTAATCTCCTAATTGAGTCCGAAATGTCCCTAGGGCCAACGTCTACTCATTTTTAGTTAGGCTCGGGTTAGTAAGTGCTTAGAATATGATTTTTGGGCCAAGAAAGGGTGATTAAATCCCCACCTTATCTTGTTATGGGGTGGTGCCCTTAAGATCAGTTTGTGCAAGTGTACAAGATAAACAAACAAGATTCACTCAAAGCGATGTAAATCAACCAAGAAATGAGTCCTATTCTAAATACAATGCGAACGTACCTTGCTCCAGTAGTCTTCAACAGTAAAGTAAATGAATTGAAAAGACACGTGCCTAAAATGCAAACGTCTAATCAATATTTTAACTTTTTCAACAAATGTTTTACTGTTGGTTTATTAGCAGGCTTCTGGTGATGGTATATAAGAAATAAAGTTTGCAGAAAACTATAATTTTGCAAAGTAAGCAACCCTGCAAAAAAAATAGTTAGTAGTGAACTCTTCCTTGTCGCGGAAACGCGGCCAAGGCCGAGCAAACGCGGCAATTCAGAGGGTACTTGGTCTCTGTTTTCTGGAACAGAGGCCCAAGACCACTTATATGTTACTGCAATCTTTTTTCCTGCTTTTCTTACCCTATAACCTGCAACAGAGAAGAAAAATTCGTTTTAGTTCTAAAAATTTAATAAAAACCTGATTTCAATAAAAACCGTTACCCTCCCCGGCAACGGCGCCAAAATTTGATTGAAGCTTTGGACCTGCACATAAAATACAAAACTTTAGAACTTCAACATGGAGATGTGCAAGTGCTCAATTCTTACCGCTATAGCAAGTGGCTATGCGGGTCGTGATCCACAAGGAGGCTTAGCGATAGAAGCGTTCAAGGTTTTTTATTGAAATCTTTATAAAGAAAAACGAAGGTTCTTCTTTGTTTTAAGAAATGAAAATGAAAAAAAGAGTTATGTTAAAGTTAAAAAGAAAGCGATAGATGGAGAAGGTGGAGAAAATCAGAAAATGACTATGTACAAATGAATTGGAAAAGAAAGATTTGAAAGATGTGGTGTTGGTGATTTAATCTACAGAAATAAAAGAAAAGAAGAAAAATAATTACTTACCTTCTTTTTACCAAAAGGCTTACCTTGAATCTTTGGCGACGATATTACCTTGAAGTGGAGGCAATCAACGCATAGCCCATAAGAGTTGAGTAATGTCTCTTCCACATTACATCATCAAGACAACTTCAAGTATGAAATGATACAGAGAGACTCACATCCATCGTCATGAGCTATCGGTGGCACTCGCAAAGGCAAGGCTCTTTCGATGCTTTTAGACTCACTTGGAAGACAATTGTACCAAAAGAAGAGTGAAGTAGAAAAAAAGAAGAAGAAGAACACTAAAATGAAGTACATACAAAGAGAGAATACAGATTTGATTTCATAACGATAAAAGAAAAGAAAGAAACCTTACACCGGTGTCACTCTCAGCACAAGCTTCATTCTTCTTCTTCTATGAAAGTCTGATCTCCTCTGAACTACATAAATGAAAACTAAAAATTACATGAAAAAGAAAAACAAAAACCTACACTAAAAAAATGAAAAACTAGTCTAAATCCTATCTCTGCATGGTCGTCCTCTTTTTCTCAGCTCAAACCAGTATTTATAAGGAAAAACCACAAGGGGGAATCCCGGGAAGATTGGGGAAGCAAACGCTCCCCCTAACTCCCTAACCAAGTCGCGAAAACGCGGCTTTGGCCGCGTTTTCGCGGCTAGGGTGTGGCCAGGTGGCCACACCCTGTTGGTGGGTCTCCCCGGTTTCACGTTCTGACTTTATCTTCAGTTGGTTTTCTCGTTTAGGTCCGGGATTGTGACGAAATAGCCTTTTTCCTTAGCTTCAACCGATCGATTCTGGGAGGATTCTTCTCAACCAGTTTTCAACCTCTCTGATTTTGCCCTGATTCACTGAGTTCGAATTAATTCTGATTTAATTCAGAATTTGGTGGGCTTTTGGGCTCATTTTTCTTCACTCTCCTTTAGGAATGGGCCTGCAAATAAATTAAACATTTAATTAGGACAATGCAGAGTTTATTCTATAATAAGTGGGAGCATATGATAATAAATGTGCAACATTAGCGACCAATCATCTACTCAGTTTCGGGAGCACCACCAGCAACTTTCTGCTGAGATGTTCGCGCACCATCAGCAGATTTCCGCTGAGATGATCGAGCATCGCCAGCAGATTTTCGCTGAGATGATCGCACACTATCAACGGATGGAGCAGCATTTGGACAATGATCTCAGCGATATCTGTGACTCCATTCGCTATATGCATGCCTGTCTCGGCGGCATCTATAACAATTTGATTGGCCGGCTCCTCTTCCTAGTGAACGTGCTCAGCCACTTCCTACTTCCGGCCCTCCATTCGCCGCCTGGGATCCTGTTTCTTCTGCTCCTCCTACTTCTGCCCCACCACCTACTTCCCCTGAGGACACAGATTTCGGGAGACATTGACCCCTTTTGATGATGTCAAAAAGGAGGAGAGATTTCTGGGAGTTATTTCTAGGTTATGTTGTTTTGGACATGGTTATGTTATTTTGGACATGTGTTATAGACATGTGTTATGTGTTATGTTTTCTGGGTTGTTTATCTATACAGTATTTGGATATTAGTTTGCTTTCTATATGGACATGTGTTATTTGTGGACATGTGTTATTTTTTTTGGTTTTGAGGTTGGCATGAACCTCCTATTTTGTATGGACACCTTTTTTATGATATGGCAGTTATTTTTGTTATCTCCATGTGGTATATATATAAATGATTGGTTGTCTATTGCTTATTGTTCTATATCTGTTCCAACCTTCTACTACTCACTTTGGAGGCTAGAGGTATTTATGAATGGATGGAGGTAACCATATATGCATACATGTTTTTATTTCTGTATCTTTGGTATGCATGGATGGTTGGCATATGTGTTTATTAACATATCATATATATGCCTTTGTTATGCATTTAGATCTTCATATCATATTCTTTTATATGCATATGTTAAGGGGGAGCTTCACTTGAAGTCTCCACCCAAAATATTTGTAATAACTCCATATATTTTATCATCATCAAAAAGAGAGATTGTTGGCCCAAAGGCCATTAAGCCTAAGTTTTGATGATTACAAACCATATGAAGTTAGGAATTAATAAGATTGTTTTAAATGAGTTTCAGGCAAAAACATAGTTTGATTGACGGCTCCTACACAAGACTCACATTTGAAAGCCGCGAGGATTTAGATCCCAGAGCCTAGCACACTAGAAGAGCTCAAGGATCAATCAAACAAATTGAGAAGACTATACAAGATTTGTATCTTTGCATTTTTCTTTTTAGTTAGGATTTATAGTCTATTTGTCAAAATTGAGATGATAGAGGCTGATAACATTGGGATTGCCACACACATATTTGATATTGCTTCATGCTTTCAAACAAAATTTTATTACAAAATTTCTTATCAAGTTTCAGAAAAACGAAGTTTGGAAAAATCGGTTTTTGGAAAAATAAGTTTTTGGAAAAACGATTTTTAGTTTAGAAAAAGATTTTTTATCAAAATATAGTTCAAATTTTTTTAGTATTGATCTATGATCACACTATGATCTTTTCTAGCCCTAAAACTCTATTTTGTATCTACCCGTTTAAACAAAATTTCTCGAAAAATTTAGACTTCAAAAAGCCTTTCAAAATCCTGTTTTTGGCCTTGTCCGGTCGACCGGAACGGTCGACCGCTAGTAGAGCAGAACTGCTCTGTCGGTCGACCGAGCGGTCGACCGACATGCACCAATGTGCATTGTGCACATCGGTCGACCGTCCCGGTCGACCGGCAGAAAGAGCAGAGCTCTCTGTTTGTTCCGGTCGACCGGTCCGGTCGACCGACAGAGAGTGTTCACTCTCTATTTGGGACTTCGGTCGACCGGCCCGATCGACCGCTTTCCCAACGGTCAGAAATCTGACCGTTGGCGGTCGACCGACAGCAGTCAGAGTCTGCTGACAAATTCCAACGGCTATTTTTTGGTTTGTCTTTTTTTGGGACTTCTCCCAACGAATATTTTGGGTTGTTTAACCCTGTTTTCATCCCCTATAAATAGTGGGAGTGTTTTACAACTCAAATACAATATTTACAAGAGTAAAATCAAAATTTCTCAAAGTTTAGCCTTTTAGTAAAAAGAATTTTCTTGAACCAAAATCTTCAATCCTTTGTGTTTTAGCTTGAAGCTTTCTCTTCCACTTCTCTACTTGTTTTAGCACCACACAATCCCTAAAGTTTCATCTCCTCATCTTGGTTATAGGATTATGCATGTGAGCTTCATTTGTGATCAAGTGTTGATCACCGTTTTCTCGTATTGAGACGTTGTAGAGGTTGCGGCCTCAAGCGAGCTAGTGAGCTCTAAGTCGGTGTTGCGGCACCATGAGAGAGGACAAGTGTGTCCAAAGAGTTCTAGTGAGAACTTGTATTGACGATCCGGTGGGATCAAGCATAGTGAAAATCCTTCATTGTGTTGAAGGCGGGGACGTAGAGCAGTGGCTCGAACCTCGAAACATATTCTCGTGTTTGCGATTGTCCACTTATCTCTAAACTCTCTCTCTCCTTTACTTGCACTATTATTTGTTTACTTTCTTGTAAGTTTTAATATTGTTGTTGTTTATTGTTAATTAGTTTTTAATCCGCATTATTTACCACTTAGTATAGCCATCACCTATTCACCCCCCCTCTAGGTGATTTCACAGTGTTAATCCCAGATTCCACCAATAGGGGTCTTAACACTATCTGTTTCTATAACACCTACTCTATGGTCATTTATTTCTATCAATTAATTCCAAACTATTCAGAGACCTCCGATGTCTCGATAAATCAGTTCATTACTGACATTGCCACCGTTTTCATAATTGTCAATTTCATACACATCGATTTCTACCATTACTGATTTTATAGTTATTAATTTCATAATTTACCTTTATTTTAGTCAATTACAAGTCAAATTGTCCTCTGATACACATATGCAATCGACCCACATATATGCATATGTATGTACGTATGTATGTATATGTATGTATGTATGTATATATATATATATATATACATGGATAAATTTGTATATCAATCAATTACTATCAAATTTTCATTTCATCTGCTTCCATACTTATATTATGTTAATTCTATATACATATACCACTTACCAACATTGAATTACTAATCACATTGACACGACGCTCAATCTTTCGCCCGTATCACCAATATCCAATCATCTAGAAATTATCTACCTATTTTCGATTAGATATAATCGGTATCACTGTAGAGATATGAATCTCAATATAATCGAGAATCCTGATATTCTGATAAATCAATTACAAGGATACTTGGAAGTCTCTGATACACTGAATAGTTATATCAGATACTGGTTCAATACTGTCCTTATAGTTATCTAAATATGGTTTGGCTCCACATAGGGGATGAATTTCTGACTATTATACATCTTCATTTACTTAAGTTTTCGCTTACAGATTACACTGCTAATTAATACTTAACCTTGCATCAAGTGATGATTCCTTATCCAATTATAAATTTCTCAGGTTGCTTTTCTCCTCTTAAAAGACATAAAATGATGGACACTAATAATTAGGATTTTAATTCCATGGAATTGCTTTCGAGTTGCTCTACCAGAGTAATAATAGAAATCATTCTTGTAATCTGGCCAAGTAAATTTTGACAGCGAACATAATAACATTAAGTATCTATAACTCTCGGGTGTGATTACTAGATTCATATGAAACACTTCAACCTGGTGAATTAAAGTCCTATCAAGATTTCACTGTTAATTACCCTAGGCCAATTACCACCTCAGGATATTACATTAATAAATACACTAGTCGATGACTACCGATTCCACCAATAGATAACAATTTTAAATTAGGATTCATGGTAAATTTCAATTAAATTCTTAATCACATAAGAAGTTTCATATTCTTAACCATATTTAGATAATTTTTACTTCCCGCCAATTCTCATTGATTCAAATTAAATATTTATTTATCAATTTTCAGTATTCGACTAATCAGTTTCTTATCGTCCGTATTAAATTTTCATTTCCATATACGTATATGGTATCTGATTCATTTATTTACGCACACATACACACACAACATTCTTGGTTATCCAGTTCTTTATCCGGGTAAATACCCTTAAACATATACATTATATATCAAGTTAACACTCATTACTCATGATTCAATTTATTTTCATTCACTTAACATGCCCATACATGTTTCAATACCGTACAAAATTCATTACCTTATATGTACCGTTACCATACACAACGTATTAACATTCCTCATTATTAATCATAGTTACTACTTACACAATAGTTCGGGTATCACTTGAACTTACTATCAATTTTCTCTTGATTAAATCATTATTTTAAATATGAATTATTGCTTGATCATAACTTATTTAAAATCAAAGATAGACTTTACCCACCTCTTGGTCTTGTCGATTTTTTGAATATGTATACCACATAACTGACACTGTAGAATTATAATTCTCATCCCCACGAATCCAACATCTTTAGAATTGTGCAATTCAGATTTCGAATGGCCGAGATATCGCTCGAACACCCACGAGATACGAAACAGGATTAAAACGTAATATCAGAAAATATTTAGGGGGCTATTGGTAATTTTTTTAGGTCCCTAAAAATAATTAATTAATTCAACTGGGGCTTCATTGAAAATTTACCTCAAAACGGGTTAGGGTCATATCTTAACGAGTCGGATCAGGTTCATAACAGGTCGGGTTTTTTTAAAACCCAAAACCCATGTCTCTTCTCTTCTCTTCTCTTCTTCTTTAGTACACAACAGTAGTTGTTGCTGGCTCTTTCCCCACACACCACTCTACCCCATGTCGGGTTGCTGCCGCTCCCAGGCCGCCGCCGGCGACCTCTCCGGCATCGCCGTCACTAGCAAAGAGAAAGAGAGCGGGAGATAGAGAGGGAGGGAGAAAGATAGAGGAAGAGGGAGAGCAAGAGAGAGTGATGAGGTTGTTGTTGCGCCCTCCCTCTCCGCTATCACCAGCACCGTCGGCGACAACCAGCATCACCACCAGCTGTTGGCCGGCCAAAAAATACAAAAGGGAGTGCGGGAGAGAGGGAAAGAAAAGGGAGTGCGGGAGAGAGGGAAAAGGGGAGTGAAAACACAGAGATAGAGAGAGTGCCAGGGAGAGAGGAGGAGAGATATTTGAGAGTTCTCTCTAAATAATATCATCCAATTTCTCTAATTTCTACACTCTTCCCCATGTACTCTTTCATGCATCTTATGCCTCATCATTACACTAGTCTCCAATATTTTATTTGATTTCTTATTTAAATACAAATACATGTATATATGGATGTATTTTAAGCTATTTAATGGGATGAAATGCACGTATATACTAATATTCCCACAATTAATATACAAGTAAATCCCATAACTTGTAATTGATAAAAATCTCCTTTTAAAAGGAAAATTCAACAAATTCATCAATAGTTCCAGAAATTTTTTTTATCACTATATGGATTATCAGTCTTCGTTACCGATATTCCAAGATTCAGAAAATGAAGAATAATCAAGATTGAATTAATCCAAAGGTTACACACACACAATTATATAAGTGCACATACACACATATATATGTACTTCTCATACCAATGATCTTGTATAATTTATCAAAATTCTATCTCACTCTAGATTTTTTCCAAACAAATCACTGAAATTTATTTCACACCAAAACAATTAATTAAATCATCAAATTTATTTTCTGAAAAATCTTATTAACCCAATATTAATATATTAATCCACAGTTTGGTAACCAGGGTATTACACTTTGGAATATGCTAACCATCTCATGAATAGATTGTAGTCGACTGTGATAGGAGATAAACTCTGTTGGATATTTGATCAGGTGGAGCTGCTCAGGACTATAGTTTGCTCCGGGTATTTGATGTCTGGCCTACTTTAATATGAAAGATGACAAGTTGAATCCGCAAGCAAAAAAGTTTGTGTTTTTGGGTATCAAAAAGAATATAAAAGGTTACAAGTCATGGGATCCCGATAACAAGAAATTGTGTTGAGCAAGTATGTCACGTTTGATGAGACTTCATTGTTGAAGTCTACCATCTCTCAGCATGTGAAGAGGTTGAAGACCAAGGATGTACCGCAGCTGGTGGAGGTTGACACTACTCCATCATCTCCAGTTAGTTCGATATAAGTTAGGATCTTACTGGATGTGACACCGGGTGGAGGTCATGTAGCCATGATGGATACTAAACAAGTTGAATTGTTTGCAACGAAAAGAACCAAGTTGAATCCATGAAAGTGGGTGAAGATGCATGAATCTCAAATTGATGAGCTAGACACGCTCAAATTGAATGTTGTTGTTTTCCATGACGGTATTGGTGAGGAGGGTCATATGACTCAGCCAGTTTGGTTCATTGCTGCAGATTTGATTTCTGTTAGTTGAGCTCGGTAGAGCTCGTTTAGATGAAATACGTGTGGCTTAATCCCGTTGGGCATGTATACGTAGGTAGTCGTAATGGCGTAGCCAATTGTATAAGTCGAAATTGTTTGATTTGTTATATTCCGCTCAGATTTGAGAAATCTTCATCAAGGTGGAGAATTTTGAGAGAAGATCAGAAGTAAAAGTTTGGCTGTAGAGTTTTTTAATTCATCGGAAATAGTGTAGAGAAAGTTGAGTGGTCGACCGGACAACCATGCACAGTTGAAAAGGAGGAAGCAGTGGTTGACCTTTCGGTCGACCGCCCAGAAGCTGAAAAACAGAGTTTGCATTCGGTCGACCACCCGGCCGATTGACCCGAGAAGACTGCACAAACTACATATGATTTTTGGGTTAGCGGCCGACTGCCTGGTCGACCGCTACATGAAGCCGATCGACCGCCCCATCGAATGTGAGTCGGGTTCAGGCTATTCTAAGTTGGTTTCATGTTTCTGTTTTTGGAATCAGATTTCAAACCGAATTAGAGTTCCTCCTATTGATTGTTCACCTGGCTATATATAGAGGGGTATTCTTCCCATTGATTGAAAACTCTTTTGAGAGGTGAATTGTATTGAGAGTACTAGGGTTAGTTTGTTTTAGAGAATTCTACGGTGAATTGCGTAGATTCTTAATTTGAATCTTCGGAACAATTTGTAACCCTTGTAACTCAGTTGTTTGAATAAGAATCTTCTGCGCAGCAGTCTTTGGTTTGTCAATTGCAGTGGAAATCTCCTCGCTGCTCGATCCATTTATGCACATAGGCTGACAGCTCTTTTTTTTGGAATTTGAGTCACTTGATCTATGTTGGATTTACTCAAATGATTTTTCTAGTCCAACAGGCCCTAAACCGTTCTACGCGAGTGGTCACATGGTCGGTTCATTAAGAGCTCCACTCACTCACATGTCACTGATTCGAACTCCGCCGCGAACATATTTAGTTATATTTAATTCCGATCAACATCGATGTTGGTTAGGCTCTGAGTTTACTCCCTAGTGATCGCTAATTCGAATCTCGAAAACAATCCCCTAAAAAATAAAAATAAAAAAAACATAAAAACAGACCATTATTCTGTTGGCCCGGAGGCCTTCCTCTCTAGTTTTGATGATGATTAGCTCATGTAGTTATGTTTACTAATAATCTTGTGATTTTAGTTTCAGATCATGTAACAAGATATTAGTTGGTGATTGCTTCAAAAAGAAGAGTTTGGAAGCCTTCACTTGGTTATTCCAGGGCCCGAGCATCAAGATCATACATAGCTTTGCTCGTTGGATCACGGTGTTTGGGATCGAGTCGGCTTGAAGATGAAGATCGTCAAGAAGACTTAAGTATCCTAGTTTAGTTTGAGTTTTAGTTCCATGTGTAAAGATAAGAATAGTTGATATGCTCTAGTGCACAATACACATACACGTTTTATGGATATTGGTTTTCATGAATGGTTTAGATCAAAACAAGTTTAAATGGTTTTTATGTATATTAGATGTGTTCCGATATACATACATGCTTCATATCTTAGACAAACTTATTTTGATATGCCTATTCATGAGTTTTAGGAAAAATCAGATTTCCCATTGAAAAATCCAAGTTTGATAAAATACAAGTGTTGGTTTTTGATAAAAATGATAAGACACAAAAATAGTTCAAATTGCTTGATATTTGAGTTGAAATTTTTATCACATGTTTATATATCAATGCAAAATGTTAAAACTATTTTTAGGGATTTTTACAAGATTTATAAGAATTATTAGAATTATTTTAACATGTTTTTCTGACCCAGAACTAGCTGACAGGCCAGGTCGGTCGACCGCACGGTCGACCGCACCAAGGGCCGGTCGACCGTGCGGTCAACCGACGTGCACAGAGCTGTGCACGTCTGGCAGTACAGTGGGCCAGTCGACTGGGCGGTCGACCGGACCAGAGAGCTTTGCTCTCTGTATCTGGGCGGTCGACCGAGATTGCCTAACGGTCATAAATATGACCGTTGGCGGTCGACCGGGCGGTTGACCGCCAGCCTGTCAGGCTGACAGATCAGCCTAACGGCTAGTTTCTATTTTGGCCTATATAAACCCCATTTCTTTGGGATTTTGGCTAAGTTTTTCAAGCTAAAATTTTCTGAGTTTCTCCATTGTTTTAAATAAGTTTTCAAAAGAGTTTAGAGCTTCAAAAGATCAATCTTATTTGTTTTAGAATTTTTGAAAAAATCAAAGAAAATAGATAAATTGGGAGATTTGTATTGTTCTTCATTTCTATCTTTTACAAAGAGTTTTCCCAAGTATTTTTCTTTGAGTTTTTGTTTTCCAAACTCTAAGTTTTTCACACTTGAGCTATATCTTCTATCCTATTCTATTAGGATCTTGTTTTGTGGAAAAGAGGAAAGAGAGATTGTTTGAGGTTGTGGAAACCTCCAAGTTGTACACCCTTGCTTTTGTTGTATCCCTCTTTGGTAGAGGTTGATCGGGTGATTGGTTTGCTCCCTCTTTGGTAGAGGTTGAGATTGTGTTTGCTCCCTCTAGTGAGAGGTGAAGATTGGTTGTAACCCTCTTCGGTAGAGGTGTTTGTGGTTGTTTGGCTACGGGCCTACCCCTCGGTTGTGAGGCGGTGTTTGAGAGAGGAGTTCGGTACTCCTATTGTTGTAACAAATCCTCCTCGGTGGAGGTTCTCTCGGTGGGAGTCCTCGGTGGACAAGATAGTGGATTAGAAATCCTTCACGGTGAAGGCGGGGACGTAGAGCTAGGGGCTCGAACCTCGAAACATATCTTTGTGTTTGCGTTTGTTCCATTGTCTCTCTAACTCTCTCTCTTTTATTTGTGCAAAGCATCATTCATTCATTCTTATCTTATTGCTTGCATTTGTGCCTTGCATTATTTCATATTGTTCATCCTTATATGCTTGGCTTGCTTGTGTGTGTGCCTCACTTGTACTTAACCACAAGAGCTTCATATAGCACCTCAACCCATATATAGGGGAATCAAGAGGTGTTAGTCCAGAGCCCTTCACGAGGAATTCGGCTACACTTGTTGGTTATATTAAGTGGTTGTGCATATTGTTTTAAGCTTCCGCATTTAGTTTCGAGATTAGCATTATCACCTATTCACCCCCCTCTAGGTTATTTACAATTGGTATCAGAGCCTACGCTCCTGATACTTAGGCTTAACATCCTAGGAGTGAGATCCTTGTTTGCTAATCTATCATTTGCATTTGCTTATTTGCACACATTTAGTTTGGACCTATGAACTTCATGACCCCACCTATATTTGACCCTTCCAACATTCTTATTTGGAAGACTAAGATGTCCATCTATTTACAAACCCTAGGATATAAGGTTCACCTTGCCATTACCAAGGAATCCTACCTTAGTGATAGCAAGCATATAGGGGCCAATGTACAAGCCCTTGAGGCCATTAGAAGCACGCTTTCAAAAGAATATCTTATGCTTATTTCTAATCTTGATTCCGTCTTTGCAGTGTGGAACAAGTTGACAACCACCACCACCTCCGAGCTTCAATTGCTAATCCAACCGGAGGAAACTAGTGGAGAATCCGACTCTCAAAGCCTCATGATCCAAGGGAATGACTCCCTTGAGGTACAATCGGAATCTCAACTAGATAATGATAGTGCTAGTTCTTCATGTGATGATTATGTTGATGCCCATGCTTTAAATGAAGAACTATCCATTGTTTGTGAAAAATTGTTTGAAAAATATAAGATTTTGAAAAGAAAAGTCTAGAAATTGAAAAAGAAAACAAAAGTTTGCATTCTAGACTTGATAAGGTTTTGCAAGAGAAGGTTGAGGTCTATAATGAAAGGGATTCATTGAGATCTCAACTAGATCTTGCATTAAAAGAAAATAAATTTTTGAAAAATAAAAATGATTGTGAAACAATTTTAAAGAAAAATGAAAACTTGTCTTCAAAAATTGATTTTGTTTTAAAAGAGAATGTTGTTTTGAAAAATAAAATAATTTCTATTTCAAATGATTTAGATGTTTGTTTAAAGAAAAATGAGTTTTTGAAAAATAAGATTGATTCCCATGTTTGCCATGCTAGGGTAGTTTCACCTAAATCACCCCTTGCATGCTCCACTTTATCTTCAAGTGTTAAAAATGATATAAATGTTTTGAAGAAGAGTGTTGATTGTTTGGGCTCCACTTTGAGCCAATGTGTTGTGGGCCATACACGTTTGGAAACTTTGTTTCGAAAGAAACAAGTTCCATCTTTTCATGCACACCCTCCATGGCATACACATGCTCCTCACGGACATCATCACCACATGTATGCTCATGTGTACACTTGTACACATTGTGGACGTAAGAGCCACCTTACTAAATTTTGTTTTGATAGATTACATGATGTAAATTTAGCAAATAATTTTATTTGGGTTAGAGAAGGTACTAACCCCCATGGACCCAAAAGGATATGGGTACCAAAGATCACCCCTCTTGTTTATGATGTAGGTGTGGGCTCTCACATGACGTGAGAGTAGCGGTACCTTGGAGTGGATGCGTTCCGAGCTTCATGGAAATTAATTGGATGCATCACTTTCAAGGAAGGTTTGGTGGGAAGACCACCATGTTTTGGAGACAAGGAGAGTTGCCTTCTAGGTTTTGGTAACGATCCCTAACTCCCATTTATTTGCATGCTTTTCATGTTTATTATTTATAGCATATTTTTTTGTTTATAGATTATTATGTCAATACTATGTTTATTAAATCCTTGACATGCATGTATAGCCTTTTGAGACACCCATGTTTAATATGGACCAATATTTTTGTGTTCTCACCGTTTGTTTAGCTATCATGTTGATCATAGGTTTAATAACATGTGGATTTTCTTAATAATCATGTTTATGTTTTTCATGATTATTTATATCTTGTTTTATGCTTCATGCTTTGAATATATGTTTAAATGTTAGTTTTCATTAAGACTAGGTATATATTTGTGCATATAGTGGGCCACAAATAAATCTATATATGTTTGAGTTTAAATGCTTATTTGAACCCATTAGATGTGCTAGTATAGTCTAATTTTGATGATCCATGAATTTTAAACTTGTATTCCCATTTTTGTTTTGTTTTATGATCATGTATTTTCATTTCATGTATATGTCTATTTTGCCAAACTTTAAGATATACATGTATACCCCTTGAGTCATTTGCTTTTCATGCAAATCTATACATATGGACTCAATTGTGTTTAGGGATATGTATGTATACTTTTTGTGTTGACAAATCATACATATACCTTGAAATGAAATTTGTTTTAATGGAAATTTAGTTTTTCATGTTTCCATGTGTTTATGTTTAACTTCATGTATATGTCCATTTTATCCAAATTATTATTTATACATATACATCCTTTTGAGCCACGTGCCTTCATGCATATATCTTTGTGGACTCGTTGTATTTGGATATGTATGTATACTTTAATTTGTATAGGACATACATATATCTTGAAGATTAAATAGTTTTGATGATTTTCATGTTTTCATGTTTCAAGGAATTAATTGAGCTTAATTGAATATCTTTCATGATTATGATCTTCATATCTTATTTGCACACTCACATTTGTTGTTTACTCATGTCTTGTTTTCATGAGTTATATTTATACTTCATTGATTATGAGTGTTAGGTATTTTGTGAATTTCATGTTTCTATGAAAAATAATTTGTTTTTATTCCTTACTTGAAGGATTCGTACTAGTTAACAAGTTTTTCCATTTAACTAGTTCATATTCTTCATTTTGGTAGAGTTTTTCAAACATACTTCAATTTTCAAACCTATTTTTGAAAACTCCTACCATCCAAGGGTGGGTGGATGGATGGGAGATCATGCTCATGTATGCTTTATATTGAAAATCATTTTAAACTTGAACATGATTGGGAGGATAGGTTATATGAGTTATACTTTGATATTATTGTTGTCAATTGGTATCAATTTTGACCCTTCTTGTATACTCATATATGTTTGTATGTATGTATGTTTTTCAATTCCAATAGTATCAATTTCGATTGGTATTAACCTTTTCATACATATATATGTTTTATTTGTGCTTATTATATCCCTATATCTTTAAGTACAAAATTTTGTTTATGCTAGAGCTCGAGTTTCAACTTTGTTTCAATTGATTCAATTTTTCAATTGGTATCTTAATTTGAGCTTACGCATTGTTTTTGTTGGTATTTCATAAAGGGGGAGAAAATTCGATTTTCATATTTCAATTGGTATTTATATCTCCACTTCCTTGCTTTATGATAGAAAATAAAAATTTTAAATTGATATCATATGCTTAAAAAGAAAAATACTCTCTTTTGATATCAAGATGTTTATTTGAATGTTTTAAAATTGGTATCTCAAAATTTTGTTTAAAAATAAATACAAAAGTTTTGATTTGTATTGCCTATATGCAAGGAGAGCTTAACATCTCTTCTACATATAGATTCATGTTGAGTGTATCTTGTATTTAGGAGCTTGACATCTCTTCTTTATGTGGTACACGTGTGTAGGGGGAGCTTCACATCTCCTCTTATGCATTGCATAGTGTACGTTATGTGAATTAGGCTTGTCATCCCTCCTTCATGTAATGTATCTATGTAGGGAAGCTTCACATCTTCCTCTTCATGAATGTATATCGCATATACCATTTGTTGATTGATCTATGTTTACTTTCAATTGGTATCAAGATGTTACTTTGACATATTTTCAATTGATATCTTAATTGATTGTCACCCCTATATTGATATTTTTTGTTTTAGATAAAAAGGGGGAGAAAAATTTATTGATTTAGTTTTGTTTTTACCCCTTTATTGATGATTGACAAAAAGGAGGAGAAAGATTTTGAGTTTGATTAAGTTTTATATATGCATGTTTATGTTTTGCATATATTAAGTTTAATTTAGTTTAATTTTAATTGGTATCTAGAGCATGTTTTATTTTTGAACATTTCATTGGGTATCTAGAGCCTTTTATTGTTTTTGCATTGTCATTCATTGCATATTTATGTTTATTTGTTTTATGCATGAGTTAAGGGGGAGCTTCTTTGAAGCTTAACTTTAATCCATGCATATATAACTCCATGAGTTTTGTCATCATCAAAAAGGGGGAGATTGTTGGCCCGGAGGCCTTCCTCTCTAGTTTTAATGATGATTAACTCATGTAGTTATGTTTACTAATAATCTTGTGATTTTAGTTTCAGATCATGTAACAAGATATTAGTTGGTGATTGCTTCAAAAAGAGGAGTTTGGAAGCCTTCACTTGGTGATTCCAGGGCCCGAGCATCAAGATCATACATAACTTTGCTCGTTGGATCACGGCGTTTGGGATCGAGTCGGCTTGAAGATGAAGATCGTCAAGAAGACTTAGGTATCCTAGTTTAGTTTGAGTTTTAGATCCATGTGTAAAGATAAGAATAGTTGATATGCTCTAGTGCACAATACACATACACGTTTTATGGATATTGGTTTTCATGAATGGTTTAGATCAAAACAAGTTTAAATGGTTTTTATGTATATTAGATGTGTTCGATATACATACATGCTTCATATCTTAGACAAACTTATTTTGATATGCCTATTCATGAGTTTTAGGAAAAATCAGATTTCCCATTGAAAAATCCAAGTTTGATAAAATACAAGTTTTGGTTTTGATAAAAATGATAAGACACAAAAATAGTTCAAATTGCTTGATATTTGAGTTGAAATTTTTATCACATGTTTATATATCAATGCAAAATGTTAAAACTATTTTTGGGGATTTTTACAAGATTTATAAGAATTATTAGAATTATTTTAACATGTTTTTCTGACCCAGAACTGGCTGACAGGGCCGGTCGATCGCACGGTCGACCGCACCAAGGGCCGGTCGACCGACGTGCACAGAGCTGTGCACGTCTGGCAGTACAGTGGGCCGGTCGACCGGGCGGTCGACCGGACCAGAGAGCTTTGCTCTCTGTATTTGGGCAGTCGACCGGGCGGTCGACCGAGATTGCCCAACGGTCATAAATATGACCGTTGGCGGTCGACCGGCCGGTCGACCGCCAGCCTGTTAGGCTGACAGATCAGCCTAACGGCTAGTTTCTGTTTTGGCCTATATAAACCCCATTTCTTTGGGATTTTGGCTAAGTTTTTCAAGCTAAAATTTTCTGAGTTTCTCCATTGTTTTAAACAAGTTTTCAAAAGAGTTTAGAGTTTCAAAAGATCAATCTTATTTATTTTAGAGTTTTTGGAAAAATCAAAGAAAATAGATAAATTGGGAGATTTGTATTGTTCTTCATTTCTATCTTTTACAAAGAGTTTTCCCAAGTATTTTTCTTTGAGTTTTTGTTTTTCAAACTCTAAGTTTTTCACACTTGAGCTATATCTTCTATCCTATTCTATTAGGATCTTGTTTTGTGAAAAAGAGGAAAGAGAGATTGTTTGAGGTTGTGGAATCCTCCAAGTTGTACACCCTTGCTTTTGTTGTATCCCTCTTTGGTAGAGGTTGATCGGGTGATTGGTTTGCTCCCTCTTTGGTAAAGGTTGAGATTGTGTTTGCTCCCTCTAGTGAGAAGTGAAGATTGGTTGTAACCCTCTTCGGTAGAGGTGTTTGTGGTTGTTTGGCTACGGGCCTACCCCTCGGTTGTGAGGCGGTGTTTGAGAGAGGAGTTCGGTACTCCTATTGTTGTAACAAATCCTCCTCGGTGGAGGTTCCCTCGGTGGGAGTCCTCGGTGGACAAGATAGTGGATTAGAAATCCTTCTCGGTAAAGGTGGGGACGTAGAGTTAGGGGCTCGAACCTCGAAACATATCTTTGTGTTTGCGTTTGATCCATTGTCTCTCTAACTCTCTCTCTTTTATTTGTGCAAAGCATCATTCATTCATTCATTCATATCTTATTACTTGTATTTGTGCCTTGCATTATTTCATATTGTTCATTCTTATATGCTTGGCTTGCTTGTGTGTGTGCCTCACTTGTACTTAACCATAAGAGCTTCATATAGCACCTCAACCCATATCTAGGGAAATCAAGAGGAGTTAATCCAGAGCCCTTCGCGGGGAATTCGGCTGCACTTGTTGGTTGTATTAAGTGATTGTTAAGCTTCCGCATTTAGTTTCGAGATTAGCATTATCACCTATTCACCCACCCCTCTAGATGATTTACATATTCCGTTCATTATTTTGTTCTTGCTCTTGGGTCACACTTTTGAATTCAAAAGATGATAAATGAGAAGCTGCACCGAAAGTAACCAAAATACCAGCTATATTTCCGCACAAAAAGGAGCCAAATAAACAGCACAAAGAACCCAAATTCTCTTTTGCCACTGGCACATACAAAACAAATAACCATTGTCCAGGTTCATCCTCCCGAAAATTGCCAACAAGTCCTCTGAACATAGATTGAATTCAGCCTAGATTCGTTCGCCCACCAAATCCCATAAACTCTCACTTACATAAGACTATTATTATATAATAAAACTCTCATTATCACGGGCCCGGCCCAAAAAATACTAATTAATTAAGTTGGCGGCCGTGAGAGCTCCCCTCCTTCCCAAAACGGCCCTCTTTTAACTGTTTCTTCCCAATCTACTCCTATTCCCAAAATACTCCTCCTTCTCCAACTTTAAAAGGCGGCCAAAAAAGCCTCTTCATCAACCGGGAAAAAAAAAAAAAAAAAAAAAAAAATGGCGTCCATGTCGACGGCCCTCCTCGCCAAAACCCCGTTCTCGTCGTCGTCCCCAAAACTCCATTTCAAGTGCCAGCCCTTCCCAAAACGCCCCTCCCCACGCGTGTCCTGCTCCCTCTCGGCCACCTCCCTGATCGAGCCCGACGGCGGGAGGCTGGTGGACCTCGTGGCCCCCGAGGGCCCCGCGCGGGACTCCCTCCGGCGGGAGGCGGCGGGGCCGCTGCCACGCGTCAGGCTGTCGCGGATCGACCTGGAGTGGGTCCACGTGCTGAGCGAAGGGTGGGCCAGCCCCCTCAGGGGGTTCATGAGAGAGTCTGAGTTCCTCCAAACACTTCATTTCAACTCGATCCGATGCGGCGACGGGTCGGTTGTCAACATGTCGGTGCCCATCGTGCTCGCCGTCGACGACGCCAAGAAGACGGAGATTGGGGATCGCAAGAGAATCGTGCTCGTTGACGAGCAGAATAAGCGCGTCGCCATTTTAAATGAGTGAGTTTGGATTATGCTTATTTGTTTAGTATTTTGAGTTGCTGTGCTGGTTGTGTGTAGATTACAGGAAATGGGTATTTAGATTTTTGCTATTTTTGTAGAAATTATTGGTATTTTAGGAGTATTATGGTGATTTTGTAGGTGGGTTTCTATTAAGTTTTGGTAGATTGTTGTGGTTTGTTTGAATTGAGATTGCTTATGCACATTTGAACTGGGTATCTTAAAATTTGTTGCAAGAAGGGACAACTCATTTTCCCTAGATAAAAGATATATATACATATTATTTTTTACTGCTGTCCTGTTCATTTGCTATATTCTTTTTGAGATAAAGGATGGTGCTATATAGCCCCAGCCACTTCTTCATTCCAAAAGGAAAAGTATCCAACTACACCTAAAAACAAAAGAGTAGAAAGTAACAAAGTAGTAATAATACAGTTATCTAGCACACTCCTCCCAATATACATCCAAAACACAAAATGTTCATTTGATATATTTATTTTGGTAGATTGTTTTGGATACTTGAATTTGGCATCGATAATTGATTGGAAATGATCATTTGACATTTACTTACCAGTTTTTCAGATAATTGTTATCAGTATTTGTTTAGCGAGCAAAAGTGAAATTTTATGTAATTTTGTTTTTGATAAAAAAAAGGTTTTCTAGAGTTTCCCTATATCTGACTAGTAAATATTAAACAAAATAATTATTTGAAGGGATAACTATTTGGTGAATTATGTTAATTTAATGTACTCTTGACTCTGAAACTACTTGGATTGTATGATTCAAGGTAATTATGGTTTTCTATATTGATTTCTAATACTACTTCTACATGAGTTGGACAAACTTTTAATCCTTTGTTGATTTCTTATATGAGTTCTTATTTTGATAGATTATTTGGTTTTGACTTAACGAATGAATTGCTTGCTAGTTCATCTATTGTGCGCCTCACTCATTTGTTTAAAATAAGCCTCTAATTCATTCAACATCTTGTATATATAACTATTTTTTTTCTTTTTGTTGTTCTCTTTTTCCAATACTCACTCTTTTCACTATTAAAGCAGCTACACAAATAGAAAGCTAAAAGAAGAGTGAACCCTAGTGCTAGTTTTTGTTTGTTTCTTGTTAGTTCAAATTGCTAGTCATTGGGATTTTGTTTATGATTTTTGACGTGGGAATGTTGGGGTTCTGTATGTTACAAAATACGTCTTTCCTCTATTAATGAGATATTCCATTTTTCCTTAACACGTATGCATCAGATTATGCTCATATAAATTATTTGCATAGAGCTGTTGAAATTGAGCGGGATGGATTTTATGAACTCTTATTATAATTATTAAAGCACGACCACTTCTACGATGAAGCCTTATATGGTGCCCACATGTGTGGAATTTGATGCTTTTGTGGGTCTTTGCTGCTTTTGTGTGAATTTTTTATATGTTGATGTATCACGCTTCTTACTGTAATAAGATATTTAGATGTTCTGGTCAATTCTTAAAACTTTAATTTATTCATTTTCTCAGAGAACTTTAATTTATTCTTAATTTTTTTTAGCTTGTATTAGATAGTTTGTCACTTTTCTTTTATTATGTTTCATTTTCTATTAGTAACACCAGTGGTTTCAAAATCTATGTTAAGCCCTTATGTTCTAAATGGTAGTGACAGAAGGTTTTATATTTGTTTTGCACAGAGTCTCAGACGTCCGATATTAGGACGGAGTCTCAGGTGTCCAATATTAGGACGTTTTTCCTCACATCCCAATTACATAGCTTTTTGGTTGGTGTGGCTGAGGGCTCACTGTCAATTATTTGATATTTGTCTTGTTGATGTTGACTTCCGAAATTCTATATAAATCTTTTTTTTATTATGAACTCATGATTTTTATTATTGAAAAGGAAATCATGTGTTTGACTCTACATGATTACGCTACCAAATATGGATTGAGTACACATAGAAAAATCAGTTGTTTGCAGTTCTATAATACTTTGTCATAACACGTCTCCAACAAGAGATATTTCCTTGTCCAGTGGAACCAATAAGACTAATTTACTGTGGTGCATTGGAATTGAATTGAGTGTTACTGAATAAATTAGTTCCATAGTTTCATTATTGCGGGCCGCCCTATATGTGTGCTTTAACGTTTTGTTCCTTACGTGGCAACTTTTCTTGTTTAGAAAAAAATGTTTATATGTTAATCAGTTCTGGGGCTGTTTGGATTCAAGGAATTGGGTGGAAGTGAGGAAGTGGGAAGTGTCTTTTCCTATTTTCGCTGTTCATCCAAACACCGGAAAAGGAAAATGGAAAAATGTCTTTTCCTTTTCTCTTTTCTCTTTTACACAACCTTTTCCTCACTTCCAGAGTGCTACAGTTAATTTTTTGGTCATGTAAATCTCATTTGTAATAAGTTGTAGCACAAAACAGTTAAATTTTTACTCATATAAATCTCACTTGCATTCTAATTACAGTCCAATTTTTATTTTTCTTAATTAATTTTTATTTTAATATTATTTTGCGGTCAACTTTGTGGTCAACTTTTCCATTTCCACTTCCACATTGGGCGTGTTTGGATGTAAGGAATCCGAGTGAAGTGAGGAAGTGGGGAAGTATAATTGCTCATTTCCCTATCTATCCAAACACCGGAAAAGGAAAATAAGAAAACCCCCTTTTCCCTTTTTCATCTCTCTTTTACACAACCATTTTCTCACTTGCAGAGTGCTACAGTTAATTTTGTGGTCATGTAAATCTCATTTATAATAAGTTATAGCATAAGACAGTTAATTTTTTGGTCATGTAAATCTCACTTGCATTCTAATTACAATCTATTTTTTATTTTTCTTAATTAATTTTTATTTTAATATTATTTTGCGGTCAACTTTGTGGTCAACTTTTCCATTTTCACTTTTCATTACCATCCAAACACCGGAAACGACAAAACATTTTCCAAACCACACTTCCCAACAACCATCCAAACACCAGAAAACTTACTACTCATTTCCCTTTTTCCTAAAGGAAATAAATCTTACTTCCTACTTCCTCACTTCACACCAATTCCTTAAATCCAAACAGACCCATTATCATCCAAACACCGGAAAAGACATAACATTTTTCAAACCACACTTCCCAACAACATCCAAAAACCGAAAAACTTACTAACCAATTCCCAAGTTCCAAAGGGAACTATTACCACTTCCTCACTTCTTCACTTCCTCACTTCCACCCTTAACCAAACAGGCCATCTATATCTATCTTTCTTGTGATCTCCATATTTTTACTGCAATACTGAATTCCTGTGCTTTCATAATTTTAATTGCAGAAGATTTATGGTAAAAAGATCAGCCGACATTTTGCTTGTTTTAAATGCTTAACATAAACTTTGCCCTTGTAAAAAGATGATGAGGCCATGCCAACATGGATAGCCCACAAAAGAAGTGAATGCCTTTGTTCTCAGCAGCCCTTTAAGTGGGAACTAAGTGACAAAACTAACTGCAACTTAATGCTAATAAAAAGAAAGATCTCTTTCTTCAAAGTCTTGTGATAGAATGCATTTTGTTTGAATTGAACCTTTAGATATTTTGGGTCATATTGAAAGAAAATTAATTACTTAGTTAAGATTTTTTTTTTTTTTAGAAAATAGGATAAGTATTGCAGTTTAAGTGTGCAAAAAATAGGTTTCCTCTTGAAACACTGATACATCATGATCATTTAAAATAAGTACAATAGACTGGAAAGGTCCGATTACCGTCCAAGGCAGTGGCGGATGCAAGATGTTTTTTCAGTATGAGCGTAAATGTAATAAGAATTTCAGTGTGGGCATATGTAATAAGGAAAAAGAGAAAAAATTTAAAAAAAATAATGTTGCACCCACCAAGACTTGAACTTGTGACATCCAATAACTTAGATTTATAAATTATCATTTAAGTTAGAGCTCAAAAGTATTCTTATGTTAGTAAATATAATCTAAAAAAACAGATTATATACAAAAAGTTACAAACTATATATGCTATTTCATTATTTTATAAAATTCAGTGTGAGTGTTAGCCCACATTGGGCTGTATGTGGGACCGCCCCTGCTCCAAGGTTAAGCTTTTCATATAGATGAAATGACACATCACTGCAGACAGAGGAAGAGAAAATAACTATAAGACTTAGTCATCATATGGCACCATAATTTGAAGACAGGAATACCTTTATTAGCAAATCTTCTAATGATCTAGAAATACAACTACCACGAGTTCTCGTGTGAACTAGGTATTCTGCTAGCAATTTTGAAGTCCATATAGAGATTAATGTAAATTGAAAAGAATTTTTAACTCAAAAGTCATTCATTGATGATGGTTTACTGTGCTTGATAAATACAATTGTTATGAACATATCAAACAACAATTACTCGAATTTGCTATGACAGAAAGAAGTCACCCTCTAGAGGGAGGAGATTTTCCACCGAACCAAGGTTCTAAATATCGGATATTGGGATCGTATCGGATGGGGTTTTTCATATCGGATATCGGGGGAGATATCGGGGATACGCGCGCATATTGGGCGTTCATATCAGATATTATATATAATGAAATATTGATAACTAGAAGTTGGTTTAGTGTTATAGATTTCATCTACCTAATAAAAATGATATAATATGCATGAAAGACAGTAAAAAATAATATACATTTACATGCAGTCATGCAAAAAATATGTTATTTCATATCGGGCGATATATCGGGCGACTTATCAGCCGATATCAAGCGACTTATCGGCCGATATTTCAAATATTGGCCGTTTTTTGCTGTAAACGATATGGTGAACGATTTTCCCATATCGTATCAGCAGCAGACAAAAAAAGAGATATCAGACGATATCTCGGCCGACTCGGCCGATATTTAAAATAGGGCACCGAACTTAGCTAATTCTGTTTTTTATTGAAAGAACCTATATGTTGATCAAAAACTTGAAGAGTTATGTTCTTTTACCATTTAGTGGAATATGATTTCCAGTGTACGAGCACGCGCAGAGCATAATCAGATGCTAGATATGGCATAACCAGTTAAAATCTGAAGGGCATATTTAACATATTTTTTTGCTCAAGGATAGCCAATCAATTTGTTCTCCAGTTTTGATGACTTTAAATATTAGATAAGCCGGTTATTCCAAGGTTAACTTTTCTTCAATGCTTTATACTGTTATCTTGAAGATTTTTTTGATTATCTGCTTAGATATAGACTACCCAATAGTTACTGATATAATTTTTAGCAATTAACAACCATACTCTGCCCATTTCCACTCAAGTAATAAAATATTTAACAAGTTTGAAATAAGAGTTTCCAGCACGCTTGTGGTAAAATGTAGAGGACTTTCTCATGTAATGGAAGCTACCATAATCCATTTCCTGTTTCTTTCTTCAACTGATTGAAGTACATTTTTTGTTTATTGTTGATAATTAATACCATTTTGTTTGCTTCTTTCAGCATAGAGATCTACAAGCATAATAAAGAAGAAAGGATTGCAAGAACATGGGGAACAATTGCGCCCGGACTTCCATATGTCGAGGAAGCTATAACTAATGCTGGAAATTGGCTAATTGGAGGAGATTTGGAGGTCATAGAGCCGATCAAGTACAATGATTGTCTGGATCAATATCGTCTCTCCCCTGCGGAACTCCGGGAAGAATTCTCACGACGCAATGCTGATGCAGTTTTTGCCTTCCAACTTCGGAACCCAGTGCACAATGGCCATGCTTTGCTTATGACTGACACCCGTAGACGTCTTCTGGAAATGGGTTACAAAAACCCAATTCTGTTGCTTCACCCATTGGGAGGCTACACAAAAGCAGATGATGTGCCACTTAGTTGGAGAATGAAGCAGCATGAAAGGTTTTTCTTATAACCTTAATTTTTATTATTACCATATGGTCTACATCTTTATTAAAATGGAGATAATCTTTAGCAGTAACTGTGATGTTATCACGAGCTTAATTTTACTACTATCTTATCTTATAATAAATATTAAATTGAGTATCAGCAGAACTGATGATACTCATATCAATGCTTAATTCTAATTGGCATTGTCTGGATTGCTGATACAGGACTTTTGGTTTCTTTTTCTTGGTCCATCTTTTATGAATGTTATTCTAGGTACTTGAGGAGGGTGTTCTGAATCCAGATACAACAGTTGTTGCAATTTTCCCCTCACCCATGCATTACGCTGGCCCAACAGAGGTGCAATGGCATGCAAAGGCGCGTATTAATGCCGGTGCCAATTTCTACATTGTGGGGAGAGACCCAGCTGGTATGAGCCATCCTGTTGAAAAAAGAGATTTGTATGATGCAGATCATGGAAAGAAGGTACTGAGAATGGCCCCTGGACTTGAGAGGCTCAACATCCTACCATTTAGGGTAAGCCCAACTTTTCCATAAACTCACTCATTGAAAATATTTGTATTCATCTTCTTTTAGAATCTTCGTTTGGGCATTTGTTCTGAGTTTGATATTCATTGATTTATATCGTGTCTCAGAAAGTGAAGAGACCTGACAACTTCTCTGATCCCCACATTCTCACCTGTGCTATGGTGTTTTCAGACATTATTAATAAGGAAAAGAGAAAGGATCTGAATAAAAAGAAGAAAAGAAAATTGATGATTATACTATAAATTAGAAGCTTATCTGAGAATATTCTCAAATGTTTCTTGGTTTTTGGGTGAAGTAGGCATGATATTATGTTATCCTCGACGATAAGTCATAAATCATTATCTACTTTTGTATGAATTCAGGTGGCTGCCTATGATAAGAACCAGGGGAAAATGGACTTCTTTGACCCATCAAGGCCGCAGGACTTCCTCTTTATCTCTGGCACCAAGGTGAAATACTCTGCCAGTAATTTCTATGTTTCATGATATTAGTGTGTGAAAAAAGCCGAAGCAAAACCAAACTTGGTTCATTATGCAGATGCGAACCCTGGCAAAGAATGGAGAGAACCCGCCAGATGGGTTCATGTGCCCGGGTGGATGGAAAGTGCTGGTTGACTACTATGACAGCGTTGCTACTTCAGAGGGCAACAAAAAAGTCCGCCAACCTGTTCCAGTTTGAACTTTCTGTATTAAGTTATCACCATCCATTGAGAGAAGCAGCACTTTGACTCGAGAAAGTGGTGACAACCTCTAGACATTGTAATGTTCTGCTTCTGATGTATTGGCAGCAGAATTTGTGTGCACTCTGATTGTGTAAAATGGCAGGGTGAACTGGTAAAGGGTGTGGTGTTATGCGAGCAATTATTGTTGTACAGGTTTATAATGGGCTTGCTTCTTGTTGGACTGTGTTCATTACTTGGAGTATTAGTCATGAATACTGTTCTCTCTTTCTCATGTGAACAGACTTGAGTTTATTTCCACTTATCTTGATCTGCAGAAAAAGAAAAACAAGGAAATTCATGTATTTGCTCCAGAAAATATCTATTCATATGCTTTATGGTGTTTATGGTGTATAAAACATTGTGGATCATCTATTGAGATAGTTCAGTATATACTTGTGGTTTGAAATACAGTCAGGTGAGTGCAAACAACCGAGTTGTCCAATAAACAGTAATAAAAGCCTTGTCCCTGGAACTCCTAGATGCAGTCATTGGGGTATTTTTACTCATTGTATCCTTCTAAAAACACTGCTAGCCTAGGAAAGGTAATAGAAGCAGCAGGTATTTGAACTGATGTCTTTTTGTACAAATTATTTATAAGTTGAATAGTTGAATATACATACATATGCTTAAACTTATCAGATATTCTGCTCGTATACGTGCTGCAATTTGCGCGCGCGCGCTAGGCTTCACAGTTCAAAAGCAGACAGTTCTGCGAATGCACGTTCATATTCTAGCTTAGAGCAGGCGCGTGCCATGGCAATGAGGGGGCGGCTGGCTATTCACAGCCGCAGAATTACTTAACACGCTCACATTTTAAGAATAAAAGTTGCTTGATAGTTTTAACTTTAAACAAAAGATCAAAATAGACATTGATTCACTCTAATATTACAAATAGAGGAAATCCTATTCCTATACGACAAATAATTGTTGAATACGTCCACCCAAATTTTATTCCTAATGAATCTTACTTCTTTTTTATTCTTTAAATTTATGATTCTTCTTCACTTACACAAAGCCTAAAAAATTTCTCGGCGTTTATACCATCAAAAAATTTCGTATTGATAACTATGGACAAACAAATAATATCATGCAAGCATTGTAATGATAAAAAAATAAGCTTCCTCTTATAATTCATTAAATTAAATTGTTTTCTCCCCTTTGGGTGGTTTTGCATTATTGACCATCATAAATACTTTGCGGCTGATCTTTCTACACTGTCATGCCACAGAATAAAAACATGTCTCTCTTTCTCTCAATTGGGGATTTATTAGTTTTTATTTTTTAGATTATTGAGCATAAATTAAATATCTATGATCCTAACAAATAAACTTACATATGATTTTGTTGATGTAGCACATTGTAAATTCTAATCTCTCAGCCAATAGGGTATAAACTTTTCTTTTATAACTTTATAAAAGATGTTTATTTTTAAAAAATGAATAATTTGAAAAAAAAATTTTACTTAAATACTCTAGTGATATAACTCAAGAAAATACACAAGTGACACGATACTAAATAATTTGTCATCCACAATAAGGGCATTTTCTTCCCTTAGAAAAAATATATGTATGAAATATAACATGTATTAACACTATTCTAACAAACTAATTAACCCAAACCTTTATACATATTTACGTCGTATACAATACTGAATGTCAATCGGTCTGATAAATCATATTTTTGAATTAGATTTGAGCTAAAAAATATTACTTAAAAATATTATGCTACTGTTAAAGATTTTGTTGTTTATTAGCAGACAAATCATTGAAGAGGGTTACTTTCAAGTTACGTTTCTCTCAACGTAAAGAAACACAATTGCATAATTATGTTGTCAGCGCCTTCACACTAATTTAACAAGCATCTGCCTATAACAATTAAATCTTTAATTTATAGTTTTTCATTTGTATTTTCAAAAAAACAAAAGAAAATGAATAAGAAAGCAAAATCAAAGCACATCCTAAAAATACAACCACAATATATATATATATATATATATATATATATATATATATATATATATATATATATATATATATATATATATATATATATATATTATACGTACAAAAAAAAGATATTTAACTTTTTTATTTTTTTAACACAATTTTATGTTTCTCATAAAGAAATAGATTACGATATGATAAGATACATAAAAGTAATTAGTGAAGAAAAGATTATGGGTCATTGAAGATTGGTGATGGGGAGAAAAAATGGATCAATCTGGGGATACCTTTTTAATAAAAATTGAACTTTGGTGACATGGGCAGTCAGAAAAAAGTTGAAGAAATCCAAACAAATAATTCAACTCAAATCCTCGAAATTGAACATTTGATGCCTGAGACGTCACCAGAAGTTGCCGATGAGACCATCAAGAAGACGAAGGAGAGAGGAGGGCCAACGCAGGCAACGGGGAGGGGTGGTGGTGACCGAAGGGGGCGAGCGGCAAGTTGAGAGCCCTAGATAGAGAATTGAGATAGCGGGGGAGAATTTTCTGATGAGAGAGGGACGACTGAATTGGTATTTTGAAATTTTAATTTGACTTAAGTTGTAAAGAGTAGTTTACAAAAAGTGAGAGAGAGAATGTTTAAAATTTTGTGGGTGTATTAAGTATATTGGTGTGTGAAGCAATTCTGTGACAACGATGAGCAGACAAAGCAACCTTTGTTGCCCTTGGAGGAATTTACCGAAACGAGAGGTGGGATACATGTGGTAACATACATTAGATTTTCGGCATGTGCAAATAAACATGTAGATGTGAACTGGTATGGAAATACAAGGTATTTTAAATCTTTAACGAAAATTTGATTGTGAAAGAGATCATATATAAAAAAGAAAGACTGTTAGATTAGGAACTTAAACTCTCTATAAAGCATTTATACATGCCTCTTTGATTTTCTTTTGTTGACATCTACCATGTGATGAAGAGAGACACACACTCAGGCATGGAGAAACTTTTGTTCTCCTTTCCTTGAGTTACTTAGTTTCAGAATTGGGGACTGCATCTCATCTTTTCCCCAGGGTTCTGTAACCCTTCTGAAAAGAATGAAATAAGAAAGAGGGAAGAAAAAGTACATGCAGATCACAAGGAGGAAACTGAGAAGGATGAAATGTGAGAAAAAATAGACAGGAGCATAAAACATATAAATATGCAAGTTGTTTCAAAATAATAATAAAACAATCACATGTTCTCTCTTAAAATAAACAGAGAACCACATGCAAGAGGCTGGTGAAAAAGAAAAAAGAAAAAAAGAAAATGTATTAGTCATACAGTTGGAGTGAAGCTCTCAAATTTCAGCTTGTCTGTCCTGATCTATCAAGTATCATAGCGAATGATCTCATGACCACAAACAAAATTTTACCAACACTACCCAGCAAAAAGACTCAATCACAATAAGAAAACAATTTGGTAGAATATTTCCCATAACAATTTCTGTACTCCAGATACAATGGACATGCTAGTCATCAACCTCATCTAACAGTTCCTAAAGAATCACAATAATCGAAATGAATTCTTCACCATCACTCATCAGTAAGCTTTTGGGATACTAGATCTTTTACGAGGATTCTATGATGATCCTGAATCATTTTTGACAAACATCTTCAATTGCTGTTCGCCTTGCACATTCCGTCATCTCAGCAGATAACATGAAAGGAAATTTGGACATCTTCATTTGCTGAAGAAATTACAAAGAAGTGTGAGTTAGATTTGGAAAAGTATTCTCAGACTTGTAGACTATAAGTATGCTGACTTTTATAGTTTCTTCTGTAACTGGTCTTTGGCCATTAAAAAATAAAATTAACAAAATAAAGAGCAAGAAGAGGTCAGAAAATCAACAACTAAACGAGGAAGAATTCATTACTAATGAACAACAGATCAAAATTGTTGCAAATCAATTATATGTTCCATAATCATATTTGTAACACCCCAATTTTTAAAAATCCTGAATTAATATTCAAATCCTAGATCTAAGAGATTATACGAGATTAAGTACGGTGATTATTGAATTAATCTTTTGTAGAAATGATTTTTTTTTTTTTTTCTTTCTTTGATATTTTGTGAGAAAATTTTGAGGTAAAATAAAATTTGATAAGTATATATTTTGTGTATATAATTGTTGGTACACCTATGTACAGATACATGTCTATATATGAATGTATCCAATACATCAACATATAATTGTATTTCTCTCCATGTATGCTACCCCACTAAAGACACTAATATAAAATCCTAAATGGTGAGGTGGCATGAATCTAGGTAACTTGGGGATGAGAGAGAGGCCAAGTGGCATATGGCAAGTTTAATGTATTTAGGTAATTGTGTATATTAGGAAAGTGGGAGAAATACACTTAATTTCTCACCAAAATTTTCCCCCTTTCCCAGAATATCTCTCTCCCTCACGCAGCCCTCCCCCAGATCCGATTTCCTCTCTCTCTCTCTCGCGCCCTCATTCTCTCTCTCTCTCTCTCTCTCTCTCGCTGGATCGCGCGCAGGCGATGGGCGGCACGCGGAGGCAGGCGGCGGCGCGGGAGGCCGCTGCCGGCGACGCCTGCGGCGTGCGGTGGCAGGCGGCGGCGCGGGAGGCTGCCGCCGGTGGCCTGAAGGAAGGGGAACACCCCTTTCTCCTCTATGCTCTCTCACCCTCTCTATTTCCCCCTCTTGCCCTGGCATCGACAACAAATTAGGGTTGTGACGACTTCGAAGAGGAGGAATTCGAAGATGAGGGAATTCCTGATTCATTCTTGATTCTATTTAGTTCATCTCTAAAGAATACATCTTCTCAAATTTAATTTTCAATTGGACTCATTCTTACTTCAATGTGGAGTATCACTAAGTTATTAGAAGTGCTCTCCTCATGGTTAATCCTTGATGCTTCCATACTTTAAGTAAACTTGAAGGCGAGTGTTCTTCTTTATGTTAAGTTCTTTAAATTCATGGGATGTTGGTTGAAAAAGATTGAATTTATTTTATGTAAATAGGTCCTTCTATCATGTTTGCTTCCAATTAAAACACAATACTAGTGTGTGATAATTCCTTCCTGATGTTTAATGAATTTTATATATGTGTGTAGTTAGAAAATTATCATTCAGCCTCATTTGTTATAATTAAACATGAGATTTTTAATTATGTCAAGTCCCTGAGTCTTAATACAAGTTGACTGCAATAATAGATATATTTATTCATCTTTCCTGATGTTGATTCTTAGCTAGTCTAGAAGATGGGAGTTTATGCCAATGAAATCCGTAATAGCCCTTGCTCATTTTGACCTGAGAGCTGGATGAATGGAGATAGCTTTTCAATCTCCCATGCTTGAAGAAAATTTTGAAGAATGTCACTTCTTGGTTCTCATTTTATTTAGCCAGGCTATCAAAGTTATAGATTTAAAATGTTTACTTTATAAGAAACCATCGTAATTCAGTTAGTGGGACCTTGGCTTTTTAGTTGTCAGCCTAGCTGGTTTAAGTTGCTTTTAGAATCCTCAATGACCTGTCCATCAAGATTCTGTGGGAAAGTCTTTCCGACCTAGTAATTAGTATTATTTAGCCGTATGTAAATCTCATAAGGATCAGAAATGACTACGTTGGTTAATTGGCGGTACTAAAAATATAGTGTTGAAGTGTGATAATTAGATGCATTTCCCCACAATGCAGTGATTCACACTTTTGGTTCTTATAGACATTTACTTGATACCAAGTCCTGGCTTAAAAACAAAACGAAGGAGAAAAGTATCAAGTTTTACAGAAACTTTCAGCATCTTCATGTCTTTTCATGTTTTCAGAGGAGATATTCCGAGTGTTTTCAGCTTTATGAAGGGATCAAAGTGGTTGGCTTTTCGTGATGTGGTGACTTATGAAATTGAGTTTTCTTACTTGCAAGTTTCTCATTGAGCGATAGGATATTTCCTATTGTGCCTACTTGTTTAGACAAATAATTGAGCCACTCATGAAAAATTTATATTCAGACTTATATTTAAATTGCTCGCTTGTGGATTGTCGGATTTATGAACATGTCTCATAACAACCAAAAACATTTCTAATTAAAACTATGGACCTCCTTCTTTTTATCTGAATTTTACTGTAATGATCAAGGCCCTTTTGTGTCGAGGAGTGCCATTCTTGTCCATTGGAACGGCCTAAAATTTAACCTATAGTAATTTCATAAGTATGTGGAGACAAACACTTAAGAGCAAGTGATTCAAAGATTTAACCTCTTCTTCATATAGCACCTATATGATTAGTTGTTGCGATTCTAAGGAATGCAAACCCCCCCGTAAATAGCTTTCTTTTAGTGCCTTAGCAAACAAGCAATTTTTAGAAGGATACCAAATCAAATCGAAGTATCTGAGACTTAAAATGTTTGCTTCACTGTTTCCGAATTGATTTGAGTGAGAAACGATCCAAATTTGAACATGCCCACTGTTAGATATCATTATCCGCTGTCGAAAAAGTTACTCCTGAAGAACATTATTCTTGGTTGGTAACAGAGGTTCATATTCCATATCCATTATGCTTGTGCACTAAATAGGAAATAGTCTAGACGCTTGTATAAATGGAAAATGATATATATGAAGCAATTTAATTGATCTCTCATTCGGGAAGCAAATTGTTAAACCAAGAAAGGCGTTGGTATCCTCTTCCAAATTAAATTGTCATACGCCTGAAAGTCTTATGTTCGTCTCACTGTTATAATTCCAAACGTCTGATTGTAGTAGTGTAGCTTCGACTTGATACCTATTCAAGCCTCAAGTAATGTGATACACAACTTGATTAGACAGTGTCTTCTTCCATCATTGTAAGGCCGAAAACTTTTATACCATATCTTCCGTTAAATCTAACAAATTGATAACTGGCTCGGCCTAAGCTATCTATAATTGTGAACTAGAACTTCCAAACTATTTGAGTGCAAAAGTTAGTAGAATCGAATTAAATTTGGATATAACTAAATGCCACAAGAGATTGCGTTCGAGTCATCCTAAATTCCTATGGTCAAGAGCTTTCTAAGTCAAGGGAGTAAATATGTACTTTTGGTAGTACCAATTTGTTAACAAAAGAATTGGTTAATGGATCCTTTTAAGAAATTAATAATCCATGTGTTAATAGTTAAGTTGTTGACGGATATGTTCAGAAATATGTTAAGATGGTGCCATCAGGAATTTTATTCTCCTCTATCTAGGAACAACTAATATTGATTATGTTATTTTGTTGCGGGACGAATACTAATGTTAAAAGACTTGACATGCTAATGAACCGAACGAGAAACTGAGGCAACATACTACCCAATATTAACATTGGTATAAGGGTATAAATTATCACAGTAAATTCTTTAGAAACTATATATGATAAATGATTGGATACGGATGGCGCATTGTTTAAATGACTTATACTTTGGTATAACTTGTTGTTGGATATGGCAATTGGTACATGTGTGTATTTATATATATATTGGTTTTGGGCATTGCGTGTTGCATGCATAAGAGGTGGGATACTGATAATGTGTATGGGCCCTCAACTTATGTAAACGAGTTGATGGATTCTAGTGTTAACTTGTAAGTTATATATGTGTTATCTACATATGTAGCGGATCATAAGTTTCCCTTTAAAATAGGGTTGATGAGTTGAGAATCAACTGAAATAATTGATCGACACTTCATATTGTGATAAATTGATTGTTATCTGAGTATGTACACACACGTACACAAATGTTGCATTCATTTAAAGGAGGAAGGGGCCGAGCGGGAGCCGGTAGGAGGGGGGAAGACGGGGTTACTGTTATATTATATATTTACATATCGGAGGAAGGGGCCGGGCGGGAGCCGGTAGGAGGGGGAAGACGGTGTTATTGTGTTATGATATGTTTATATACATGCTTATATCAAGGAGGAAGGGGCCGAGCGGGAGCCGGTAGGAGGGGGGAAGACGGGGTTACTGTTATATTATATATTTACATATCGGAGGAAGGGGCCGGGCGGGAGCCGGTAGGAGGGGGAAGACGGTGTTATTGTGTTATGATATGTTTATATACATGCTTATATCAAGGAGGAAGGGGCCGAGCGGGAGCCGGTAGGAGGGGGGAAGACGGGGTTACTGTTATATTATATATTTACATATCGGAAGAAGGGGCCGGGCGGGAGCCGGTAGGAGGGGGAAGACGGTGTTATTGTGTTATGATATGTTTATATACATGCTTATATCAAGGAGGAAGGGGCCGAGCGGGAGCCGGTAGGAGGGGGGAAGACGGGGTTACTGTTATATTATATATTTACATATCGGAGGAAGGGGCCGGGCGGGAGCCGGTAGGAGGGGGAAACGGAGAGTATCACATTTCACTTGAAATCTGTATGTACCTATGAATCATGTATGATATTGTCCATCAAAAATGTTGTGTGAATAATATCGGGTGATGTGTTTGTATTATTCAATTACTTGAACAGACGAATAACACTCGTAGAAGTGGGATGTGATATTGTACCATCGGGTTAGATAACTATATAAAAATTTGAACGTATGTTGTTGTGCTTTGTGTAAGTTATATGATACACGTGGATGACACGTGCCGCGAGTATACAAGATGAATTCGCGCATAAATTAAAAATAACTGAGTATGCTTCTGCAACTCATAAAGCAGGGAAATCTGTGACTGAGACACTAAATAAAGTCAAGGAGAATCAATTACTAGAAGTTGAACATTCTCTCAGATTATATAGATAATGGTTCAATTACTCGTTCTGATATATCGCTCTTCCCTTGTTATTGCTTTTCCTTTGATCATTTTTATCCCTCCATGCTTGCCGTAGTTGTTGTAGAAATATATGCTCCTTACTTGTGTTTCTTTCCTTGATACTCTTTTGATTCTCTCTCACTGAGCTGTTTAGCTCACCCCCTTCCAGTTTCATATTTTCAGGTCACGAGGAGACTGAGGCCAAGCATACTTTGGTTACTTGCTAAGAATTTCTTAAGAATGAAAGTATTGTATAATGTTCATTGTAGATAATTCTTATTGTATATATATTCATAGCATTAGTAGATGTGTATTATATTCTAGTAGTGGATTGTTGGATGGATTGGCGTAGAAAGGAACTTACTTGTGATGTTCAGGATAAGTCAGATAAGATGATAGCATTGCCTTATTTTATGGAGGCTGAGAGGGGTGCTCTCGGGTATATGTCATTGTATTTTCATAAGTAGGCGATGTCAAGCCGAAAATTATTATTTAGAGAATAAGTTGATCTTTGTGAGCCGTAACACTACTGTGGTTGCATGGGTGATTATCAACTTTGGTTTATATGTTTGGATTGAGGATAAGTAGGCTGATGTTGGCCGAAACTGTTGTGAGTGGAAATGTATATTGGGCATATCAGTATTTACAAAGGAGGTGCTGCCAAAATTTTAAGGATCTGGATATGACTATGTTGATCTACCTGTTTAAAAGAATGATTATCTTAATTGAAGATTTAAGAAATCTGGGACCGTTACAGTTGGTATCAGAGCACAGAATATAGAATGAGTATTAGACTTAGAATTGTTGTAGTCAGAAGAGGATTAGATTGCTAGGTTGATTGCCATGATTGATATGCATAATTGTATTCTCTTTTTATGTGAAATATTGTTTGATGTGGTTGGTTTAAGGGGGGTAAGAGTTCTTACGTGTATGACTAATCCTGAAGCGCGGGATATTTGGTCACTACCTTATGTTCGGATTATGGTACCCACATGCCATAATTCGGATGTGTTCGGCTGAGGGTGTGGGCCCTCAGTACGAGCTGCTAGTGGTATGGGACACTGGAGTAAGGAAATGATTAAAATATCAAGCGAGTTAAGAATAAGTCGGATCGTAAGAACATAGTGTAGAAAATTGTTCAAGAGATATTAAGTTCTCGAGGAACAGGATTGAGAGGAATATTATATGTAAGTAAGATTTTAAAGTATATAGGAGGAATGAGAAGGTTTGGTACTTATCTGTTTCAGGCATGCCAAGTTTCGAGGACGAAACTTTTGTAAGGAGGGTAGAACTGTAACACCCCAATTTTTAAAAATCCTGAATTAATATTCAAATCCTAGATCTAAGAGATTATACGAGATTAAGTACGGTGATTATTGAATTAATCTTTTGTAGAAATGATTTTTTTTTTCTTTCTTTGATATTTTGTGAGAAAATTTTGAGGTAAAATAAAATTTGATAAGTATATATTTTGTGTATATAATTGTTGGTACACCTATGTACAGATACATGTCTATATATGAATGTATACAATACATCAACATATAATTGTATTTCTCTCCATGTATGCTACCCCACTAAAGACACTAATATAAAATCCTAAATGGTGAGGTGGCATGAATCTAGGTAACTTGGGGATGAGAGAGAGGCCAAGTGGCATATGGCAAGTTTAATGTATTTAGGTAATTGTGTATATTAGGAAAGTGGGAGAAATACACTTAATTTCTCACCAAAATTTTCCCCCTTTCCCAGAATATCTCTCTCCCTCACGCAGCCCTCCCCCAGATCCGATTTCCTCTCTCTCTCTCTCTCGCGCCCTCATTCTCTCTCTCTCTCTCTCTCTCTCTCTCTCTCTCTCTCGCTGGATCGCGCGCAGGCGATGGGCGGCACGCGGAGGCAGGCGGCGGCGCGGGAGGCCGCTGCCGGCGACGCCTGCGGCGTGCGGTGGCAGGCGGCGGCGCGGGAGGCTGCCGCCGGTGGCCTGAAGGAAGGGGAACACCCCTTTCTCCTCTATGCTCTCTCACCCTCTCTATTTCCCCCTCTTGCCCTGGCATCGACAACAAATTAGGGTTGTGACGACTTCGAAGAGGAGGAATTCGAAGGTGAGGGAATTCCTGATTCATTCTTGATTCTATTTAGTTCATCTCTAAAGAATACATCTTCTCAAATTTAATTTTCAATTGGACTCATTCTTACTTCAATGTGGAGTATCACTAAGTTATTAGAAGTGCTCTCCTCATGGTTAATCCTTGATGCTTCCATACTTTAAGTAAACTTGAAGGCGAGTGTTCTTCTTTATGTTAAGTTCTTTAAATTCATGGGATGTTGGTTGAAAAAGATTGAATTTATTTTATGTAAATAGGTCCTTCTATCATGTTTGCTTCCAATTAAAACACAATACTAGTGTGTGATAATTCCTTCCTGATGTTTAATGAATTTTATATATGTGTGTAGTTAGAAAATTATCATTCAGCCTCATTTGTTATAATTAAACATGAGATTTTTAATTATGTCAAGTCCCTGAGTCTTAATACAAGTTGACTGCAATAATAGATATATTTATTCATCTTTCCTGATGTTGATTCTTAGCTAGTCTAGAAGATGGGAGTTTATGCCAATGAAATCCGTAATAGCCCTTGCTCATTTTGACCTGAGAGCTGGATGAATGGAGATAGCTTTTCAATCTCCCATGCTTGAAGAAAATTTTGAAGAATGTCACTTCTTGGTTCTCATTTTATTTAGCCAGGCTATCAAAGTTATAGATTTAAAATGTTTACTTTATAAGAAACCATCGTAATTCAGTTAGTGGGACCTTGGCTTTTTAGTTGTCAGCCTAGCTGGTTTAAGTTGCTTTTAGAATCCTCAATGACCTGTCCATCAAGATTCTGTGAGAAAGTCTTTCCGACCTAGTAATTAGTATTATTTAGCCGTATGTAAATCTCATAAGGATCAGAAATGACTACGTTGGTTAATTGGCGGTACTAAAAATATAGTGTTGAAGTGTGATAATTAGATGCATTTCCCCACAATGCAGTGATTCACACTTTTGGTTCTTATAGACATTTACTTGATACCAAGTCCTGGCTTAAAAACAAAACGAAGGAGAAAAGTATCAAGTTTTACAGAAACTTTCAGCATCTTCATGTCTTTTCATGTTTTCAGAGGAGATATTCCGAGTGTTTTCAGCTTTATGAAGGGATCAAAGTGGTTGGCTTTTCGTGATGTGGTGACTTATGAAATTGAGTTTCCTTACTTGCAAGTTTCTCATTGAGCGATAGGATATTTCCTATTGTGCCTACTTGTTTAGACAAATAATTGAGCCACTCATGAAAAATTTATATTCAGACTTATATTTAAATTGCTCGCTTGTGGATTGTCGGATTTATGAACATGTCTCATAACAACCAAAAACATTTCTAATTAAAACTATGGACCTCCTTCTTTTTATCTGAATTTTACTGTAATGATCAAGGCCCTTTTGTGTCGAGGAGTGCCATTCTTGTCCATTGGAACGGCCTAAAATTTAACCTATAGTAATTTCATAAGTATGTGGAGACAAACACTTAAGAGCAAGTGATTCAAAGATTTAACCTCTTCTTCATATAGCACCTATATGATTAGTTGTTGCGATTCTAAGGAATGCAAACCCCCCCCGTAAATAGCTTTCTTTTAGTGCCTTAGCAAACAAGCAATTTTTAGAAGGATACCAAATCAAATCAAAGTATCTGAGACTTAAAATGTTTGCTTCACTGTTTCCGAATTGATTTGAGTGAGAAACGATCCAAATTTGAACATGCCCACTGTTAGATATCATTATCCGCTGTCGAAAAAGTTACTCCTGAAGAACATTATTCTTGGTTGGTAACAGAGGTTCATATTCCATATCCATTATGCTTGTGCACTAAATAGGAAATAGTCTAGACGCTTGTATAAATGGAAAATGATATATATGAAGCAATTTAATTGATCTCTCATTCGGGAAGCAAATTGTTAAACCAAGAAAGGCGTTGGTATCCTCTTCCAAATTAAATTGTCATACGCCTGAAAGTCTTATGTTCGTCTCATTGTTATAATTCCAAACGTCTGATTGTAGTAGTGTAGCTTCGACTTGATACCTATTCAAGCTTCAAGTAATGTGATACACAACTTGATTAGACAGTGTCTTCTTCCATCATTGTAAGGCCGAAAAACTTTTATACCATATCTTCCGTTAAATCTAACAAATTGATAACTGGCTCGGCCTAAGCTATCTATAATTGTGAACTAGAACTTCCAAACTATTTGAGTGCAAAAGTTAGTAGAATCGAATTAAATTTGGATATAACTAAATGCCACAAGAGATTGCGTTCGAGTCATCCTAAATTCCTATGGTCAAGAGCTTTCTAAGTCAAGGGAGTAAATATGTACTTTTGGTAGTACCAATTTGTTAACAAAAGAATTGGTTAATGGATCCTTTTAAGAAATTAATAATCCATGTGTTAATAGTTAAGTTGTTGACGGATATGTTCAGAAATATGTTAAGATGGTGCCATCAGGAATTTTATTCTCCTCTATCTAGGAACAACTAATATTGATTATGTTATTTTGTTGCGGGACGAATACTAATGTTAAAAGACTTGACATGCTAATGAACCGAACGAGAAACTGAGGCAACATACTACCCAATATTAACATTGGTATAAGGGTATAAATTATCACAGTGAATTCTTTAGAAACTATATATGATAAATGATTGGATACGGATGGCGCATTGTTTAAATGACTTATACTTTGGTATAACTTGTTGTTGGATATGGCAATTGGTACATGTGTGTATTTATATATATATTGGTTTTGGGCATTGCGTGTTGCATGCATAAGAGGTGGGATACTGATAATGTGTATGGGCCCTCAACTTATGTAAACGAGTTGATGGATTCTAGTGTTAACTTGTAAGTTATATATGTGTTATCTACATATGTAGCGGATCATAAGTTTCCCTTTAAAATAGGGTTGATGAGTTGAGAATCAACTGAAATAATTGATCGACACTTCATATTGTGATAAATTGATTGTTATCTGAGTATGTACACACACGTACACAAATGTTGCATTCATTTAAAGGAGGAAGGGGCCGAGCGGGAGCCGGTAGGAGGGGGGAAGACGGGGTTACTGTTATATTATATATTTACATATCGGAGGAAGGGGCCGGGCGGGAGCCGGTAGGAGGGGGAAGACGTTGTTATTGTGTTATGATATGTTTATATACATGCTTATATCAAGGAGGAAGGGGCCGAGCGGGAGCCGGTAGGAGGGGGGAAGACGGGGTTACTGTTATATTATATATTTACATATCGGAGGAAGGGGCCGGGCGGGAGCCGGTAGGAGGGGGAAGACGGTGTTATTGTGTTATGATATGTTTATATACATGCTTATATCAAGGAGGAAGGGGCCGAGCGGGAGCCGGTAGGAGGGGGGAAGACGGGGTTACTGTTATATTATATATTTACATATCGGAGGAAGGGGCCGGGCGGGAGCCGGTAGGAGGGGAAGACGGTGTTATTGTGTTATGATATGTTTATATACATGCTTATATCAAGGAGGAAGGGGCCGAGCGGGAGCCGGTAGGAGGGGGGAAGACGGGGTTACTGTTATATTATATATTTACATATCGGAGGAAGGGGCCGGGCGGGAGCCGGTAGGAGGGGGAAAACGGAGAGTATCACATTTCACTTGAAATCTGTATGTACCTATGAATCATGTATGATATTGTCCATCAAAAATGTTGTGTGAATAATATCGGGTGATGTGTTTGTATTATTCAATTACTTGAACAGACGAATAACACTCGTAGAAGTGGGATGTGATATTGTACCATCGGGTTAGATAACTATATAAAAATTTGAACGTATGTTGTTGTGCTTTGTGTAAGTTATATGATACACGTGGATGACACGTGCCGCGAGTATACAAGATGAATTCGCGCATAAATTAAAAATAACTGAGTATGCTTCTGCAACTCATAAAGCAGGGAAATCTGTGACTGAGACACTAAATAAAGTCAAGGAGAATCAATTACTAGAAGTTGAACATTCTCTCAGATTATATAGATAATGGTTCAATTACTCGTTCTGATATATCGCTCTTCCCTTGTTATTGCTTTTCCTTTGATCATTTTTATCCCTCCATGCTTGCCGTAGTTGTTGTAGAAATATATGCTCCTTACTTGTGTTTCTTTCCTTGATACTCTTTTGATTCTCTCTCACTGAGCTGTTTAGCTCACCCCCTTCCAGTTTCATATTTTCAGGTCACGAGGAGACTGAGGCCAAGCATACTTTGGTTACTTGCTAAGAATTTCTTAAGAATGAAAGTATTGTATAATGTTCATTGTAGATAATTCTTATTGTATATATATTCATAGCATTAGTAGATGTGTATTATATTCTAGTAGTGGATTGTTGGATGGATTGGCGTAGAAAGGAACTTACTTGTGATGTTCAGGATAAGTCAGATAAGATGATAGCATTGCCTTATTTTATGGAGGCCGAGAGGGGTGCTCTCGGGTATATGTCATTGTATTTTCATAAGTAGGCGATGTCAAGCCGAAAATTATTATTTAGAGAATAAGTTGATCTTTGTGAGCCGTAACACTACTGTGGTTGCATGGGTGATTATCAACTTTGGTTTATATGTTTGGATTGAGGATAAGTAGGCTGATGTTGGCCGAAACTGTTGTGAGTGGAAATGTATATTGGGCATATCAGTATTTACAAAGGAGGTGCTGCCAAAATTTTAAGGATCTGGATATGACTATGTTGATCTACCTGTTTAAAAGAATGATTATCTTAATTGAAGATTTAAGAAATCTGGGACCGTTACAATATTTAATTCTGAAGTGCACAACATAACTTTAGGGATAATAGCTGTTACAGTTAGTGCTCTGTCCACTAACAAAAGAGATCAAGAGCATTATGCTTATGCATGGGTGGACACTAGATGCAGACAAGTGGAACTCTAAATTTCTTTATCAAGTCACCATCTAATTAACATCAACAAAGAAAATGAATGGAACAACGAAAATTATTCATGAAAAATTATATTGGATTGTGCTTGACCGAAAGCTATGGAAATTGTCATTGCTGATGTTTTTGTTACAACAATCCCTGTCAGCAGCAGTTTCGACTCAATTATAAAATAACTCAAGTATGACTGAAAAGATCTTATAAAATACATGGATGGATATTATACGCAAATCTGAATAAATGTTAAACCAACCTTACAAGTGAAAACAGAAACATGTTAGCCCTATTGTGTTTTACTTTGATGATTACCACTCATTAAGCTACTCATACACTAGCAACTTCTTTTCTAGTGTTTTGTGTTTTGATTTAGATCAAAACACTTAAACGAAGGTTGAAGGATCAGAGATAAATTGCAATATCAATTAAGAAGATGGTGGCATATTTCTATCTCAATTTATACAATTTATCAAGACTATTTAAATTGGAGTTGAGTGAAGAGCCAAAAACTATTGGCCCAAGGCTCATCACTCTAGTTTTGATGGTGATTACTCATGTAGTTATAATACTAATGATCTTGTGTTTATATAGTTTTAGATATTTGATCAAGATCTTAGTAGGTGTTTAGCTTCAACAAAAGATTTGAAATCAAGTTTTGAAACTAACAAGTGTTGATTTAAGAGCTCACGCATCAAGATTGCATCAAGTACTCAAGAGGAGTCTAACTCATTGGATCAAGATTTGGACCAAGTCAAGAAGGAGAAGAAGATTTTTGAGACGACTTGTGTCATATTTATAAGTGTTAAGATTTATTTTTAGATAAGATGTAAAAGATAGATTAGTTGTGGATTGCTCAAGCTCATATATGCACGCACAAAATTTATATGTGTTTTCATAAAATAGTTTTAGTTTTAGAAAATACCGTTTTGATTTTTGAGCTTCAAAGTATATATCTTTATGTTTCATGAATAGAGTTCATCAAATGAGTTTATATGGTTTATATGTGTTTTGAATTTCATCTGTACACATTGTTGGTTCAAATGTTTAGAAAAACTTATTTGATGTTTCTATATTATGTGCTTGAGTTTTGTACTTATCAAAACTTATTTTAGATCTTATTGTCAAAAAAATAAGTATTTTATCTTATAAGTGTATTGAATCATATCCATATACACTAAGCTTCAAAAGTGTTTAAAATATCTTATTTTTATATTTAGAGAAGTTTTGAAAAAAATCATTTTTCAAATTAAAGATTGATTTTGAAAAATACGGATTTTTGTTTAAGGCAAACTTTCTATATCACAAAAGGTTCAAAATGTTTGTAATATATATTGATTTTTGATCAAGTATATTTGTACATCAAAGTATTTCAATGAACCTATTTTTGTAGATTTTGTGTGATTTTATTAACGTTAAAAAGATCAAGTTTTAAATCCCAAAAATTTCAGACAGGCCTTCTGCCAGTCGACCGGCCGGTCGACCGATGCAAAAGTCAGTCGGCAGGGCGGCGACCGATGTGCACAAAACGTGCACGGCTCTTTGTCTTGTGGGCTGATCGACCGCACAATTGACAGTCCATAGAGATTTGCTCTCTGGATCTGACCCCAGTTGACCGGGCGGTCGATCGGTAGGTCAAAGCCCAGGGCACGGTCGACCGGGCGGTCGACCAGCAGGCCCTAACAATTAGAAATTTGACCGTTGACCGGTCGACCGGTCGGTCGACCGACAGGTCATTCTGACCTGACCTGATGTTTGACCCCAACGGTTAGTTTTTGAGAGTTTATTTAAGGGGCCTGTTTGGGCTGTTTTACACAAGATTTTTAGTGGGTTTCAAAGCCAATTTTTCCCATTTCTTTTAGAGGTTTTCTCCACTTGTTTTAGGGCAAATATTTTCATATCAAAAGGAGAGTTTTCAAGAGTGTTTTTTAAAGAGTTTTCTAGAGCTTTTCACCACAACTCTATCTTGTTTTTCTCACACCAACTTGAGCTTTCTATTGTTATATCAATCCTCTAGGGATCTTTGTTGTGAGAGTTATTTTTGTGATCAAGAGAAGTGATCACAAGTTTTCATCCTTGTATTATGAAGAGTTGTAGAGGTTGTGGTCTCGGTGAAGAAGTGTTTTATGGTGATCAAGTGAAGTGATCACCAAGTGTTCCGACGTGTGATTGGAGAAGTTATAAGAGGTGCGGCCTCCGCAAACTAGTGTGCTTGCATGTGTTTTTCTTGTGAGAACAAGTGAGGGACTTGCGGGTCCAAGAGTTCTAGTGTGAACTCATTGTAAGTGTTGCGACACCGAGTGATCCAGTGGAATCGATTCTAGTAAAAATCCTTCATAGTGTTGAAGGCGGGGACGTAGAGTAAGGGTGCTCGAACCTCGAAACAATTCTCCCATGTTTGCGATTGCTCTCTCTCACTTTTGTTTATATATCTTGCATGCTTATCTTATTTATCTCTTGATATGCTTGATATACTTGTACTCAATTAATATATGATTGGGATTGTTTGCTCACACTTATATTCAACCAAGAGAGCCATAATGGCACCTCAACTCTTAATCTAGAGGAATCTCGAGGAGATAGTTCAGAAATCTTCACCGGGAATTCGGCTGCACTCTTGTGTTATACTTTGTATGTTTAGCTTAATAGCCTTAGTTTGCATAAATAGTTTTTAATTCCGCATCATTAGCATTAGATTAGTTAGTACACCTATTCACCCCCTCTAGGTGTAATTTCAATTGGTATCAAAACTTGGTGCTCTTGATATGGGCCTAGCAACTTAGAGTTAAAGATCCTTATTTTAGCTAATCCCTATTTTTGAACACACACATGGATTTCATGACACCTATGTTTGACATTCTTAACATCCAAACTTGGAAAGTTAAGATGTCCACGTACCTAAAAGCCCTAGGGATTCATGTTTATCTTGCCACTATTAAAGATTCATATTGTTTAAATGGAAAACATCTAGAGGCTAATGCAAAAGTCCTTCATGCTTTAAAGAGTACCCTAAATAATGATTATTTATGTAGGATTGCTAACTTTGATTCGGCTTTTATAATATGAAACACACTTGTATTCCTTGGTGAACAAAAGTAATATTATACGGGAAGTGACTCGGATGATGAAAGTGATGCTTCCAACATATGTTACATGGTTCAAGGGGATGACCCCTTTGAGGTTATTCTGAATCTGAGCTAGAAGAATATATTGACATGCTTTATGATGAGCTTGCATCTTTTTATCAAAAACTTCTTGAAAAATATGAATTATTGAAGAAAGAAAAAGATTTCTTTTAAAAATAAATTTGAAATTGTTTCAAAAGAAAATAAATTTTTGAAAAAGAAGAATATTTTCTTGTCTTCAAAATTAAATGATATTTGTGAAGAAAATAATTCTTTGAAAAATAAAATTATTTTGGTGGAAAAAGAAAAAGAAATTGTTTTGAAAGAAAATAACTCTTTGAAAAGAAAATTTGTTTCAAAAGAAAATGAAAACATGTCTAAAAAGAAAAAGATTATTGATTCTCATTCTTGTCATGTTTCTCATGCCAATAATGTTGATCCTTACCATGTTTTTCATGCTACTATTAATAAAAATGAGATTCATGTCTTGAAAAATAGAATTGATTATTTAAGCTCAACTTTGAGCAATTATGCATTTAACCATTCTAAATTGGAAACCTTGTTTCAAAAGAAACAAGCTCCACATATTCATGCACATAACCCACGGCATACATACACACCATGCTCACATTCACACTAATTATATGCATGCTAGAGTGTACAATTATACACATTGCGGTCGCAAATGTCATTTATCAATATTTTGTTTTGATAAGATAAATAATGTAAATTTTACAAATAAAAATATTTGGGTTCCTTATGATGCTAACCCCTGTGGACTCAAAAAAGAAATGGGTACCAAAATCCCTACCTCTTGTGTTAAATGTAGGTGTGGGCTCTTGCATGACGTGAGAGGTAGGGTACCTTGGTGGTGGATGCATGTGGAGCTAGATGGACATACCCTATTGATGCATCGCTATCAAGGATGATTGTGAGAGGACCACCATAGTTTAGAGACCTAGAGATTGGTTCATTGGTCTTGGTAACTATTTCTAACTCCTATTTTTATTTACATACTTTTATATGAATGTCTTTAGCATGTTTGGTTTCAATGCTAAATGGTCATGTTTTGTACTTCATGTGGTGATTACTTGTTTAGATGTAGTTTTCATTAAAACTCGTATTTATACTTGTACAAGTAGTGAGTTACAGTTGATTATTATATGTTTGTGCTTCATTACTCATTTGTACTCATTACATGTACATGTATAACCTAGTTTTGATGATTCTTTCATTTATACTTATTATCCCAATTTTTTGTACATGTTTTTACTTCATGTATATGTTATTTTTGTCTAAAGCTAATAAATATACATGTATACCTTTGAGTCACTTGCCTTCATGCAAATTCAATTATAAACTCATTTGTATTTGAGATATGTATGTATATTTTTAGTTTTGATAGAACATATATATACCTTGAAGGTTGTTTAATTTTGATGAAAAATAAATTTTTATTATTTTCATATGTTTTGGTATTTTGAGCTTTACTGTTTATTTTCATGAATATACTATTCACATGATTCTTATGCACTCACATTTCTTTTGTTTACTCATGACTATATTTTCATGAGCTTTATAAATCTTGAGTGATAATTTTTGTGTACTTGGTAATGTTTCATGATATATGTATGATTTGATTTCATATTTGAAGGATCTTTAACTAGTTTCTTAAAAATTACTTTAAACTAGTTATTTATTCTTTATTTGATAGTGTTTTCAATCTATAACTATTTCAGATCTTATTTTTGAAAACTTCTACCCTTCAAGGGCTGATGGTTGGGAGACCATATCTTGTATGCTTTAATGACTATCTTTTATCATGTGCATGAATAGGGTGGTAGGTATAAGTTGTACACATGATTTTCATGATAATTTTATTCTTGTATACTTATATTTGTTTCTTATATATGTAAGCTTCAAATTTTCAATTAGTATCAATTTCAATTGGTATTCCATTTTCATACATATATACATATATGATTTGATTGTGCTTGATTTACAATATCTTTACATTCTTAAAGCACAAATTATGTTTATGATAATCTTGATTTTATTCCAAATATTAATTAGTATCTTTACAAGCTTATGCATTGATTTCAATTGGTATTTATTTGATATCAAAATATATTTCATGTTTCACCTTCAATTGGTATCAAAATCTACTATTGGTATATTAAAAATATGTTTTAACAAGTGGTACCAACATTTGCTTTTATCAACTATTATTTGATTTCATTTGTATCAAAATTTATTTTGTTGACTTAAAAAATTTTAAAATTTTGTTTTAAGTATTATTAAAATTTGTTTTAAAATGTATTAATATATATTGCCTATATGAAAGGGGAGCTTAACATCTCTTCTATATATATATTCATGTTGAGTGTATCTCACATTGAGGAGCTTGACTTCTCTTCTTTACGTGATACACGTGTGTATGGGGAGCTTAACATCTCCGCTTATACATTGTATATGTTTTATGTGGGTTAGAGTCTAATCATCCCTTCTCCATATAATGTATGTATGCAGAGGGAGCTAACTTTACGTCTCTTCTCTTCTTGAATGTATATCGCATATACATCTTTATTGTTTGTTTGTCTTCGCCTCTTCGTTGATGAATGACAAAAGGGGAAGAAAATTTTTGAGAGTTTATATATGCATGTTTATATCTCTATTTATGCATATATGTTTTTGTTTAAGTTTATGCACATTATTGAATATCTTTATTGCTTATTGTTATGCATGAGTTAAGGGGGAGATTCTATGAAGCTTATCTTTAATCCATGCATATATAACTCTATGAGTTTTGTCATCATCAAAAAGGGGGAGATTGTTGGCCCAAAGGCCCATCACTCTAGTTTTGATGATATTTAACTCATGTAGTTATAGTACTAATGATCTTGTGTTTACATAGTTTCAGATATTTGATCAAGATCTTAGTAGGTGTTTAGCTTCAACAAAAGATTCGAAGTCAAGTTTTAAAGCTAGCACGTGTTGATTCAAGAGCTCGTGCATCAAGATCGCATCAAGTACTCAAGAGAAGTCTGCCTCATTAGATCACGGTTTGGACCAAGTCAAGAAGGAGAAGAAGATTTTTAAAAGAAGATTTTTGAGAAGACTTGTGTCATGTTTGTAAGTATTAAGATTTATTTTTAGATAAAATGTAAAGGATAAATTAGTTGTGGATTGCTCAAGCTCATATACACAGACACAAAATTTATATGTACTTTCATAAAATAGATTTAGTTTTAGAAAATACCGTTTTGATTTTTGAGCTTCAAAGTATATATCTTTATGTTTCATGAATAGAGTTCATCAAATGAGTTTATAGGGTTTATATTTGTTTTGGATTTCATCCGTACACATTGTTGGCTCAAATGTTTAGAAAACTTATTTGATGTTTCTATATCATGTGTTTGAGTTTTATACTTATCAAAACTTATTTTAGAGCTTATTGTCAAAAATATAAACATTTCATCTTATATGTGTATTAGATCATATCCATATACACTAAGCTTCAAAAGTGTTTAAAATATCTTGTTTTTGTATTTGGAGAAGTTTTGAAAAAATTATTTTTCAAATTAAAAATTAATTTTAAAAATTACGAATTTTTGTTTAAAGCAAAATTTCTATATCACAAAATGGCTCAAAATGTTTGTAATATGTATTGAGTTTTGATCAAATATGTTTGTACATCAAAGTATTTCAATGAACCTATTTTTGTAGATTTTATGTGATTTTATAGGATTTTATTAAAGTTCAAAGACTAAGTTTTTAATCACAAAAATTTCAGACCACGCTTTCTGCCGGTCGACCGGCCGGTTGACCGATGCAGAAGTCGGTCGACCGGACGGTCAACCGATGTGCACAAAAACGTGCACGGCCCTTTAGCTTGTGGGCTAGTCGACCGCACGATCGACCGTCCAGAGAGCTTTGCTCTCTGAATCTGTCCCCGGTCGACCGACCGGTCGACCGGTAAGTCAAAGCCCAAGGAACGGTCGACCGGGCGGTCGACCGGCAGGCCCCAACGGTCAGAAATTTGACCGTTGGCCGGTCGACCGGCCGATCGACCGACATGCCATTCTGACTTGATGTTTGACCCCAACGGCTAGTTTTTGGGAGTCTATTTAAGGGGGCTATTTTGGGCTATTTTACACAAGATTTTTAGTAGGCTTCAAAGCCAGTTTTTCTTATCTCTTTTAGAGGTTTTCTCCACTTGTTTTAGGGCAAATATTTCCATATCAAAAGGAGAGTTTTCAAAAGTGTTTTCTAAAGAGTTTTCTTGAGCTTTTCACCATAACTCTATCTTGCTTTTCTCACACCAACTTGAGCTTTCCATTGCTATATCAATCCTCTAGGGATCTTTGTTGTGAGAGTTATTTTTGTGATCAATAAAAGTGATCACAAGTTTTCATCCTTATATTGTGAAGAGTTGTAGAGGTTGCGGTCTCGATGAAGAAGTATTTTGTGGTGATCAAGTGAAGTGATCACCAAGTGTTCCGACGTGTGGTTGGAGGAATTGTAAGAGGTGCGGCCTCGGCAAACTAGTATGCTTATGTGTGTTGTTCTTGAGGGAACAAGTGAGGGACTTACGGATCCAAGAGTTCTAGTGTGAACTCGTTGTAGGTGTTGCGGCACCAAGTAATCCAGTGGGATCAATTCTAGTGGAAATCCTTCATAGTGTTAAAGGCGGGGACGTAGAGTGTGGTGCCCCGATCCGGCGGGTACGGGCACGCCACTACGACCGGGGACGTAGAGTGTGGCGCCCTGATCCGGCGGGTACGGGGAGTCACTGCGACGTACATATGCAGGGCGATGGTACCATTACGTATGTACGCTAAGCATCAATACAACACAATATAGGATCAGAGTGCGAAAATATGTGGTGTTATACATTCCAACAAAAAATAGTGCAAGTACTTAGTCATCACAGATTATGACATAATATTACATAAATATTACATCACCAGGTAGTACAAAAGTAGATGGTACATGATACAAAAGATGAAGACTCACGAGCTGGAAGATGGAATCTTGCGAGCGGGGAAGACGGTAAGGAACTATGGCTGATCTGCCTGCTCCTCAAAGTAGGCCTGGCCCTCAGCTGAAGGGTTCACCTCAGTCCAAGCTGCTAAATCTGGACATGCAAATCCAGGGTTGTTAGTGGGCAACCCAGCGAGTTCAAGAAGAACCCAAATGGTAAGCACAAATAATAGTAAGTGCATCATGTCAAGTATAATGTACCCAAATCAATAAGCATAGAATGACCACAATAAATAGTGAAATATGGAAATAACATTAGAATTTATGTGGCATGAAATAAAAGCAAGTATAGCAGGTTAAATGTCATGTAATCAAATCAGCAAGCATGGAATAACAACAATGAATAGTAAATAAGGAATGACAATAAAATACATGAAATTAAATTATCAAGTTATTATTAAGACTCGTTAAATTTGTATATTTCGGTATATGACTGGTGTCATATACTTCCGCATACAAGCCGAGCGAGGTTGGTTATTAGAAATTGATGGGGAACAACGAATCATGTTTAGAATGGGTCTCGTGTATGCCCGGGACAACAGTCCAGGAGTATCCGGTACTGAGCCAGAACGTACTGCTAGGTATCGGGACTTACTATATGCTCGAAGGTCTTAGTATACGCCCGAACAGGAATAGAATGTCACCGTTCCCTACAGGATATACCCAGGGAAATATAACACACCCGGCAGGCAGGCAAGGGGGTAGGGGTGCCAGTACACCCCTCGGAAACGCCTGGTAGCCTCCAAGTCGAATCCAACAGGAATAATTGTACAACATATGTATGGCCACCATAAACACAGAAGCTATATCGATACCCATCAATTTCCCCCGTCCCGGTGTAAGTTGTTTAAATACAATAGAGTGTTTAATAGTAATGTCCACAGGGTATTCATAAAAGTCCAATATCCATGGCTATCCTATTACGGGGGTTAACAGGAGTAAATATCAGGAGTTAGGTCAGGAGCCTCCCTATTTCAAGGGTTCAAGTATACAGGGTTCAGGAGTACAGCAGTTCAGGAGTACCAATGTCTGTTAATAATATAATAATCATGCCAAGTCCTCGTAAAAGTGATAGTCATGAATATGTCATATAATACAGGTATCAGGGTTGACAGTTTCCGGTCAAGGGTCACAATGTCAAGTCAATGTACTTGTACCACATAAAAGCATGTCATATACCGGGTATCAGGAGCAGGTGTCAAGTATGACATATATCAAATACTGGTGTCTAAATATCAAGTGCCGTGGAACAAGTATCAAGTATAACATATCAAGTGCCAGTGTAAATACCGAGTGCCAGTGTCAATACCGAGTGCCGGTGTCATAAATCATATATCAAGTAAAATATGTCAAGTGTCGGGTAAATAACGAGTACAATATTATTTATTAACTCGCATAGTATGGTAAAACTACAGTAGAAAGTGTTAGGTATGTTAAAAAATCCACATATCAATATCATGCTATAAATACAAGAGCGTTTATTTTTAAGTATATTAAAACGCACTCGCCTGAAACCGGGGTGAAAAACCGGTTAAAAATCTGAAAAATCGGCGATCCGTACGAGCAATCCACTAGCCATGGTATATATTAAAATATATAAATATAGTTATATATATAAATATTGGAGAGGGAGTGAGAGTGGAGAGAGAGATATGAGAGAGAAAGTTGTAGGAAGGAGAGAGAGAAATAAAATAGGGTATTTTTAGAAAAGGGATATGAATTAAAAGGGGAGGGGTAGGGTTGTAAATATAGGGTAGTAATTTGAGGGAGAGGGGATGGGCATTTTAGGAATGTGGGAAATGTGTATTTTATTTAGGGAAAGAAATGAAAAGAAAGAAAGAAAGAATGAAAGAGAGAAAGAAGAAAGAAAGAAAGAAAGAAAGAAAAATGGAGGGGAGGGGGAGGTGGCCGGCGGCTGGCCACCACCGGCAGCCTGGCGGCGGGGCGGCACCGCCAGGGAGGGGGGCGCGCGGCAGTCGTAGGGGAAGGGAGGTGGAGTGGTGGAGGAGTTTTTGAAGTTGGTTGTTGGTGGAAGTGGTGATGGTGGTTGGTGGTGGTGGATGTTGTTGTGGTGGTGGTGGTGATTGGTGGTGTTAGGGAGTTAGAGGAGGAGGAGGAGATAATGATGGGATGGTTGGAGTGGTGGAATTGGTGGAGGTGGTGGTGAATTTTGGAGGAGGAAGGCAGGTGATGGAGGTGGGTTTTGTTAAAATTGGTGGTGGTTGGTGGTTGATGGAGGTTGAAGAAGGTGGTGGAGTGGAGAGGAGGTGTGGGGGAGGTGGTTGGCCGGCCTAGGGTAGGGCGACGACTGTGGTGGTGATGGTGGATGCGGCCGGTTGATGAAGGTGGCGTTGGTGGGTTTGTTTTGAAGGAGATGTAATGGTTTTTAGATTTTTGAAATGAAAAGGAAAAGGAAGTGGAAGGTTTAATAGAGAAGGAGAAGAGTTGAAATAATGAATTTGGGGAAGAGAAGAGGGGGCTGCGGGTGGCTTTGCAGGCTGCAGTGGCAGGGGGCGGGAGCAGGGAGCAGGGGAGAAAGTCAATGGGGGGAGAAAGAAAAGAAAGAAAAAGAAAGAAATTAAAGAAAAAGAAAAAAATAAGGAAAAAGAAAATAAAATAGTAGAAATTTTTTATTATTAACTAATTTATTTATTATAATTTCTGAAAGTACAAAGTAGGGGAATAGAGAAGGAAAAAGTAAGAAAAAATTGTCGGTAAAAATATTATTTTTTTTAATACGGAGAAAATTTGACTGTTTCAGATATGTTCCGAAAAATTTTAAAAATAGCAAATATTATTCTAAGATGCTCAATGAAATCGGATTCGAGAAATTCAATGTAGTTTTCAAATTAAAAATCCTAAAATCTTCCGGCGATACCAGCCGACACCAGAATCGGTGAAATTTTGATAAATTTAGAAAAATCTCATAAAATGTTTTTGATAGAAAATGAAATTCTAAGAAGTAATGTGAAAGCCGTTTTTGAAAATTCAATTCCATTTGAAAACTAAAAATCTGAGAATCAGTCAGCGATGCTGACCAACACCAGTTTTAGAGATTTTCCAAAAAAATTCTGAAAATTTTCAGAAAATCATGAAAAACCTAAAATATTAGAAAACAATGCCTGAAACTGAAATCGGTCAAATCAGACTAATAGAAAGGTCAAATCGGGCTACTGGCTAGTATCGGGTTCCCGGTCCGGTCAGGGCTTACTCCAGATCTGAGAATCCAGATTCGATACACAATAATATAAGTAATCACAACCCAAAAGCAAATACTGAAAGAAAATTGAACAATATGATTTTAAAAAAATTTTGGACACGCATCTGGGTACGTATTCCGGGAACAGGGTGCTACAATCTACCCACCTAACAAAAAATTTTGTCCTCAAAATTTCTATAAGGAAGGAGATGAACATGGAAATAAGGAATTGATAAGACAAGAGATAGAGTACAAGAGAATATTACCACTCGAGGCTCGAACAGATGTAGGTAACGGTCACAAATGACGTCTTCTCGCTCCCAAGTTGCTTCTCCCGGACTATGCCTGTTCCATAAAACTAGCACCAATGGGATGGTCCGGTTCTTCAGAGTCTTGACACTTCTGTCCATAATAGCCATTGGTTGCTCAGTATATGACAAATCTGGCTGCAACTCCAACTCTGAATAATCCAATCATGGCTCTCATCTCTGATGTATCTCCTCAGCTGTGACACATATAACACATTGTGTACTCCTTTCAGTGATGGCGGCAGTCCCAATCTGTAGGCCACTTCTCCTACTCGCTCCAATATCTCAAACGGGCCTATATACCTCGGACTCAGCTTCCACGTGCACCAAATCTGATCACTCCCTTGGTCAGAGATATCTTCAGAAACACATGCTCTCCCACCTGAAACTCCAATGGTCTTCTATTGGAATCTGCCCAACTCTTCTGTCTGTTCTGTGCTGCCCGAAGGTGCTCTTGGATGGTTCTGATCTTGTCCACTGCCTGTACTATCACATCTGGTCCCAAATGCCTTCTCTCACCAACTTCATCCCAAATGCCTGTACTATCACATTCTTGTTCCGAAGTCGATTACCGCATGATACTTGTTGAGCCAAGTCATGCCTAAAATCACATCGTACCCTCCAGTGTCTCGTACGAACATGTCGGCTTCTAACTTCCTACCACGTTCCACATTGCACGCCTTGCAAATCTTGTTAGTAATGACTACCCATTCCCCGACTACTTTCCCACTGGTCACCCATACATACTAGGGGTATACAATGCAAAGCAGTAAATCTACTGGATTGAAGCAATGTGATGCACCTGAGTCAAAGAGTGATATGACTGGAACTGAGTGGACCAAAATTGTATCTGCCACTACTTCTCCAGATGCCTCAACTTCCTCTACTGTCAAGTTGTAGACCTGGTCTCTCCCGCAGCCTATTCCAGTCCTGGGTCCCCTCTGAGCTTGACCCAAAGTCCCACGCTAGGGAGGAAGTAGAGCTCCTCTGCCTATTGGTCCTAGATTCCTCCTCATCGGTGGTGCTGAAAATGCTGGGGGAGGTGCTCGAGTTGGATGTGCTGGAGGTGCCACTCGAGCTGGAAGTGCTGGTGGTGCTGGAGCTACATTCTAGGTCTTCTTAAATGGACACTCTCCTACTGAGTGGTTGCCGGATCCGCATGCCAAACACAGTCCATTGGCCATACGGCAGTTCCACTGATTATGCCCAGGCTTCTGGCAGTATCCACACACAAACTGCTGAGAAGGAGCTGAATTGGCCGCTTGGCTACTGGGGTACCAAAAGATCTGACTGGATTCCCTCCGTGCACCTGCTGGAATTGGCGCTTCATAGGCTTGTGTTGCAGCTCAACTCTCCTCTTCTTCTCCAATCCCTGCTCCACTTCACGCGCAATAGAAAGAACTTGAGAGTATGTCTTCAACTGGTGGGGTATAAGTAACATCTGGATATCCACCCTCAATCCTTACTGAAACCTGCTAGCTCTCTTCGCCTTATCGGCCACCATATATGGTGCAAACTGACTAAGTCTCAGGAATTCAGCAGCATACTCATACACCGATCGATTCCACTGCTGCAGCTTGATAAACTGCTCCTCCATCTCCTTCTGAGCAGTTGCAGGGAAAAATCTCTCATAGAAGCCCTTCGAGAACTGGTCCCAAGAGATAGGCTTCTCCAGCCTCGCCTCTTCGGCTAGCCACCAGATCCTCGCCACATCCTTCAACTGAATCTTGGCCACTTTCACCTGGTCCTCACCAGGGATTCTGGTCGCCTTCAGAAGGTCAGTCATGTCGATCAACCACTGCTCTGCATCCAGGGGCTTCTCCGTGCCCGAAAATTCTACCGGCTGCAATTCCTGAAATCTGATATAGTACCCGGCCTCTGCTCCCGGGTGCAGCCAGCAATCCTTATCGCAAGAGCTCTGTCTGCTGCTGCTGGCAAGTCATCATCCCCTGGAGTATCCTCATCATATCGTTCTCCCCGTACAAATCTTCACGGGAAGTGCCGGGATCGTTACATGTCCCCCGTCTCTCTATATTCGAGCCGACTAAAAAGATGATGAAATAAGGAACTGCATGAGATTTCGGAAATCAAGGGATGGATTTCAAGGAAAGAATAGATAACTTCGTACTTGAAATTTGAATGTATAGAAAAGACCCGTGTGACTCAGTCGCAAATTAACCCAATATTAATTTACAGACTGGCTGTATTGAAGGTGTGAGAGCCTAGGCTCTGATACCAACTTGTGGCGCCCCGATCCAGCGGGTACGGGACGCCACTGCGACGTACATAGCAGGGCGATTGTACCATTACGTATGTACACTAAGTATCAATACAACACAATACAGGGATCAGAGTGCACAAATACGTGGTGTTATACATTCCAACACAAAATAGTACAAGTACTTAGTCATCACAGATTGTGACATAATATTACATAAATATTACATCACCAGGTAGTACAAAAGTAGACGGTACAGGATACAAAAGATGACTCACGAGCTGGAAGATCGAATCTCGCGAGCAGGGAAGACAGTAAGGAACTACGGCTGATCTGTCTGCTCGTCAAAATAGGCCTGGCCCTCAGCTGAAGGGTTCACCTCAGTCCAAGCTGCTAAATCTGGACATGCAAATTCAGGGTTGTTAGTGGGCAACCCAGCGAGTTCAAGAAGAACCCAAATGGTAAGTACAAATAATAGCAAGTGCATCATGTCAAGTATAATGTACCCAAATCAATAAGCATAGAATGACCACAATAAATAGTGAAATATGGAAATAACATTAGAATTTATGTGGCATGAAATAAAAGCAAGTGTAGCAGGTTAAATGTCATGTAATCAAATCAGCAAGCATGGAATAACAACAATGAATAGTAATAAGAAATGACAATAAAATACATGAAATTAAATTATCAAGTTATTATTAAGACTCGTTCAATTTGTATATTTCGGTATATGACTGGTGTCATATACTTCCGCATACAAGCCGAGCGAGGTTGGTTATTGAAAATTAATGGGGAACGACGAATCATGTTTAGAATGGGTCCCGTGCATGCCCGGGACAACGGTCCAGGAGTGTCTGGTACTGAGCCGGAACGTACCGCTAGGTACCGGGACTTACTATATGCTCGAAGGTCTTAGTACACGCCCGAACAGGAATAGAATGTCACCGTTCCCCACAGGATGTACCCAGGGGATTATAGCACACCGGCAGGCAAGCAAGAGGTAGGGGTGCCAGTACACCCCTCGGAAACGCCTGGTGGCCTCCAGGTTGAATCCAACAGGAATAGTTGTACAATATATGTATGGCCACCATAAACACAGAAGCTATATCGATACCCATCAATTTCCCTCGTCCCGGTGTAAGTTGTTTAAATACAACAGAGTGTTTAATAGTAATGTCCACAGGGTATTTATAAAAGTCCAATATCCATGGCTATCCTATTACGGGGGTCAACAGGAGTATAATATCAGGAGTAAGGTCAGGAGCCTCCCTATTTCAGGGGTTCAAGTATACAGGGGTTCAGGAGTACAGGAGTTCAGGAGTACCAATGTCTGTTAATAATATAATAATCATGCCAAGTCCCCGTAAAAGTGATAATCATGAATATGTCATATAATATAGGTATCAGGGGTGATAGTGTCCGGTCAAGGGTTACAATGTCAAGTCAATGTACTTGTACCACATAAAAGCATGTCATATACCGGGTATCAGGAGCAGGTGTCAAGTATGACATATATCAAATACTGGTGTCTAAATATCAAGTGCCGTGGAACAAGTATCAAGTATAACATATCGAGTGCCGGTGTAAACACCGAGTGCCGGTGTCAATACCGAGTGCCGGTGTCATAAATCATATATCAAGTACAATATGTCAAGTGTCGGGTAAATAACGAGTACAACATTATTTATTAACTCGCATAGTATGGTAAAACTACAGTAGAAAGTGTTAGGTATGTTAAAAAATCCACATATCAATATCATGCTATAAATACAAGAGCGTTTATTTTTAAGTATATTAAAACGCACTCGCTTGAAATCGGGGTGAAATACCGGTTAAAAATCCGAAAAATCAACGATCCGTATGAGCAATCCACTAGCCCATGGTATATATTAAAATATATAAATATAGTTATATATATAAATATTGGAGAGGGACTGAGAGAGAGGAGAGAGAGATATGAGAGAGAAAGTTGTAGGAAGGAGAGAGAGAAATAAAATAGGGTATTTTTAGAAAAGGGATATGAATTAAAAGGGGAGGGGTAGGGTTGTAAATATAGGGTAGTAATTTGAGGGAGAGGGGATGGGCATTTTAGGAGTGTGGGAAATGTGTATTTTATTTAGGGAAAGAAATGAAAAGAAAGAAAGAAAAAAAATGAAAGAGAGAAAGAGAAATACAGAAAGAAAGAAAAAAAATGGAGGGGAGGGGGAGGTGGCCGGCTGCCGGCGGCCAGGCTGTGGCAGCGGCGCCGCCGGGGAGGGGGCGCGCACGGCGATCGTGGGAGGGGAGGTGGAGTGGTGGAGGAGTTTTTGAAGTTGGTTATTGGTAGAGGTGGTGATAGTGGTTGGTGGTGGTGGTGGTTGTGGTGGTGGTGATGATGATTGGTGGTGTTGGGGAGTTAGAAGAGGAGGAGATGATGATGGGATGGTTGGGGTGATGGAATAGGTGGAGGTGGTGGTGAATTTTGGAGGAGGAAGGGAGGTGATGGAGGTGAGTTTTGTTAAAATTGGTGATGGTTGGTGGTTGATGGAGGTTGAAGAAGGTGGTAGAATGGAGAGGAGGGGTGGGGGAGGTGGTGATGGTGGATGCGGCCGGTTGGTGAAGATGGCGTTGATGGGTTTGTTTTGAAGGAGATGTAATGGTTTTTGGACTTTTGAAATGAAATGGAAAAGGAAGTGGAGAGTTTAATAGAGAAGGAGAAGAGTTGAAATGATGAATTTGGGGAAGAGAAGAGGGGGCTGCGGGTGGCTTTGCAGGCTGCAGTGGCAGGAGGCGGGAGCAGGCGGCGGGTGCAGGGAGCAGGGGAGAAAGTCAATGGGGGAGAAAGAAAAGAAAGAAAAAGAAAGAAAATAAAGAAAAAGGAAAAAAATAAGGAAAAAGAAATAAACTAGTAGAAAATTTTTATTATTAACTAATTTATTTATTATAATTTTTGGAAGTACAAAGTTCGGGAATAGAGAAGGAAAAAGTAAGAAAAAATTGTCGGTAAAAATATTATTATTTTAATAGGGCAAAAATTTGACTATTTAAAAAATGTTCTGAAAAATTTTCAAAATAGCAAATATTATTCTAAGATGCTTGGTGAAATCGGATTCAAGAAATTTAATGTGGTTTTTCAAATTAAAAATCCTGAAATCTTCCGGCGATACCGGCCGACACCAGAATCGGTGAAATTTTGATAAATTTAGAAAAATCCCAAAAATGTTTTTTAGATATAAAATGAAATTCTAAGAAGTAATGTGAAAGCTGTTTTTGAAAATTTAATTCCGTTTGAAAACTAAAAATCTGAGAATCAGTCAGCGATGTTGACCGACACCGGCTTTGGAGATTTTGCAGAAAATTTCTGAAAAATTTGAGAAAATCTTGAAAATTTTAAAATATTAGAAAACAGTGTCTGTAACTGAAATCGGTCAAATCAGGCTACTAGCTAGTATCGGGTTCCCGGTCGGGTCAGGGCTTACTCCAGATCTGAGAATCCAGATCCGATACACAATAATATATGTAATCACAACCCAAAAATAAATACTGAAAGAAAATTGAACAATATGATTGAAAAAATTTTTGGTCACGCATCTGGGTACGTATCTTGGGAACGGGGTGCTACATAGAGCAAGGGTGCTCGAACCTCGAAACAATTCTCCCGTGTTTGTGATTGTTCTCTCACTTGTGTTTATATATCTTGCATGCTTATCTTATTTATCTCTTTATATGCTTGATATACTTGTACTAAATTGATATATGCTTTGGATTGCTTGTTCACACTTGTATTCAACCAAGAGAGTCATAGTGGTACCTCAACTCTTAATCTAGAGGAATCTTGAGGAGATAGTTCAGAGTCATTCACCGAGAATTCGGCTACACTCTTGTGTTATACTTTGTGTGTTTAGCTTAATAGCCTTAGTTTGTATAAATAGTTTTTAATTCCGCATCATTAATATTAGATTAGCTAGTACACCTATTCACCCCCTCTAGATGTGTAACGCCCCGATTCCACGGATACGGGGACGTCACTGCGACGTATATACGTAGGTCAGAACTACCCTCCCGTATATACGCTAAGCATCAGTACAGACAAGAATCAGAGTACGGAAGCATATGGTGCATTATACATTCCAACACATATATATATACAATCACAGAGTTATCACCAGAGGTGATGAATATTACAATAATAATACATCACAGATATGCGCAAATGCGAGAGTACAAAAGGTATACATGTATGAACAGCGGGAATACAAGGAAAGGTACCAGTATAAACAGTATAAAGTTACTCACGAGTTTAAAAAGAGAAACTCGAGAGACTCACAGGGGGCCTGGAAGGATGTGGCTCAGGACGGTCGGCTGGAGATCCACGCTACTGCTGCGTTACTCTGAACACATGCTCCTAGCTCCAAGACCTGGACGTGAGAATCCAGGGGAGTCAAATAATACTCCCCAGCGAGTGTAGAAGCAAAACCAAGTGGTGAAGCAGGGTGAGCACAATAATGTATATATCAAGTAGGAGATACTCAGGAGGCAGATAGGATAGAGCAGGTAAGAATAAACATGGCATGAGAATCATAAAACAGGAAATCCGAATAAAACCAATCCGAGCTACCAGGTAGTTATAACATAATACTCATAAAACATGAAATCCGATATAAAGTCCGGGAAAAGCAATACGGTAAGGCACATCACGGATTCATAGCTATTTAAGATGCAGGCTTTGGTATGCGTCCCATTCCACATACCTCTACTTACAACTTAAAGAGCCGGTTATTATGACACTTTATTATTACTCGTCTAACCCATATATCTAGGTATGTGGCTCGGTGTACGGCCAACTCACATACATCCATATATAAGCAAGTCGAGGTTGTTATTGGAAACAGCGGTTGTATCAACGAACTATGTTTACAGTGGGTCCCGTGCATGCCCGGGACCACGGTCAAGGGTGTTCCGTTGCATGGTGACGGAACCAGCCGCGAGGCCTATCAGGAGGGACTTATGTATGCCCTATCAATCAGGAATAAGGGAGCCAGCTCTCCCCTCGGTCCCCTGGAGTACCACAGGTCAGACCGGATATATAGTGCACAACCTAATGCCACTGTAAACACGAACACATATCGATATCCGCATGTTTCCCCCGACCCAATACAAGTTGGTCATTTTTAGGATTCATTAGTTTAATTATCACTTTACGGGAAAAACAGGAAATAGACATGATCAGGAATAAGGAGTACATAAGTACTATATAGTCAGGTCACTGCATGTAAAGCAGGAAAACAGGTCACTGATCATGACACAGAATCATAAGTCAAGGTCCCCGTAAAGATGATAATCACAAGTCAAATATATCATGCTGGGTGTAAAGTGATAGCATGACAGAGTGGTGATATTTAGTAAACAACCAAGCATATCAAGAATGGATAGTAGTCAGGTAAGTCATGACATAATAAAGGGTCTTGCCAAATAGTGGCATGGCAGGTGGTTAGATGATAACACAGTTGCCAAGTGATATACATATGATAAATGGTAGCACATACTGACAGGTCTAAAATAATGCCAAGTGGTAATGTAAAAGCAATGGTCCAAAGTCCAACAAGTCCAACGACCACGAAGGGTCGGCCACGCATAGCATAAAGCAATAAAAGATATAAAGCATGAAATACAATACATGAAGACTAGAGCGAGAATACTATCATAATCAATGGAATGGTAAAGCAAGAGGGTAGCGAGTGAGAACACTCGCCTGAGTCACCAATATACCGAAATATCCGAAATCCACGGAAGCTTGGGATGCGCCACAAAACCTGATATAAATATGTAGAGTGAAGAGGAGAGAGAAAGAGAGAAGGAAAGATGATGTAATACCTATACATGATATAAGTCTAGAGGGTAAGGTTCATGCTCAAGAAAGGAATCAACTAAGACAGATATCCAAAGTTAGTCGACTAGGGTGGAATAGTAGTCGACTAATAGTGGAGCTAGTCGACTAGGAAAATGGGGTAGTCGACTAATACTGTGGTCCAGAGAGTTGGATGTCTGATTCAGGAAAAGTTAGTCGACTGGATGAATTGAGTAGTCGACTAACAGACATGACAAGTCGACTAACAGTTATGTTAAGTCGACTAAATCTGTGATACAGAGAGTTGATGTTTTGGCTCAGGAAAAGTTAGTCGACTAGATGAAATGGGTAGTCGACTAACAGTGATTTCTAGAGAGAGAAAATATAGAGAGAAAGGGATATCCTAGAGAGAGAAAATGGGGATTTTTAGAGAGAGGAAACCTAGAGAGAGAAAGTGAGTGATTTTAGAGAGAATCTAGAGAGAGTAGAGAGAGAAACCCTAGAGAGAGAAAGTGGGAATTTTTAGAGAGAGAAAGTAGAGAGAGAAAGAGAAGGAGAGAGAAAATTTGGAGAGGGAGAGTGCTTGCTGTGAGAGAGAATGAGGGAGAGAGATGAGGGAGAAGAGAGAGAGAGAGAACAGGAGAGAGAGAGATAGAGCAGGAGAGAGAGAGGAAGAACAGGGGAGTGAGAGAGAGATAACAGAGAGAGAGAACAAGCAGAGAGAAAGAGAGAGAGAGAGATTAAGGGGGCAGAGGGCTGCTGCCCCCCCCCCCTCTCAGTACAGGGGCCGCCGGCGGCGGTCCTGGCCGCCGGCGCGCCCAACAGAGAAGGAGAGAGGGGAGGCCGCGCCTCCCCTCCACACGAAGTGGCCGCCGGCGGCTGTCCGGGCCGCCGACGTGCCCATCAGAGGGAGAGAGGGGAGGCTGCGCCTCCCTCCACAGACAGGGGCCGCCGGCGGCGATCCTGGCCGCCGGCGTGCTCAACAGAGAGGGAGAGAGAGGGGAGTGAAGGGAGAAGAGAGGGGGAGAGAGGGAGATCTGAGAGAGAGAGAAGGGAGAGGGGGAAACTGGCCCCCCCTTCTCCGGCCAGTGGCCGCCGGCGGCGGTCCTGGCCGCCGGCGAGGCCACAGAGAGAGAGGGAGAGGGTCGGCGGCGGTCGCTGGGCGCCAGCAAGAGAGGAAGGAGAGAAGAGGGAAAAAGGAAAAAGGAAAAAGAAAAAAAGAAAAGGAAAAAGAATAAATAAATAAAAAAGGATGGGAGATGATGTGATGGGAGATGGGGGTGGTTGGGTTGTCAGGTTGACTTTTGGGAAGGAAAAAGAAAAGGAAATGGAGAAAGAGAGAGAAAGAAATAATATTATTAAAATAGGGTAAAAATCCGACTGTTTCGGAATCGTTCCGAAAAATCCTCAAAAATAGAAAATAATATTTTAAGATGCTCGGTGAAATCGGATTCGAGAAATTTAATGTACATTTCAAATTAAAAATCCTGGAATCTTCCGGCGATACCGGTCGACACCAAAACCGGTGAATTTTCGATAAATTCTGAAAAATCTCAAAAAATGAATTTAGATAGAAAATGATATTATAAGATGTATCGTGAAAGCCGTTTTAAGAAATACTTTATAGTTTTAAAACTAAAAATCCCGGAATCAGTTAACTACCGACTCCGATGGAAATTTCATAAATTCATAAAATCCTCAGAAAAAGAATGTAGGTAGAAAATATGATTCTAAGAAATAATGTCTAAAGGATCATTTAGAAATTCCAAACCGTTTAAGAATTAAAATCCAGGAATCGGTCAGCGGCACTGGCCGACACCGGTTTGGAAGATTTTCATTTTAATTCCAGAAAAATCCAGAAATCATGGAAAATCTAATATATTGGAAAATAATATTTGAAACTGAAATCGGTCAAATCTACACATCAGAAAGACTAAATCGAATAATATACTATGATCGGGTCTTCGGTTCAGTCTAGGACTGAGTCCGAGTCCACGAATCCAATTCCAAGATAAAACAATCATATAAGGAATTCATAATACAGAATAAATACAGAAAACAAATCGAAAAATACGATCGAAAATCCGAATACGCAACTAAGTACGTATTCCAGGAACGGGGTATTACAATCCACCCACCTTACAAAAAATTGCGTCCTCGCAATTTCGTTAAGGGGCAAATTGAATACAAAGGGAACAAGGGTGGAATTTATACCAATTAAGATATGTAGTACTAAAGGTAGGGCTCTCAAGCTGGCCGAATAATAATCATCCTCCGTACTTCCGGCTGTATAAATCTTCGAATAATGCAGAATAATACTGATGATGTCGTGGCTGTGCAATAAATGAGCCGAATACCGAAGATAAAGAAAACCCTGATAGTCCCTGAGCATAGTAATAAGAAGACCGATAATTAAGAATCCCGAATACCAGGCACCAATCACCCTGAACGACATAGTAGAGAATGTAGAATATCCGTAGAGAATTCCGACTGCTGACTTATGAAAGATAGCCAGATCAAGATCGATCTGGAGAATACCAAGCTTCATAGAATTCACCGAAGAGATCACATAATAGCATCATCCAGAACCAGCCACTACCTCTCTAGTCTAGTCATATCTTAAGTTGGCATAAGGCTTCATAAAACCAAAACATAAAACCAAAACGGGGAAAGGATAGGAGAGATCAGGAATCCAAGGAAAAGATAGTCAAGGAGGGATTTGAAATCAAAGAAAGATAGTCAAGAAATAGATAACTCTGCACTTGCAGTTGGAATGTATAACCAAGACTCATGTATTCCAGTTGCAAATCTCTTTACCATTGATTTGCCGTCTGGACGTACTGAGGAGGTTAGAGCCTAAGCTCTGATACCAACCTGTAACGCCCCGATTCCACGGATACGGGGACGTCACTGCGACGTATATACGTAGGTCAGAACTACCCTCCCGTATATACGCTAAGCATCAGTACAGACAAGAATCAGAGTACGGAAGCATATGGTGCATTATACATTCCAACACATATATATATACAATCACAGAGTTATCACCAGAGGTGATGAATATTACAATAATAATACATCACAGATATGCGCAAATGCGAGAGTACAAAAGGTATACATGTATGAACAGCGGGAATACAAGGAAAGGTACCAGTATAAACAGTATAAAAGTTACTCACGAGTTTAAAAAGAGAAACTCGAGAGACTCACAGGGGGCCTGGAAGGATGTGGCTCAGGACGGTCGGCTGGAGATCCACGCTACTGCTGCGTTACTCTGAACACATGCTCCTAGCTCCAAGACCTGGACGTGAGAATCCAGGGGAGTCAAATAATACTATTCCAGAAAAATCTAGAAAATATAGAAAATATATAATAATGGAAAAAATATTTAAAACTAAAATCGGTCAAATCTAATCACCGGAAAGACAAATCGAATAATATACTATAATCGAGTTCCTGGTTACTATAATCGAATAATATACCAACCTGTAACGCCCCGATTCCACGGATACGGGGACGTCACTGCGACGTATATACGTAGGTCAGAACTACCCTCCCGTATATACGCTAAGCATCAGTACAGACAAGAATCAGAGTACGGAAGCATATGGTGCATTATACATTCCAACACATATATATATACAATCACAGAGTTATCACCAGAGGTGATGAATATTACAATAATAATACATCACAGATATGCGCAAATGCGAGAGTACAAAAGGTATACATGTATGAACAGCGGGAATACAAGGAAAGGTACCAGTATAAACAGTATAAAAGTTACTCACGAGTTTAAAAAGAGAAACTCGAGAGACTCACAGGGGGCCTGGAAGGATGTGGCTCAGGACGGTCGGCTGGAGATCCACGCTACTGCTGCGTTACTCTGAACACATGCTCCTAGCTCCAAGACCTGGACCGTGAGAATCCAGGGGAGTCAAATAATACTATTCCAGAAAAATCTAGAAAATATAGAAATATATAATAATGGAAAATAATATTTAAAACTAAAATCGGTCAAATCTAATCACCGGAAAGACCAAATCGAATAATATACTATAATCGAGTTCCTGGTTACTATAATCGAATAATATACCAACCTGTAACGCCCCGATTCCACGGATACGGGGACGTCACTGCGACGTATATACGTAGGTCAGAACTACCCTCCCGTATATACGCTAAGCATCAGTACAGACAAGAATCAGAGTACGGAAGCATATGGTGCTTATACATTCCAACACATATATATATACAATCACAGAGTTATCACCAGAGGTGATGAATATTACAATAATAATACATCACAGATATGCGCAAATGCGAGAGTACAAAAGGTATACATGTATGAACAGCGGGAATACAAGGAAAGGTACCAGTATAAACAGTATAAAAGTTACTCAAGAGTTTAAAAAGAGAAACTCGAGAGACTCACAGGGGGCCTGGAAGGATGTGGCTCAGGACGGTCGGCTGGAGATCCACGCTACTGCTGCGTTACTCTGAAGACATGCTCCTAGCTCCAAGACCTGGACGTGAGAATCCAGGGGAGTCAAATAATACTCCCCAGGCGAGTGTAGAAGCAAAACCAAGTGGTGAAGCAGGGTGAGCACAATAATGTATATATCAAGTAGGAGATACTCAGAGGCAGATAGGATAGAGCGGTAAGAATAAACATGGCATGAGAATCATAAACAGGAAATCCGAATAAAAACCAATCCGAGCTACCAGGTAGTTATAACATAATACTCATAAAACATGAAATCCGATATAAAGTCCGGGAAAAGCAAATACGGTAAGGCACATCACGGATTCATAGCTATTTAAGATGCAGGCTTTGGTATGCGTCCCATTCCACATACCTCTACTTACAACTTAAAGAGCCGGTTATTATGACACTTTATTATTACTCGTCTAACCCATATATCTAGGTATGTGGCTCGGTGTACGGCCAACTCACATACATCCTATATAAGCAAGTCGAGGTTGTTATTGGAAACAGCGGTTGTATCAACGAACTATGTTTACAGTGGGTCCCGTGCATGCCCGGGACCACGGTCAAGGGTGTTCCGTTGCATGGTGACGGAACCAGCCGCGAGGCCTATCAGGAGGGACTTATGTATGCCCTATCAATCAGGAATAAGGGAGCCAGCTCTCCCCTCGGTCCCCTGGAGTACCACAGGTCAGATCGGATATATAGTGCACAACCTAATGCCACTGTAAACACGAACACATATCGATATCCGCATGTTTCCCCCGACCCATACAAGTTGGTCATTTTTAGGATTCATTAGTTTAATTATCACTTTACGGGAAAAACAGGAAATAGACATGATCAGGAATAAGGAGTACATAAGTACTATATAGTCA
>JAVJIF010001895.1:0-105361 GCA_038442645.1 Agave tequilana
CCGGCGATGGAGGTGGTGGCGGATCGAAGGCGAGGAGAAAGAAAGAGAAAAAGGAAAGAAAAGAAAAGAAAAAAGGAAAGGGAAGAAAAAGAGAAAGAAGAAGGAGTTGGCCGGAGTTCGAGGGGGGTCTCTCGTCGGCGTCGTGGTGGCCGGAGACGCCGGCGGGCCGGTGATGGGGCTCGGTGGGTGTCGCCCACGCAGGAGAGGAAGAAGAAGAAGAAGAAGAAGAAAAGGGAAGAAGGAAAAAGAGAAAGAAAAGGAAAAAGGAAAGAAAAGAAAAAGAAAAAGAGAGAGAGATTGATGGATGGGAGAGGGGGTGGTGTCACCCACGTGGGGCGCGTGGCTGCTGGAGTCGGTGGGAAAAAGGAAGGAAAAGAAAGGAAAAGAAGAAAGAAAGATTCAAAAAATAATAATATAATAATAAGGTTGGAAAATCGACTGTTCCCGAAAAATCCCCAAAAATACCCGGAGGTAGAAAACGTCATCCTGATGAATAATATGAAATCGGTTTCAGAAATAAAATCTCATTTTCAAATTAAAAATCCAGAAGCCAACCGCCGATACCGGTCTACCCGGGTCGGCCGGATTTTGATAAATTCCGAAAAACCCAGAAATGCATTAAAGAATAAAATATGGTTTTAAAAAGTAAAGTGAAAGCGGAATTCAGAAATTCAATTCCAATCGTCCCGGAATCAACCAGCGATACTGGCCGATACCGACTCCGGGGAATTTTCATAAAATCATAAAATCCTCAGAAAAAGAATGTAGGTAGAAAACATGATTCTAAGAGATAATGTCTAAAGGACCATCATGAAATTCTAACTGTTTGAGAATTAAAAATCTAGGAATCGGTCAGCGGCACTGGCCGACACCGGTTTTGAAGAAATTCATTTTAATTCCAGAAAAATCTAGAAAATCATAGAAAATATATAATAAGGAAATGATATTTAAACTAAAATCGGTCAAATTCTAATCACCGGAAGACCAAATCGAATAATATACTATAATCGAGTTCCTGGTTCGGACTGGGACTGACTCTGAGTCCACGAATCCAAATCCAAGACAAACAATCATATAAGGAATTCATAAAGCAAAACAAATACAGGAAACAAATCGAAAAAATACGATCAGAAAATCTGAATACGCAACTAAGTACGTATTCCGGGAACGGGTATTACAAGTAGCCTAAGGTCATTGCATATTTCTTCAGTAAGAAAGTAAGCCACCTCAAGTAGGAATGCATAAAGTATCAGAAATGGCTATTACTAGGCATATCTCATATTTATGTTTGTTCTGAGATTAATTAGCTTTAGTGTCACTTTATAAATTGTGAATAGATAATTCACATAAGCGATTCAATGCGGAACTTTCAAACCCAAAGGAGGCCCAGCCCAGCTGAGCGATACGTATACATGGGTGATGGAAATAACGTTGCAATTAAAGTTATTGGAGTTTGTAGGCTTAAATTAGATTCTTTTTTTGGGTTTAGATTTGGATGAGACTTTATATGTACCGTCCTTTTAGGCGTTAATCATATTCTATTTCATTTGTTAGACAGATCTAGTTTTACTGTCACTCTTGATAATGAAATGCTTAGTCTACTTTCCAAATATAAAGTTGTTGGTACTAGAATTCTGATTGATGGCTGTATAAATTGAAACTTCATGCTTTATATACTGAATCTCTATATGTGGATAGCATAGGCACAAAGCAAAAATTAATTAAAGAAACATTAGAAAGTTTGGTACTAGACGAAGTTCAGGTGTCTTAATTTGGTGTATACAGACATTGTGGTCCATTCCCTACAGCTTCTTGGAATGGTCATGAATATTTCATCACTTTTACAGACAATTACTCTCGTTATAGGTACCTACACTGTTCCATGAGAAATCCCAATCATTGGACATGTTTAAAGCCGTTAGATCTGATCATGATGGTGAGTACTATGACAGATATGATGAATCAGGTAAATATCCAGAATCATTTGTCAATTCTGAAAGAGTGGTTTGTCGCTTAGTACACCATATCAGGGACACCTCGTCAAAATAGTTTTGCTGAGAGATAAAATCACACACTAAAAGATAGGTTGGGAGTATGATAGCTCACACTACTCTACCTGAGTCATTATATATTGAAGCCTTAAATATGGTTGTCACCTCCTTAATAGAATACCTAGTAAAACAGTAACTAAAACCCGTATGACTTATGGACTGGGAAATCTCTCAGTATTAGACATCTACATGTTTGGGGTTGTCCAGCGGAATCTCGGCCATATATACCAGATGAGAAGTAGTTGGACTCAAGGACAGTTAGCTGATTATTCGTAGGGTATTCTGAGAGGTATAAAGGCTTTAAGTTTTATTGTCCCTCCACTAAGAACAAAAAGACGGATTGCTAAAAAATTTTTTGAGAATATTCAGAACAGTGTGAGTCAACTAGGGGTGGCAATTGGGTCGGGTCGGGTCGACCCGACCCAATTACTGCTCGACCCATATAATAATCGGGTCGGGTCGACCCGACCCGTTTATTATATGGGTCAAAAATTCAGACCCAGACCCGACCCAGACTTAATCGGGTCGACCCGACCCGACCCATTTGACCCGATTATTAAGCCTTAAATACAATTTCTTTACGCTATTTTACTAAATTGTTTGTGATATGGTTGGTCATCACACTAAGCTTATACACTAGAGGTCACATGTTCGAAATTGGGCTCACGCATATTTTTTGACAATTTAATTTAGGTCAAGGGGAGGAGGCGGTGGCGGTAGTGGAGGAGATCGAAGGGGAGGAGGCCGAGGAGGAGAGAGAATAATTGGGTCTGGCGGGTCAAGCGGGTCTAGCGGGTTCGGGTCGACCCGACCCATTTAATAATCGGGTCAGATGGGTCGACCCGATTACGACCCAAACCCAATTAGCCCAAACCCATACCCGCTAATTCTGGGTCGGGTCGGGTCGGGTCTGGCGGGTCGCGACCCGTCTGCCACCCCTAGAGTCAACTATATAAAGATTTCATATTTAGAAAGAACATATTGTTATACCCATACAATTGTTCCAAATGATAAAGTAGTTGTTCCACTTCAAGATGAAAATACAGTTGCATCCTTACAAGATACATATACAGTTCATCCTGAAGTAGATCATGCTGGTGAGGTAGAACCTGAAAATTCTCAACCACAAATGCCTAGGAGATCAACTAGGAAGAGGAGATCAGTCATTATAAATGACTATAAAGTTTATCTCCAATAGCATGAGTTTGACATAAGGCTAGAGGATGACCCCACATCCTAAATGAGACCAAACTCAACATTCACTCCAGCAAGTGGTCAAATGCTATGAAAGATGAGTTAAAATCCATAAAGGACAATGATGTTGGGATTTAGTAAGAGTTGCCTAAAGGAAAGAAACCAATTGGTTTGTAAATGAGTATTCAAAACCAAGCGGGATTCGAAAGGTAATGTCAAAAAGTATAAGGCACATCTTGTCACAAAGGGATGCACTCAAAGAAAGGGCATTGACTATAAGGAGACTTTCTCCGTAGTTTTCATGAAGCATTCTTTTAGGATTATTATGGCACTGGTGGCTCACTTTGACCTGGAGTTATACCAAATGAATGTAAGATTGCCTTTCTTAATGGTAGCATTGAGAAGGAAATCTGTATGGTGTAATTAGAAGTTTAAAGTGAAGGTTTCATAATATTTGGTTTGCAAATAAAAAAAAATTCATTTATGGTCTAAAGCAAGCATCCGGCCAATAGTATTTGAAATTTGATCAAGTAATATCCGATTTTGATTTTAAGAAGATTATAGATGATCAATGCATTTACCATAAATTTAAAGGAGTAGATTTATTTCTTGTTCTATATGTGGATGACATTCTATTAGCAAGTAACGATATAGATCTTCTACTTGAGATCAAGAGTTTTCTCTCAAAGAAATTTTGAGATGAAAGATCTTGGAGACGCTTCTTTGTGATAGGCATCCAGATTCAACGTGACAGGACACGTGGAATATTAGGTTTATCACAAAAGGCCTATATCGATAAGGTGCTAGATAGATATATCATGAAGAATTGCTCTAAGGGAGATAAATTAAGTCAACCCTAATTCCCAAGAACGATCTACGGAAAGAGCAAATGAAAGACATTCCATATGAATTGGCGGTTGGATGTCTGATATGTGCTCAAGTTTGTACCCGTCAAGACATAGCATGTACCGTTGAGAAACTTGGCAGATACTTGATAATTCATGGATTGACCTCTAGACGACTACGAAGAAGGTAATGCGATATCCATAGAAGACTACATGAAATCTGATCAGTTGCAGCTGATTGGATACACAGATTCAGATTATGCAAGATGTATCGGCAATAGAAAATCCACTTCATTTTACATTTTCCTTATTGTCGGAAGATGGTGGATTTAGTCGAGAGGTCATTACAGCTACACTGTGATAATAAGAGCTATAAAGCTCCACTGCAATAGTGACAAGAGTTCAACAAAGTCAAAGAATATCGACATCAAGTTTCTTGTCATCAATGATAAAGTTCGGAATCATATTTTGTCTGTTGATAGCGATGACACTATTCTTAACATTACAGATCCACTCATTAAAGGACTTTGACCTAAAGTCTTCTTAGAGCATATTTCTCAAATGGGGATGAATAGTCATTATGATATCCTGATTTTGTGGGAGTGGATAATTTTTTATGTAACAGACATTATTTCTAAGTGCACTTTATGGATATTTGTTGATTCTGATAAATAAATTTATAACTGCTTTTTCCTAAAGTTTACTTTTGCGCATTTGAGTTAGTTAAATTAGCAGTTAGACACATTGGAGTCATAAAGTTAGACTCGTTGGAGTCATAAGATCAGACTCATTGGAGTCATAAAGTGAAAGCCAGTTGGAATTGTACCTTATTTGATCAGAGGACATTTTCATGCCGCACATCCACATTTGATCTATGTCGTTAGGGGTTCTGAAACTTGTGATTGGGAAGGTCCTACCTCGATTATATGAAGGTAACGATCGCCATGTTCGGTGGCAGGACACTTAATGGACCAAATTGTTTTGAAACGTGGTTTGTCGGCGGTAAAGTTTTGACGTCATAAAGCTATGCATAATATCTATTCAATATGACTTGCTTGGCCCAAGTGGGAGATTGTTAGACTTTTTTTTATTTTAAAGTCTAATTTATTTTGGACCTAATCAAGTCAATTGGATATTTGCACCCGCCCACTTAACCTATGTTGTTTGACCCAATAAAGAATTGATCAAATCTAAATGGTTTGGGTCTAGACACGTTTTCAATTTACACTTAGCCATGAGTGTATTTAAATTAGAATGTGGGACTCATCTACACGTGTGAAACTCGTGTCATAAATCAAGGGCCTAAATCTATGATGAGTTGAACTAGGGTTTCTTGATGCTATATATACCATGAGTAGGGTTCCCTCTCCACCAACAACAATGACCTAATCTCTTTCTTGGAGGCCTCTCATCTCCTTTAAGGATAAAGAAGAGAACTTGGTGTTGGCCCAAGGTTACAATCACCCATGTTTAGTGTGTTTTGATGATTACAAACATATTAGTTATTTGTACTAATAAAGTTTGTTGTTTAAGTGTGTTTCAGGGATCTAACTCATCTAGAAGGTTTATTCCTATAAGCAAATGTTTTGGACTCAAGTCAACTCAAATTGGGCTCAAGAATCAGTGTTGAAGACCTTATGGTGAAAAGCCCTATTGAAGCACTTGTAGTACTTAGAACCAATGTAAGAAATAGAGTGTTAAAGTTTGAGTTTTGGAAATTGGCTCTAGGATACACGCACACGTTTTTATATTCAAGTTTTCATGGTCAAAACTTTTGTTTTATGCCTTAGTAAATATATATACATGACCCTAAGTTTTACAAATATAAATATCATGTTTAGATCATGTATGTATACTCTTTCCAGCATATTACTTAGCTTTCCCTACTTCAAAACATTTTTTTTTTACAAAATTTTTCAACTTCAAAATCCTACTGTTTTTCTTGTTTCAGGCTGACCGGCCGACCGGCACGGTCGACCGGTGCCAGTGCCAGGACGTGCACGTTTGTGCACGTCTGTCGGCCGACCGCCCGGGTCGACCGACTGTAAGCAGTTGCTCTCGGGTTTTCTGGATCGACCGCCCCGGTCGACCGCCCGAGGAAAACTATGTTTTCTCTTAGAGGTCGGTCGACCGGACCGGTCGACCCGAGCCAACGGCTCTTTGCCAGCTGAGCTGGCGGCCGACCGGCCCGGTCGACCGCCAGGCCTGCAAAAGCCCAACGGCTCTTTCCTCTTTTGTGCAATTCTGAAATCTGTTTTTTGGACTGTTTTTTGGCAGACTTTTTCAGGGTTTTCCAGATCTTTTCAGGTCAAATAAGATTAAAATAAATTGTTTTAACCTATTTTCTCCCTATAAATAGAGGAGAAGAGTCTCTTACAAAACACCAAGAAAATCCTCAAGTTTTCATAGTTTTCAAAAGAGAAGAAAGTGTTTTAAGCCCTTCATTTCCAACTCTTTCTTGAGCCTTTTTTTTTCAGTTGTGTTCTCCAGCAAAAATCATCTCTACAACTGAGTTTTCTCACTACACTCCTTAGAGCCAAAATTCCCTTACTCATTCAATAAGGAAGTTGTAAAAGAGTGAGAGTTTGTAAAAGAGTTTAGTGATCTTGTTGTGATCACTTTGTTACTTGTTCCTCTTCTTGTTCTTATGGAGACACCTCTTCGGTAGAGGTTATTGTACTTGGTGGAGCTCGGTGCTCGGGTCTTCGGTAGACCGTTGTAATCGTCCTCGGTGGATAGTGGAAACCCTTCACGGAGGTGAAGGCGGGGAGTAGAGCGGTGGCTCGAACCTCGAAACAAATACTTGTGTTTGCGATTCTCTTTGCTCTTGCTCTCTATTTCGCTTTACTTTCAATTGCTCTCTATTGCTTATTGTTTCAAGTATTTTTGCTTCCTCTACTTGTGATATCTTGTGTGCTCTTCATCATTGCCCATTATCCATTCATTGATATTTTTGTCGATCAATTCTCATACAACAAGGTTGCATTGCGCACCTCTAACCCATTCAAGGGGAATTGGGAGGAAGTAGTTCAGAACCTCTCACGGGGTATTCGGCTCTTAGTCTTGTTTTGAGAGATCGTTGCATCATTCATTCATCCTAATTTTAAAAAGATTGTTAGATTAGCAATTACACCTATTCACCCCCCTCTAGGTGTTTTTCAATTGGTATCAGAGCTTGGTTACTAGGCTCTTGGCTTAACAACCCTAGAAAGATCCTAATATTGCTAATCATTTCATTCATTCTCACTTAGTAAAGATGGCCGATGGTATTAAGACACCCCCTAAGTTTGATGGACTTAACTTTCCCATATGGAAGGTAAAGATGACCGTTTTCTTGCAATCTCTAGGTAGTCGAGTTGCAAAGGCCGTGACCAAACCCTTTAGTGCACCCCCGGTGATGAATCCACTTGGTCCGAAATAGAGACCAAAGAATTTGATGCCAATGCTAGGGCTCACTATGCACTCCTTCAAGCCCTTAATGATGATGATATAGCTAGAGTTATTCATTGCAAGTCCGCATATGAAATTTGGACACATTTGCTAGTTACACATGAAGGGACCTCACAAGTGAAGAGGGTTAAAATAGACCTTCTTCGGTCCCAATATGAGAACTTTTGCATGCAAGAAAATGAAACCATAGATGATATGGTTACAAGATTTACAAAGATCACTAATGGACTTTCTTCTCTAGGTGATGCTATCGACAACGATCAAAGAGTAAGAAGGATCATCCGGGCTCTTCCTCCTTCATGGGAAGTAAAAGCAACTACCTTGAAGGAACTCAATGACAAGGAGGAGATGGAGCTAATTAGTCTCATTGGGAACCTCAAAACCCATGAGATGGAGAGAAAGGTAAGGGAAGAAATGGCTCCTTCCAAGAAGAAGACAATAGCCTTCAAAAGTCAATCCACACACTCCGACGAAGACGATGAAGAAGAAGAAGATGACGAAGAGCTCTCACTTCTTGTGAAGAACGTCCGGAGGATGTACAACAAGGCTAAATTTCAAGGAAGAAGGAGATGGCAAGGAGGTAAAGAAGAAAGGAAGATTATTTGCTTCAATTGTCAAAGGCCGGGACACATAGTGGCGGAGTGTCCGGATAAAGTAAAGCCTTCCACCTCCAAGAAGCCCTACAAGAAGAAGGCAATGAAAGCTACATGGGATTCCGAGAGCGAATCCGAGGAGGAAATCGACACCGCCAACATGTGCTTCATGGCCAATGAAAGCACAAGCAAGGTAACCCCTTCCACTTCTCCAAATGATGAACTTCCCATGGATGAGTTAGGAGAAGCTTTTGTAGAATTATCACATAACTATGATTTTCTTAAGAAAAAGTATTTAAAAATGAAAAAGAAAAATGAATCTCTTAATCATCAAGTTTTTACTCTTTCTAAAGAAAAAGATGAATTACCTTCCACTCTTGTTTCCACCCAAAAAGATTTTGACAAGTATAAGATTTCTTGTAAAGGCAAGTCCCCACTAGTTGATTCTAATGAGATTACCATGCTTAAAGAAAGAATAGACTCATTAGGATTGGTTTGAAAAATTGTGAGTTTGATAAGAAGAAGATAGAGGCCATGTTTCCTAAGAAACAAGCCCCTAAGAAAAATGTTTACCATGCTCATGCTCATGTTCATACCACACAACCTATACATCGTGGCAAACCCCCAAAACATGCTCACACTTCACGCTCACATCATGCATTCATGTATGGTAAAGTGTATTCATGTTCTTATTGTGGCCGTAAAGGGCACTTAGCTAATTTTTGTTATGATAGACTAAGTGCATCTCATCATAATGTTTGGGTTCGAAACACTAATGATTGAGGTAAAACCTGCACAAGAAATACGGAATTTTAGATCAAAGAATAAATAGGTGCAAGTGCTCAATTCTTACCGCTATAGCAAGTGGCTATGCGGGTCGTGATCCACAAGGAGGGTTTTGCGATAGAAGCATTTACGTTTCTTTATTGAAATCTTAATGAAAACAAAACGAAGATTCTTCTTTGTTTAAAGAAATGAAAATGAAAAAGAGTTAATAGTTAAGGTTAAGAAGAAAGTGGTAAAATAGAAAGTAGAGAAAATCAGAAAGCGACTATGTACAAATGATTATTTACAAAGAAGTGGGAAAGAATTGATTTGGAAGATATGGTGTTTGTGATTTAATTTACAGAAATAAAAGAAAAGAAATACAAATAATTACTCACCTTCTTTCCACCAAAAGCTTACCTTGAGTCTTTGCGACGATGTTACCTTAAATTGGAGGCAATCAGCGCATAGCCCATAAGAGTCGATTTTTGGTCTCTTCCACATTACATCATCAAGATACTCAAGCATGAAATGATACAGAGATACTCACAATTTCATCGTCATGAGCTATCGGTGGCACTCGCAAAAGCAAGGCTCTTTCGATGCTTTAGACTCACTTGGAAGACAGTTGTACCAAAAAAAAAGTGAAGTAGAAAAGAAGAAGAAGAAAACTAAAAAGAAGTACATACGAAGAAAGAACATCGATTCAATTTCATAACGATCAAAGAAAAGAAATAAACCTTACACCATTGTCACTTTTAGCTCAAGCTTCATTCTTGTTCTTCGATGAAAGTCGATCTCCTCTGAATTACATAAATAAAAAGTAAAATTACATGAACAAGAAAAACAAAAACCTAAACTAAGAAATGAAAAACTAGTCTAAATCCTAACTCTGCCTTGTCCTCCTTTTTGCTCAGCTAAAACCAGTATTTATATGGAAAAAACCTAAAGGAGAAGATCCCAGGAAGATTGGGGGATCTCCTGGTCTGATGTATTTCCCGTATCTTCTTCTGATTTTCTTGTTTTTGTTTCAAAAGTTGACAAAACAGCCATTGATTGTGCTTGATTTAGGGAGGATTCTTCTCAACCTTCCTTATATGCCAAGATTTTGCCTTGATTCAGGGAGGATTCTTCTCAAACTTCCTTATATGCCAAAATTTGCCCTGATTTCTTCATTTCAAATTTATTCTGAATTAATCAGAATTTGGTGGGCTTTTGGGCTTGTTTCTCTTCATCTCCTTAAGGAATGGGCCTGCAAATAAATTAAACATTTAATTAAGACAATGCAGATTTTATTCTATAATAAGTATGAAAATATGATAATAAATGTGCAACATTAGTGACCAATCACACCCCCATACCTATCTTTTGCTCGCCTCGAGCAAAACAACTAAACTATACTAAGGATTATTAGACCACTTTCGCAGGTCACGCGATTGCACTGAGCATGTGCAACAAGCCGTTAAACCTCTAGGTTTCCCCTAGAGGACGAGTTTTGTCTCGTGAGGGTTTTCAGTGGATTACACCCACAAAATCCATAAAGAAAGAGAAACAAAGAGTTAGTATTTTCGAAAAGCATTTTGAAAGAGAAAAATATTTGAAATATAATTGTAAGATTTAAGCAATCTATAAGTTATAGGAAAACTGAATTTTTCATTCCTAAACTTAGTCTCTATTCAAAAATTTGTTATCAATCGAAGTAAGGAGTCAAATTGTACTTCTCATCTGGTCTATTACTTTACCCTAAGTCATATGCACTTTGTGATTGTGAAAATTTTGACTAAGGATTCTTTAACTCTAACTCTTATGCCTCATTTATTATTATATATATATATATATATAATTTTTTTTTTGGTATTATTCCTAAGTTCTAATAGGCTTTCTAATCTGCCCATGTAACGAGCCTTTAATCGATGACTCCCAAACCAAACGGTCTTAGGGCACCAGGTGAGAAAACACCCAAGGACTTAAGGACTCGAGCAAACAAGGCCACAAAACTAAAGATTTTATTATATGAACCCCTTTTAGGCGTGAATACTTATGCTTTATTAGGCACAAATACCCAGCTTAATCAGAGAATGTTTATTATATATATATTTTTAAAACTTATCTAATCATCTTTCGCATAAATACTAAGGCTTGCTTAGGCCAAAGCACCTAGCTAATCAATAATTAGATTTGTTTATCTTTTTTTTTTATAAGGCATAAGAATCTTTGTTTTTGAACCCTAAGTGTGTAAGTGTATGAAGTGTGCATATTTCATCAAGGTAAAGATCAAGACTAAATTACTTTGACAAATTATCTTCCTAACCCTAAAAATCAAACAAATAATCTTATTTTGACCAAGTATAAGAAATCCTAATTTGGATTTTCCTATTCCTTAAAATTAACTTAATTTCTTACAAAAAATAAGTCAAAATATTGTTTCTATTTTTCAAAAAGTTTTTAAAAGTAAAGAAAATGTTAATTTTTTTATTTTTTTATTATTTTTTTATAAAAAGAAAAACCTAAGTTATGTTAGAACCCTCCCCACACCTATCTCATGCATTGTCCTCAATGTATGAATTAATGCATAGATGCATGAAAAAGAAGAAAGGGAAGGAAAATGTTACCTTAAGGTGGTGGTTCCGGTGGTGGTCTGATTGGTCCACGAAATGCGGCCCAATCAACTTTTCTTGGGGCTCGGAGGAACCCGCCAGAAATTACTCTAATATAACCCACTAAAAAGATGTGTCCATAAAGGATTTTTATTAAGTATTTGACCCCATCTAATTTCCATATTCCATAATTGATTTCGGAGTCAAATTTGTCAACCACCTCGTCCCAGAATGGAGTATGAAATGATAGAACGGTTGACTTGGGCTCAGGAAGGACAGGAACTAATACCGACTCAGGAAGGTGACTTAAGTCAAGTAAAGGTTCAGGAGTCGAAATTGGTTCAAGAAGCAGGTCCAAGTCAAGAAGTTGAAACTCAAGTCCACATGTATTTTCTAACAATGAGATGTGACCTAATTTGGGTGATTCCAGTTCAGGAATGATAGGTGGAGGAATCAAAACTGACTCTAAAATATTACTCAAGTTTGGTAACACAACAGGAGTCAATATTGATTCAGAAAGTTGAACTGGATCACAGATTTGGGAATCTAGGTCACATACTCATTGAGTTCAATATCAAAAAATTGAGAACTTGCCAATTTGTCAATAGGATCTTCAAAAGTGTATAATTGGTCAAGTTCAATATGATCCTCAAAGATGGGTGATTCAATTTCATTATGAATTGGTACAGGATCCAGTGTTGACTCCGGGAAAAGATCAAAATCAGGTGAAGATACCGGAGTCATAATCGAATCAGGAAGTAGAATTGAATCACTAAGTTGGGGTTCAGGATCATATTCATTTTCAAGTTCTATTTCAGGAAAAGGAAAACTTGCTAAACTGTCAATATCTTTTTCAAAATTTGGAGTTTGGGCAAGTTCAAATGGTTGTTCTGAAATGGAATCTTGATTTCCAAAATTACATGACTCTTCGGCTCTAACAGAATGGTTAGTGACATCAGAACTGGTCCAACGGTGAGAACGTAGAGATTCGACCATCATATCTATGTCACGATTACGAGTGCTTTGAGCCTGAGTCATGGATTCAAGCATTTTTCATAGTTGATAGGTTCATTGTTTTGATGAAAAGATGAAGAATTGTCTAGGAAGTGGTAGTGAAATTGTGAGTCCATCAGATTTTTGGATTTGTGTTTGGACTCACGCATACTCATTTCCAAAATTGATGGTTTCCTATTTTGGACGGGTGGAACTGAGTATAACTCTTGAAAATATTGTGGACTAGGTGGAGAAGGAGGACAAGTTGGTTGGAAATTATGCTCGGGGGAGGTGAATCCCCACTGACTCGGTGAAGAGTTGAAATCATTATGGAAATTATAGTTATTAGATGGGGGGTATGGGTCATATTGATTCGGATAAGACCAATTTGGCACACTAGGTTGGTCAAAGTTATGATATGCCGGGTTGGTAATATCCGAAAATGAAGTCGGTGTGTAATATGGATTATTATTGTAGTTGAAAAAATTATTATTATGGTCCATATCACACAATAGAATACAAACAAAGAAAAACAAACAAATAAACAAACAAAAAAGAGAAAAATTCTAGCCTAAGTTAGGGTAGACTTAGGACCTAGACGACTCCTAACTGGTTAGACTGTCCACGGGAGGTCTAATGTAGACTTTAACCACAAGCTAATCAGCCAGGTCAGGGCAAGGTTGGTGGGAGGTTTTCCGTCAAAGACGTTCCTTAATTAAATAACCACCACCCTTCGGGCTTTCGGCCCTCAATCCCTTTCCTAGACACTGATTTTGCAGGAGTTAGATTCCAACATTTTTTCCACTTAGGATAATCTCCTAATTGAGTCCGAGATGTCCCTAGGGCCAACGTCTACTCAATTTTAGTTAGGCTTGGGTTAGTGAGTGCTTGAAATGTAATTTTTGGGCTAAGGAAGGGTGATCAAATCCCCACCTTATCTTGTTAATGGGTTAGTGCCCTTAAGATCAATTTGTGCAAGTGTACAAGATATGTAAGATTCACTCAAAGCGATATAAATCAACCAAGAAGTGAGTCCTATGCTAAATGCAATGCATACGTACCTTGCTCCAGCACTCTTCAACCGTAAAAGTAAATGAATTGAAAAGACACGTGCCTAAAATGCAAACGTCTAATCAATTTTTAACTTTTGCAACAAACTTTTTACTGTTGATTATTAGCAGGTTTTTGTGATGGCATATAAGAAATAAATAATTGCAGCAAACTAGAATTTGCAAAGCTAGCAGCCCTACAAAAACCTGTTAGTAGTCAGCTCTTTATTGCCGCGGATCCGCGGCTTTTGCCGTGAAAACGCGGCAATTCAGAGGGCAATGGGTCTCTGCTTTCTAGAGCAGAGGCCCAATACCACTTGTATGTCACTGCAAACTTATTTTCCTGCTTTGCTTGCCCTGTAACCTGCAACAGAGAAGAAAATTCGTTTAGTTCTAAAAAATTTTCAATAAAAATTCAGATTTCAATAAAAACCGTTTTACCCTCCCCGGCAACGGCGCCAAAATTTGATTGAGGTAAAACCTGCACAAGAAATACGGAATTTTAGATCAAAGAATAAATAGGTGCAAGTGCTCAATTCTTACCGCTATAGCAAGTGGCTATGCGGGTCGTGATCCACAAGGAGGGTTTTGCGATAGAAGCGTTTACGTTTCTTTATTGAAATCTTAATGAAAACAAAACGAAGATTCTTCTTTGTTTAAAGAAATGAAAATGAAAAAGAGTTAATAGTTAAGGTTAAGAAGAAAGTGGTAAAATAGAAAGTAGAGAAAATCAGAAAGCGACTATGTACAAATGATTATTTACAAAGAAGTGGGAAAGAAGTGATTTGGAAGATATGGTGTTTGTGATTTAATTTACAGAAATAAAAGAAAAGAAATACAAATAATTACTCACCTTCTTTCCACAAAAGCTTACCTTGAGTCTTTGCGACGATGTTACCGTAAATTGGAGGCAATCAGCGCATAGCCCATAAGAGTCGATTTTTGGTCTCTTCCACATTACATCATCAAGATACTCAAGCATGAAATGATACAGAGAGACTCACAATTCCATCGTCATGAGCTATCGGTGGCACTCGCAAAAGCAAGGCTCTTTCGATGCTTTAGACTCACTTGGAAGACAGTTGTACCAAAAAGAAAAGTGAAGTAGAAAAGAAGAAGAAGAAGAAAACTAAAAAGAAGTACATACGAAGAAAGAACATCGATTCAATTTCATAACGATCAAAGAAAAGAAATAAACCTTACACCATTGTCACTTTTAGCTCAAGCTTCATTCTTGTTCTTCGATGAAAGTCGATCTCCTCTGAATTACATAAATAAAAACTAAAATTACATGAACAAGAAAAACAAAAACCTAAACTAAGAAATGAAAAACTAGTCTAAATCCTAACTCTGCCTGGTCCTCCTTTTTGCTCAGCTAAAACCAGTATTTATATGGAAAAAACCTAAAGGAGAAGATCCCAGGAAGATTGGGGGATCTCCTGGTCTGATGTATTTCCCGTATCTTCTTCTGATTTTCTTATTTTTGTTTCAAAAGTTGACAAAAGAGCCTTTGATTGTGCTTGATTTAGGGAGGATTCTTCTCAACCTTCCTTATATGCCAAGATTTTGCCTTGATTCAGGGAGGATTCTTCTCAACCTTCCTTATATGCCAAGATTTTGCCCTGATTTCTTCATTTCAAATTTATTCTGAATTAATCAGAATTTGGTGGGCTTTTGGGCTTGTTTCTCTTCATCTCCTTAAGGAATGGGCCTGCAAATAAATTAAACATTTAATTAGGACAATGCAGATTTTATTCTATAATAAGTATGGAAATATGATAATAAATGTGCAACATTAGTGACCAATCACACCCCCATACCTATCTTTTGCTCGCCTCGAGCAAAACAACTAAACTATACTAAGGATTATTAGACCACTTTCGCAGGTCACGCGATTGCACTGAGCATGTGCAACAAGCCGTTAAACCTCTAGGTTTCCCCTAGAGGACGAGTTTTTTCTCGTGAGGGTTTTCAGTGGATTACACCCACAAAATTCATAAAGAAAGAGAAACAAAGAGTTAGTATTTTCGAAAAGCATTTTGAAAGAGAAAAATATTTGAAATATAATTGTAAGATTTAAGCAATCTATAAGTTATAGGAAAACTGAATTTTTTATTCCTAAACTTAGTCTCTATTCAAAAATTTGTTATCAATCGAAGTAAGGAGTCAAATTGTACTTCTCATCTGGTCTATTACTTTACCCTAAGTCATATGCACTTTGTGATTGTGAAAATTTTGACTAAGGATTCTTTAACTCTAACTCTTATGCCTCATTTATTATTATATATATATATATAATTTTTTTTTGGTATTATTCCTTAGTTCTAATAGGCTTTCTAATCTGCCCATGTAACGAGCCTTTAATCGATGACTCCCAAACCAAACGGTCTTAGGGCACCAGGTGAGAAAACACCCCAAGGACTTAAGGACTCGAGCAAACAAGGCCACAAAACTAAGGATTTTATTATATGAACCCCTTTTAGGCGTGAATACTTATGCTTTATTAGGCACAAATACCCAGCTTAATCAGAGAATGTTTATATATATATATATTTAAAACTTATCTAATCATCTTTCGCATAAATACTAAGGCTTGCTTAGGCCAAAGCACCTAGCTAATCAATAATTAGATTTGTTTATCTTTTTTTTTTTTTTATAAGGCATAAGAATCTTTGTTTTTGAACCCTAAGTGTGTAAGTGTATGAAGTGTGCATATTTCATCAAGGTAAAGATCAAGACTAAATTACTTTGACAAATTATCTTCCTAACCCTAAAAATCAAACAAATAATCTTATTTTGACCAAGTATAAGAAATCCTAATTTGGATTTTCCTATTCTTTAAAATTAACTTAATTTCTTACAAAAAATAAGTCAAAATATTGTTTCTATTTTTCAAAAAGTTTTTAAAAGTAAAGAAAATGTTAATTTTTTTATTTTTTTATTATTTTTTTTATAAAGAAAAACCTAAGTTATGTTCCAAAATTTGATTTCTAAAAGAAAGAACAACCAATGAGTTAAGAATATACCGTGTAGCTTGTGGCTAACGGGTCGTGTCCACAAGGAGGGATGCGATGGAAGCTTTTCGGTGAATCGTTTAGAAACAAGGAGTTGTGTTCATTTTTAGGAAAAAGAGAATGGAGAGAAAGAGATGAAGGAAAGAAAAATTACAATTTTTAGAAAAGATTTTTGGAGAAGGTGATATAGAAAACTTGGAAATTGTTTTGTTGTTTGTAGTAATAAAGAAGGTCTGGGCTCACTATCTCACTACTCAATTGTTCTTTCTTCTCTTAAAATGTTAAGTCCCTCAAATGATTAATTGCAAAACTTAGAGTTGTCTTTTAGAAAGCTTTAAGTAAAGCACATAAGATGTTAGAAGAGTTGAGTCTTTTTCTTCAAGAAATCGTAGAATCGAATGTTAAAACATCAACGCGAAGAAGCAAGAATGAATTAAAAATGATTCGAGAGATGTTCATGAAAGAGTTGTGAATTCAACTATCTGAGCCCATCCTCATGTGCCTTCAAGAACACTTTTAAAAAGAATGGCTTTTAAGAGAGGCATTCATATGAGTCATCGGGTCTTTTTTTTTTTAAAACCAGGGGCGAAGACTAGGATTAAGTTTTACATTTATTTTCTTAGGATTTAGGTTCTTTGTTAGCTAGAACAAGAGTTGTAATCTTGCTTTTAATTTGTAGTCCCACAAAATTTGATTGAGGTAAAACCTGCACAAGAAATACGGAATTTTAGATCAAAGAATAAATAGGTGCAAGTGCTCAATTCTTACCGCTATAGCAAGTGGCTATGCGGGTCGTGATCCACAAGGAGGGTTTTGCGATAGAAGCGTTTACGTTTCTTTATTGAAATCTTAATGAAAACAAAACGAAGATTCTTCTTTGTTTAAAGAAATGAAAATGAAAAAGAGTTAATAGTTAAGGTTAAGAAGAAAGTGGTAAAATAGAAAGTAGAGAAAATCAGAAAGCGACTATGTACAAATGATTATTTACAAAGAAGTGGGAAAGAAGTGATTTGGAAGATATGGTGTTTGTGATTTAATTTACAGAAATAAAAGAAAAGAAATACAAATAATTACTCACCTTCTTTCCACCAAAAGCTTACCTTGAGTCTTTGCGACGATGTTACCTTAAATTGGAGGCAATCAGCGCATAGCCCATAAGAGTCGATTTTTGGTCTCTTCCTCATTACATCATCAAGATACTCAAGCATGAAATAATACAGAGAGACTCACAATTCCATCGTCATGAGCTATCGGTGGCACTCGCAAAAGCAAGGCTCTTTCGATGCTTTAGACTCACTTGGAAGACAGTTGTACCAAAAAGAAAAGTGAAGTAGAAAAGAAGAAGAAGAAGAAAACTAAAAAGAAGTACATACGAAGAAAGAACATCGATTCAATTTCATAACGATCAAAGAAAAGAAATAAACCTTACACCATTGTCACTTTTAGCTCAAGCTTCATTCTTGTTCTTCGATGAAAGTCGATCTCCTCTGAATTACATAAATAAAAACTAAAATTACATGAACAAGAAAAACAAAAACCTAAACTAAGAAATCAAAAACTAGTCTAAATCCTAACTCTGCCTGGTCCTCCTTTTTGCTCAGCTAAAACCAGTATTTATAGGGAAAAAATCTAAAGGAGAAGATCCCAGGAAGATTGGGGGATCTCCTGGTCTGATGTATTTCCCGTATCTTCTTCTGATTTTCTTGTTTTTGTTTCAAAAGTTGACAAAACAGCCTTTGATTGTGCTTGATTTAGGGAGGATTCTTCTCAACCTTCCTTATATGCCAAGATTTTGCCTTGATTCAGGGAGGATTCTTCTCAACCTTCCTTATATGCCAAAATTTTGCCCTGATTTCTTCATTTCAAATTTATTCTGAATTAATCAGAATTTGGTGGGCTTTTGGGCTTGTTTCTCTTCATCTCCTTAAGGAATGGGCCTGCAAATAAATTAAACATTTAATTAGGACAATGCAGATTTTATTCTATAATAAGTATGGAAATATGATAATAAATGTGCAACATTAGTGACCAATCAACTAACTTTCAAGGACCCAAGAAAATTTGGGTACCAAAGTCAACAACTTTGTTAAATGATGTAGGTACCTTCCAAGGCCCAACGACGTAGAGGATTGTGGTATCTTGATAGTGGTTGCTCAAGGCACATGACTTGGGACATCAACAACTTTGCAACCCTATCAAGATACCATGAAGGTGGCACCGTCACCTTCGGAGATGATGCCAGGGGTAAAATCATCGGCATTGGTAATGTAAAACTCGGCACATCCCCTTTAATTGAGAATATTGTTTTAGTTGATGGCCTCAAGCATAACCTCTTGAGTGTTAGTCAACTTTGTGATAAAGGTTTTGATGTAGTTTTTGATAATGTAGCTTGTAAAGTAATTGATAGAATTTCTAATACTTGTGTGTTTTTCGGTTTTCGTGAAAGTAATGTTTATATGATAGATATGTCTAATATGTCTTGTAATATTACTTGTTTAAAAGCCCTCGATGATGACTCTTGGTTGTGGCATAGAAGATTAGGCCATATTTCTTTTGACCATATATCTAGGTTAAACACAAAGGAAATGGTGAAAGGTATTCCTTGTTTGAGTTTTGAAAAGGACCGAGTTTGTGACGCATGTCAATTTGGGAAACAAACTAAGTCTTCTTTCAAGTCAATTAAGGATATCATGACATCACGTCCTTTGGAGCTAATTCATATGGATCTATTTGGCCCTACACAAACAAAAGTCTAAGTGGGAATAGATTTGCATTTGTTTTGGTTGATGACTTTTCACGGTTTACTTGGGTTTTCTTTCTTGAACACAAAAATCAAGCACTTTCATATTTCCAATCTTTTAAGAAAAGAGTTGAAAAAGAAAAAGATGTTTCAATTTTAAGAATAAGAAGTGATAGAGGAGGTGAATTCATTAACCTACCCTTTACTACTTTTTGTGAAGAACATGGAATTAAGCATGAACTTTCTTGTCCTAGAACTCCACAACAAAATGGAGTAGTTGAACGGAAAAATCGAACTTTACAAGAGATGGCTAGGACAATGCTAAGTGAATATGGTCTACCACATTATTTGTGGGCCGAGGCCGTAAATACATCATGCTATATATCAAATCGTGTTTTCTTGTATAAAAATACTTCAAAGACTTCTTTTGAAATGTACTTTTCTAGAAAACCAAATGTTTCATATTTCAAAGTTTTTGGATGCAAATGTTTTGTTTTAAATACAAAAGATAATTTAGGAAAATTTGATGCTAAAGCTTATGAGGCAATTTTTGTGGGTTATTCTAATACTAGTAAAGCTTATAGAATCTTCAATAAATCATCTTTGACTATTGAGGAATCTATACATGTTATGTTTGAAGAATCTAACTTGTTTGTTAAGAATGTTGTAGAAATAGATGCTTTGGATGAAGGCTTGGAGAAAGTGACCTTGGAGGATACACCTACTATGGGAGACAAGCCAAAGGATGATGAAGGAAGTGAAGCTAAAGTAGAAGAGGCTCAAGGACATGAAATTCAATCAATTGAAGTGGAGCCTACTCAACAACTTCCAAAGGATTGGAGATACAATCCTCATCATCCCAAGGACCTCGTCATAGGTGAAGTATCAAAAGGGGTAACCACTCGCTCTAAACTTCATGATTTTTGTGGACATTATGCATTTATTTCTCATGTTGAACCCAAGAACGTCCTCGAAGCCGAGGCCGATTCATATTGGTTGCTAGCCATGAAAGAAGAACTCAATCAATTTGAGCGCAACCAAGTTTGGCACCTTGTTCCTAGGCCCCACGATAGACCAACAATTGGTACTAAGTGGATCTTTAAGAACAAGTTGGATGAATCGGGTAACGTTGTTAGGAATAAAGCTAGGTTAGTTGCCCAAGGTTACACTCAAATCGAAGGAATCGATTTTGAAGAAACCTTTGCACCCGTAGCACGGCTTGAAGCCATACGGATGACACTAGCATTTGCCTCATATAAAGATTTTAAATTTTTTCAAATGGATGTTAAAAGTGCTTTTCTAAATGGTTTTATTGAAGAGGAGGTGTATGTTGAACAACCCCCCGGGTTTGTTGATCCTACACATCCGGATTTTGTGTTTAAATTAGACAAAGCTCTTTATGGTTTAAAACAAGCCCCTAGGGCTTGGTATGAAAGACTTTCTTCATTTTTGATTTCAAATGGTTTTAAGAAAGGTAAAATTGACACCACTTTGTTTACAAAACATGTAGAAAATGACATTCTTATTGTGCAAATTTATGTAGATGATATTATTTTTGGTTCTACTAATGAATCTCTTTGCCAAGCTTTTGAATCATGCATGAAGGATGAATTTGAAATGTCTATGATGGGGGAACTCAACTATTTACTTGGACTCCAAATCAAGCAAAGGAAGGATGGGATCTTCATCAATCAAGCCAAGTACACAAAGGAACTCATCAAGAGATTCGGACTTGAAGGCGCTAGAGTGAGCAAAACTCCCATGGCAACAACTACCAAGCTTGATAAGGATGAACAAGGTAAAAGTGTAGACATTAAACTTTATCGTAGCATGATTGGTAGTTTATTGTATTTGACGGCTAGTAGGCCGGACATCATGTTTTCCGTTTGTCTTTGTGCTCGTTTTCAATCATGTCCTAAGGAGTCTCATTTAGTAGCGTAAAACGCATTATTAAATACCTTAAGGGCACTATTGAAATGGGTTTGTGGTATCCGAAAACCGGACTATTTGATATGAAGAGTTTTTCGGATGCCGACTATGCGGGTTGTAGGGTAGATAGGAAGAGTACAAGTGGAACATGTCAATTCCTAGGTAATTGTCTTGTATCTTGATCTTCCAAAAAGCAAAATTCGGTAGCCCTATCAACCGCCGAGGCGGAGTATGTTGCAGCCGGAGCTTGTTGTGCACAAGTTCTTTGGATGAAACATACTCTCCTCGACTATGATTTACACTTTGATCATGTTAAAATATTTTGTGATAATACTAGTACAATTCACATGACAAAGAATGCAAATCAACATAGTAAAACCAAACACATTGACATTAGGTATCACTTTCTTAGAGATCATTATGAGAAAGGTGATATTGATATTGATTATGTTTCTACCGATTTTCAACTTGCCGATATTTTTACTAAACCATTGGATTATGCTAGATTTTTCTTTATTTGTGGTGAGTTGAATGTTTGCATTATGGATTCTTAAAGAAAAATCTCTTTTGTTTTTGTTTTGTTTAACCCCTTTTGATGTATGACAAAAAGGGGGAGAAATAGTATAAGTTTGTTTTTTTTTGTTACTATGGTATATTTTAAGTTTTTAGTTTGTTTGTTACTATGGTGTATTTTGAGTTTTTAGTTTTTGTTTCAATGTCTTATGTATTTAGCTTCTCATAGCCATTCTTGATACATAGCATTATTTGAGGGGGAGCTTTCCAAGCTCTTCTTCCATTTTTGTTTAAATAACCTATATGTTTTGTCATCATCAAAAAGGGGGAGATTGTTGGCCCAAGGTTACAATCACCCATGTTTAGTGTGTTTTGATGATTACAAAACATATTAGTTATTTGTACTAATAAAGTTTGTTGTTTAAGTGTGTTTCAGGGATCTAACTCATCTAGAAGGTTTATTCCCTATAAGCAAATGTTTTGGACTCAAGTCAACTCAAATTGGGCTCAAGAATCAAGTGTTGAAGACCTTATGGTGAAAAGCCCTATTGAAGCACTTGTAGTACTTAGAACCAATGTAAGAAATAGAGTGTTAAAGTTTGAGTTTTGGAAATTGGCTCTAGGATACACGCACACGTTTTTATATTCAAGTTTTCATGGTCAAAAATTTTGTTTTATGCCTTAGTAAATATATATACATGACCCTAAGTTTTACAAATATAAATATCATGTTTAGATCATGTATGTATACTCTTTCCAGCATATTACTTAGCTTTCCCTACTTCAAAACATTTTTTTTTTTTTACAAAATTTTTCAACTTCAAAATCCTGCTTTTTTCCTGTTTCAGGCTGACCGGCCGACCGGCACGGTCGACCGGCGCCAGTGCCAGGACGTGCACGTTTGTGCACGTCTGTCGGCCGACCGCACGGGTCGACCGACTGTAAGCAGTTGCTCTCGGGTTTTCTGGGTCGACCGCCCCGGTCGACCGCCCGAGGAAAACTATGTTTTCTCTTAGAGGTCGGTCGACCCGAGCCAACGGCTCTTTGCCAGCTGAGCTGGCGGCCGACCGGCCGGTCGATCGCCAAGCCTGCAAAAGCCCAACGGCTCTTTCCTCTTTTGTGCAATTCTGAAATCTGTTTTTTGGACTGTTTTTTGGCAGACTTTTTCAGGGTTTTCCAGATCTTTTTTAGGTCAAATAAGATTAAAATAAATTGTTTTTAACCTATTTTTCTCCCTATAAATAGAGGAGAAGAGTCTCTTACAAAACACCAAGAAAAATCCTCAAGTTTTCATAGTTTTCAAAAGAGGAGAAAAGTGTTTTAAGCCCTTCATTTCCAACTCTTTCTTGAGCCTTTTTTTTTCAGTTGTGTTCTCCAGCAAAAATCATCTCTACAACTGAGTTTTCTCACTACACTCCTTAGAGCCAAAATTCCCTTACTCATTCTATAAGGAAGTTGTAAAAGAGTGAGAGTTTGTAAAAGAGTTTAGTGATCTTGTTGTGATCACTTTTGTTACTTGTTCCTCTTCTTGTTCTTGTGGAGACACCTCTTCGGTAGAGGTTATTGTACTTGGTGGAGCTCGGTGCTCGGGTCTTCGGTAGACCGTTGTAATCGTCCTCGGTGGATAGTGGAAACCCTTCACGGAGGTGAAGGCGGGGAGTAGAGCGGTGGCTCGAACCTCGAAACAAATACTTGTGTTTGTGATTGTCTTTTGCTCTTGCTCTCTATTTCGCTTTACTTTCAATTGCTCTATATTGCTTATTGTTTCAAGTATTTTTGCTTCCTCTACTTGTGATATCTTGTGTGCTCTTCATCATTTCCCATTATCCATTCATTGATATTTTTGTCGATCAATTCTCATACAACAAGGTTGCATTGCGCACCTCTAACCCATTCAAGGGGAATTGGGAGGAAGGAGTTCAGAACCTCTCACGGGGTATTCGGCTCTTAGTCTTGTTTTGAGAGATCGTTGCATCATTCATTCATCCTAATTTTAAAAGATTGTTAGATTAGCAATTACACCTATTCACCCCCCTCTAGGTGTTTTTCACTTGGTGGCTGGAGAGAAGAATCCTCTCCCTCAACTCCGGCGTCCTCGAGGTTGTGCAATCTTCGGTTTCTTTTTTGTGATGGAATCAGGTATGCCTAAAACCCTCCTTCCCTTTGATCATGATAAAGAGGCTTACAGTATATGTGTAGATCTTGTATGGAATAAATTTAGATCTAACAGTTGGAACCCTATTTCAATCCTTCAAGGATGATGGAAAGATCCTCCCTATTCTCTTAGAAAGCCAGAAGTAGCATCTCTTGGATGCATGAGCTATGCTCTCTTTCCTTTGCATGCGTTGTCTGTGTGTACGCCTTGTCTCACACATTGTTTTGGTTATCTATGCCTCTGTTTCCTTTTCATCGCTAGTGGACTATTTATAGGCTCATCTGGAGTAAGCCTCCCCAAAAAATCAGCGAAGATTATTGAAAATAGTCTGTAGCACCTTTCTGACGAGGCTAGAACAGCCTTTGGCGAGGGTGTCAAATAGCAATTGGCTTTAGGAGAATCACGATCCCCTTGATTATCTCCTCTAAATAAGAGATTTAATGGGTGTAATCGCCCCTTAAAAGAGGCCATTAACCCCACTTGGTGGGGTGTCATCCCACTATCTTGCTCAAGGGGTCTGAAATGGTCAACAGACCTGGAGCTTCGCTGGTTTGGTGGCTATGATTGCGACGAAGCTAGTCTTCTAGCTTCTGACAAAGTTGGTCTGTGGCGAAGCTAAGCTTGCGGTGAAGCAAAGCTTCTAGCTTTTGGCGAACCTAGCCTGCTCGGCGAAGTTAGCTTGTTGGCAAAACTAAGCTTGCAGCAAAGCTAAGCTTCAAGCATGGTTATCACAGGGAGTGATACAATATTATAGGAATATTACATCACCAGAGAATACAAAAGTACAATACACGAGGAGATATACATAACAAGAGCTGCTCACGAGCAGCAAGGGAGACCCCGAGAGCCAATCAGTATAAGAGCTGGGAGGAAGAGCTTCGATGACGTCCAAGCTTTTGCTACCCTCTGAACGCCACGGAAGGATCCGCGGTGCACACTGATCCACTACAGCAAGGCCACCATGGTCAAGGCTCCTGGATCTGGACATGAGAATTCAGGGTTGTTAGATGCAATCCGCGAGTACATATGATAAAGCTAAGTGGCGTACATGTCACGAAGTCACACGTGTGCATGATTATGTGATGTGGATCAGGCATGCAGATATAGGAAATAGCATGTAACATAAAGGAAATTAAAGGAATTGCAGTAAAGTTAAAATCAAGTAAATACATGTATAGAAAAAAATATGAATCGGAAAACATGCATAGAAAACAGTATGGTGAGCATAGGTACCTATAAATATGCGATAAATACATTAAATACAAGTATGGACAAAACTAGTTGTGTTGGCCCAAAGGCCATTAGCCCGAAGTTTTGATGATAACAAACCATATGTAGTTATGTTTTAATAAGTTTGTTTAAATGAGTTTCAGGTAAAAATCATAGTTTGATTAACGGCTCCAACACAAGACTCACACATTTGGAAGCCGCGAAGATTTGGATCCCAGAGCCCAGCATAATAGAAGAGCTCCAGGATCAAACAAGTTGAAGACTATACAAGATTTGTATTTTCCATTTTTTAGGATTTATAGTCTATTTTGTCAAAACCGAGATGATAGAGGTTGATAACTTTGGGATTGTCACACACATATTTGATATGGCTTCATGCTTACAAACAAATTTTTATTACAAAATTTCTAACCAAGTTTCGGAAAAACAAAGTTTGGAAAAATCGTTTTTGAAAACAAGTTTTTGGAAAAACTGTTTTTATTTAGAAAAAGGATTTTTATCAAAATAAAGTTCAAATCATTTTGGTGTTGATCTATGATCACACCCTAGTCCTTATAAGCCCTAGAACTATATTTTGTATATACCCATCCAAAGAATTTTTATCAAAGTTTCTATCTTCAAAAAGCCCTTTCCAAAAAATCTGTTTTTGGCCTAGTCCGGTCGACCGCACGGTCGACCGCTTGCAAAGCTGAACTGCTCTGTCGGTCGACCGGGCGGTCGACCGACATGAGCATGTGTGCACATCAGTCGACCGACCGATCGACCGAGAACAAGAGCAGTGCTCTCTATTTTTTCTCGGTCGACCGGACCGGTCGACCGACAGAGAGAACTCACTCTCTGTTTGGGTCTTCAGTCGATCGGCCCGGTCGACCGCTTTCCCAACGGTCGAAAATCAGACCGTTGGCGGTCGACCGGCCCGGTCGACCGACAGCAGTCAGAATCTACTGACAGATTCCAACATCTATTTTTCTGATTTGATTTGTGTTGGGATTTCCCCCAACGAATCTCTTGGCCCTGGAAAACTAGTTTTCATCCCCTATAAATAGAGGGAGTGTTCTACAACTAATATAACATGATTTACAAGTTAAAGATCAAAAGTTTTCAAAAGTTTAGCCCTTTAGCAAAAAGCTTTCATTGAGCAAAATTTCCAATCCTTTTAGCTTGAAGCCTTCCTCTACTTCTCTTCTAGATTTGTGCACTACACAATCCAAAAAGTTTCATCTCCTTATCTTGGTTGTAGGGTTGTGCAAGTGAGCCATTGTTTGTGGTCAAGTGTTGATCACCTTTTTCTTCATATTGAGAAGTTATAGAGGTATCGACCTCAAGCGAGCTAGTGAGCTCCTAGTTAGTGTTGCGGTACCGTGAGAGAGGACAAGTGTGTCCAAAGAGTTCTAGTGAGAACTTGTATTGACGATCCGGTGGGATCAAGTATAGTGGAAATCCTTCATCGTGTTGAAGGCGGGGACGTAGAGCAGTGGCTCGAACCTCGAAACATATTCTCGTGTTTGCGATTGTCAACTTATCTCTAAACTCTCTCTCTCTCCTTTACTTGCACTATTACTTGTCTATTTTCTTGCAAGTCCTTTTATAATTGTTGCTTATTCTTAAATAGTTTTAAATCCGTATTATTTGTCACTTAGTATAGCTATCACCTATTCACCTCCCCTAGGAGATTTCAATTGGTATCAGAGCCTAATCCTAGCATTTGGTTTAACCACCTTAGGGAGATCCTCACTTATTGGCTATATCTATTTGTTGTATTTTTATTTGTTGTGCACCATACTTGTATTCATGGCATATGTTGACTTTTCTAGCATCAAGTCCCCACCCAAATTTGATGGATTCAACTTCCCTATTTGGAAGGTCAAAATGAACCTTTTCCTAAAATCCCTAGAAGTTAGAGTTGTCAAGTCCATCACCAAAGAATTTATTGAACCTCTCACTGATGAGAAAACATGGTCCGAAGACACCTCTAAGGACTATGAGGCCAATGCTAGAGCCCAATATGCACTCACCCAAGCTTTAAATGAAGATGATCTTTCACGCATCATTAACTGCAAATCTGCTTTTGAAGTATGGAATGTTCTTATTGTTACACATGAGGGAACATCTCAAGTCAAGAGATCTAAAATTGACTTTCTCCATTCTCAATAAGAGAATTTTTATTTGCTTGATAATGAAGGCATAGATGATATGCTCACCCGTTTTACCAAGATTACTAATGCTCTATCTTCTTTAGGTGACAACATCGATAATGACCAAAAGATCTGGAAGGTCATTAGAGCTCTTCCCAAGTCTTGGGAAGTTAAGGCAACCACCCTCAAGGAGCTAAATGATAGGGAGGAGATGGACTTCTCCGGCTTCATCGGCAATCTCAAAACCCATGAGATGGAGATGAAGGTAAGAGAAGAAAGGGAGGCACCAAAGAAGAAAGCTGATAGGTAGTAAAAAGTGCATATTTATCACTACATTTACTATCATATTTCCTTATTTATTCTTTTAATTATGCACTATTACTAATGTTTTATTATTTAATGTGTGCAGGCCTTTGGTAATTAAAAAATAAAGAAATAAAAGTCTAAAATGAAGCCCAGAAGCCCAAAAAGCCCATATGCAAGCCCAAGTGTAAAAGATTCAATTACCAAGTGTAAAAGTTGCAATTACTAAAAGAAGAGGGAAGGGATAGACTTCTACTCAACCCTAAATGCTTGCAGGACAAGGATAAAGATAAAAGGAGGAGAGTACAAAGATAAAATTCGTTTTAAAAGATTTGGAAGATTTGGTTTTAGGGTAACTTGCTTCCCAAGTTATCCCAATTTTCAAACTAATGAGTCGGCATACAACTTCCAGAAGGATATACCCAGATGGACAGACCAGAGGAGGCCACGAGCGAAAGCGCGTGGCCAGGGACCACACTGTGGCCGCGAAAACGCGGCCATAGCCGCGTTTCCGTGGCAAGATAGATGAGTCTGGCGATAAGATTTTTTGGGAGAGTTGTATTGGGACTCTACGTCTTCCAGCTCCTATAAATATCCCTGCAGAGCAACAGAGAAGGGCACACAGTCCAGTAGGGTTTTTCTTAGGTTAACTTGTAGATTGTAATTTAGGTTTTATTTTCTTTTTTGTAATTTTTAATTTTCTTTATGTAACTGAGAGGAGAGGATACTTTCATGGAGGAAGGAGATCAAACTTGTACTGAAGGTGACAGCGGTGTAAGTAATCTTTTCTTCCATTGTTAATTGAATCAAATCAAAGTTTATTCTTTTTTTCTATTTTTGTTTTGTTTTTGTTTCCCTCTTTTGTGTTTGTGGATCCATATGAAACCAAGAGCTTCGAAGTTGCCTTCTCCTTGCAAGTGTCGTTGATGGTTTATGGTGATGAAGATCTATTTCCATGGTAGTATAGCTCGCCCTTTTATTTGTAGTATAGATCGGGAATAGGGAAGATCTCATATTCCATGCTTCGTTTGCCTTCAAAGAAAGGTACATCATTGACACGGTTCCAAGGTAAGCAGACGCCAAAGAGGTAAGTAAGTTTTTAGTTTTTTGTCTTTCTTTTAATTTTAGTATAAATCACAATATTCCCAATCTTTTTCACACTTCTTTTTCATTGTAAATATCATTGTAAATATCATTATAAATAAAAAAAGAGAGAACTTACTAAACAAGCTTCCATCGCTAGTCCCTCCCTGTGGATCACGACCCGCATAGCCACTTGCTATAGCGGTAGAATTGAGCACCTTGCACATCCTATTCTTAAAACTGAAATACTATATTTTGTGTGCAGGTAAAACCTCAATCAAAATTTTGGCGCCGTTGCGGGGGAGGGACGGTAAGTTATTCTCTAAAAAAAAAACTAATTCTTTTATTCTTTTGTTTGCAGGTTCAGAGAACTGGAAATCTAACAATAACAAAGGACACATAGCAACTTTGTGCCTCTTCCCTCAAAGGCAGAGCAGCAGAGCCTGCTATAGAGCTGCGTTTGCGCGGCAATAGCCGCGTTTGCGCGGCCTTAGTAGTTCACCACTTACTCGGTTTTCTGCAGGTTTCTGAAAATTGAAATATTTATTTACTGCTCTGTTAACTTTTCTCTGTGATCACCCTGCACACTGCTAATTAATTAACAGTAGCCTATTTGTTGAAAAAAATAAAAATAAATTAGACTCTTGCATATAGGCACGTGTCTATTTAATTTTTTTTTTAATTTCTGTTGAAGAGTGCTGGGGACAAGGTACGTTCGCATTGCATAAAGACTAGAAGCACCCTTGGCTGATTTACTGCTTTTGAGTGAATATTTGTCTATTGCTTTACACGTGCACTAAATTGACTTAAGGGCTTGTCTTATAAATAAGATAAGGTGGGGATTTCATCACCCTTCCTTGGCCTACAAACAATCTCCTCACTCACTAACCCAAGCCTAACTAAAAATGAGTAGACGTGGCCCTAGGGACATCTCGAACTCAGTTACGAGATTATCCTAAGGGGGAACGGTGTTGGAATTTGACTCCTGTCAAATCAGTGTCTAGGAAGGGGATTGAGGGTCGAAAGCCCAAAGATTGGTGGTTATTTAATTAAGGAATGTCTTTGACGGAAAACCACCCACCAATCTTGCCCTGACCAGGCTGATTAGCTTGCGGTCAAAGTCTACATTATACCACCCATGGACAGTCTAACCAGTTAGGAGTCGTCTAGGTCATAGGTCTACCCTAACTTAGGTTAGAATTTTTTTTGTTTGCTTATTTGTTTGTTTTCTTTTTCTTTGTTTGTGTTTGTAATATGGCTTATAACAACAATTTTTTCAATTTTAATAATAATTCATATTACACCCAAACTTCTTTTTCGGATATTACCAACCCGGCATATCATAACTTTAACCAACCTAGTGTGCCGGAGTGGTCTTATCAGAATGAATATAACCCATGCCCCGCATCTTATGACCATAATTTCATAATAATTTCAACTCTTCACAGAGTCCATGGGGATTCGCCTCCCCCGAGTCCAATTTTCAACCAACTTGTCCTCCTTATCCACCTTATCCACAATATTTCCAAGATTCATACTCAGTTCCACAAGTTCATAATAAAAACCATCTATCTTGAAAATGATGAGTATGCATTAGTCCAAGCAACAATCACCATCAATCTTGGACATGATGATGCGTGAGTCCAAGCAACATTCACAGAATCTGACTGACTCACAATTTCATCATGACTGTCACAACAACACTTCATCTTTTCAAATCCTATCACAACAAAATGATGAACCTATCGGCTATGAAAAGATGCTTGAAGTCATGACTCAGGCTAGAATCGCTCGTGATCATGAAATGGACATGATGGTTCAAACTTTACGTTCTCACCGTTCGGCCATTTCTGATGTCGCTAACCATTCTCTTAGAGCCGAAGAGTCACGTTGCTTTGGAAAACAAGATTCTATTTCAGTACAATCATTTGAACTTGCCCAAACTTCAAATTTTGAAAATGACATTGACAGTTTGGCAAGTTATTCATTTCCTGAAATAGAACTTGAGAATGACTATGATCCTGACCCTCAACTTGGTTATTCAATTCTACTTCCTGAATCAATAATGACTCCGGTGTCTTCACCTGATTTCAATCTTTTTCCCGAGTCAACATTGAATCCCGTGCCTATTCATCATGAAATTGAATCACCCATCTTTGATAATCATCATGTTGAACTTGACCAATTTTTTAATTTTAAAAGTTCCATGGATAAATTGGCAAGTTCTCATTTTTATGATATTGAACTCAATGAGAAATGTGACCTAGATTCTCAAATCTGTGATCAAGTTCAAATTCTCGAATCAATATTGACTCCTATTTTGTTACCAGATTTGAGTAATATTTTAAAGTCAGTTTTGATTCCCACACCTGTCATTCCTGAACTTGAATCACCAATATTAAGTCACATTCCATTGTGGGAAAATGATTATGGACTTGAGTTTCAACTTCTTGATTTGTACCAACTTTTTGAACCAAGCTCGACTCCTGAACCTTTACTTGATTTAAGTTACTTTCCTGAGTCGGTATTCATTCTCGTATTTCTTAAGTCCAAGTCAATCATTCCATCTTTTCACACTCCATTTTGGGACAAGGCGGTTGACACAATTGACTCTGAAAATAGTTATGAAATTTGGAAATTAGATGGGGAGGAATTTTTAAAAAATGTTCATACAGACATCATTTTAGTGGGTTATACAAGAGAGATTTCTGGTGGGTTCCTCCGAATTCCACGAAAAGTAGATTGGGCCGCATTTCGTGGACCAATTAGACCACCACCGGAACCACCACCTTAAGGTAATATTTTCCTTCCCTTTCTTCTGTTTCATGCATACATGCATTCATTCATACATTGAGGACAATGCATGAGATAGGTGCGGGGGAGGATTTACTAGCATACTAACATAGTTAGATACTAACTAACTAACCAAAAAAAAAAAAAGGGGACCATATTTTGACTTATTTTTTGAAAGAAATCTAAGTTAGTCTTAAGAATTAGGAAAATCATGATTAGGATTTCTAAAAACTTGGTCAAAACAAATAAATTGTTGAATTTTTAGGTATAAGAGGAAAAATTAAATAATTAATTAGTCTTAATTTTTACCTTAATGAAATGTGCATACCTAATACACTTACACATCTAGAATTCTAAAACAAAGACTCTTGTGCCCTAAATACATGTGCCTCAAGAAGCATAAGTATTCACGCCTAAAGGTGATTGTATAAATAAAAACCTTAGTTTTGTGGCCGAGTTCACTCGAATCCTTAAGTCCGTGGGGTGTTTTCTCACCCGGTGCCCTAAAACCGACCAGTTTGGGAGCCACTGACTTTAAGTTCGTTACATGGGTGGATTAGAAAGCCTAAGGAAACTAAGAAAAATTACTTATATATGTACTAACACATCTAATAGTCAATTAGTTAGGTATGAGGGCCTCAAGAAGCCTTGATACTTACACGAAAGAAAATTAGATGAGTTATACATATTAAAAAAAAGAGAGAAAATAATAATAAAGAGGCATGAGAGTCCAAGTGAAGGAATTCCTAGTAAAGATTCACAAGGATGCATATGACTTTTTGGTAACGAAAAAGACTATACAAAAATTCAGTTTTGATCCTTACCTAAAAAGGATAACAATTTACTATATAAAGACTAAGTTTAAGAATAAATAAAAATGATAATCCTAAAAACTTATAGATTACTTAGTTTCTTCAAACATATTTCAAATATTTTTCTTCTTATGGATTTTGTGGGTGTAATCCGCTGAAAACCCTCACGAGACAACACTCGTCCTCTAGGGTAACCTAGAGGTTTAACGGCTTATTGCACGTGCTAAGTACAATCGTGATTCCTACGAAAGTGTGTTAGGATAGATTAATTTTTCTTTTCTTTTTGATTTTTACTCGAGGACGAGCAAAAAGATAAGTGTGGGGGTGTGATAGGTAGTAAAAAGTGCATATTTATCACTACATTTACTATCATATTTCCCTATTTATTCTTTTAATTATTCACTATTACTAATGTTTTATTATTTAATGTGTGCAGGCCTTGGGTAATTAAAAATAAAGAAATAAAAGCCTAAATGAAGCCCAGAAGCCCAAAAAGCCCATATGCAAGCCCAAGTGCAAAAGTTGCAATTACCAAGTGTAAAAGTTGCAATTACTAAAAGAAGAGGGAAGGGATAGACTTCTACTCAACCCTAAATGCTTGCAGGACAAGGATAAAGATAAAAGGAGGAGTGTACAAAGATAAAATTCGTTTTAAAAGATTTGAAAGATTTGGTTTTAGGGTAACTTGCTTCCCAAGTTATCCCGAATTTTCAAACTAATGAGTCGGCATACAACTTCCAGAAGGATATACCCAGATGGACGGACCAGAGGAGGCCACACGCGAAAGCGCGTGGCCAGGGACTACACTATGGCCGCAAAACGCGGTCATAGCCGCGTTTTCGCGGCAAGATAGATGAGTCTGGCAATAAGATTTTTTGGGAGAGTTGTATTGGGACTCTACGTCTTCCAGCTCCTATAAATACCCCTGCAGAGCAACAGAGAAGGGCACACAGTCGAATACAGAGACAAATTTAGGGTTTTTCTTAGCCTAACTTGTAGATTGTGATTTAGGTTTTATTTTCTTTTTTGTAATTTTTAATTTTCTTTATGTAACTGAGAGGAGAGGATACTTTCATGGAGGAAGGAGATCAAACTTGTACTGAAGGTGACAGCAGTGTAAGTAATCTTTTCTTCCATTGTTAATTGAATCAAATCAAAGTTTATTCTTTTTTTTTCTATTTTTGTTTTGTTTTTGTTTCCCTCTTTTGTGTTTGTGGATCCATATGAAACCAAGAGCTTCGAAGTTGCCTTCTCCTTGCAAGTGCCGTTGATGATTTATGGTGATGAAGATCTATTTCCATGGTAGTATAGCTCGCCCTTTTATTTGTAGTATAGATCGGGAATAGGGAAGATCTCATATTCCATGCTTCGTTTGCCTTCAAAGAAAGGTACATCATTGACACGGTTCCAAGGTAAGCAGACGCCAAAGAGGTAAGTAAGTTTTTAGTTTTTGTCTTTCTTTTAATTTAGTATAAATCACAATATTCCCAATCTTTTTCACACTTCTTCTTTTTCATTGTAAATATCATTGTAAATATCATTATAAATAAAAAAGAGAGAACTTACTAAACAAGCTTCCATCGCTGGTCCCTCCCTGTGGATCACGACCCGCATAGCCACTTGCTATAGCGGTAGAATTGAGCACCTTGCACATCCTATTCTTAAAACTGAAATACTATATTTTGTGTGCAGGTAAAACCTCAATCGAAAGCCCTTGCTTTCAAGGCTGTTCCATCCACCCATGATGAAGAGGATTCATCGGAAGACTACGATGAAGACTTTTCCATGCTCATAAGGAAGGTGGGCAAAATGTTCTATAAAAAGGGTAGAGAAAGCAACTTCCGAAGAGGGAGACCTCAAGGAAGATTTGAAAAGAAAAGAGAAGAACCAGGTCCATGTTTTCATTGCAAGAAGACGGGACACCTAATTGCCGATTGCCTCTCTCTACAAGCTACTACCTCCAAGAACGGGCAAAAGAAGAAAAAGGCGATGGTAGCCACGTGGGATGACTCGGAGTCGGAATCCGAAGAGGAGATCGACGCCGCTCACATGTGCTTCATGGCACATGGCGATGATGCTTCTAAGGTATGTCTAGAAAACTCTCTAGATGATGAAGATTTAACTATGGATGAACTTGCACACTTTTTTGAAGAATTACAAAGTAGGTATGAAATTTCTCAAGCTCAAAATAAAAAATTGAAAAAGGAAAATGATTCTTTAAAAAGTAAATTTGAACTTGTTTTAAAAGAGAAAAATGAATTATCAAATTCTTTTGAGAAAATGAAAAAGAATTTTGAAAAATACAAAACATCTTGTAAAGGAAAAAGCCCTATTTCTGCTTGCAATAAAAATGAATTTTTAGATATCCAAAAACGTATTGAAGTTTTGGATACAACTTTAAAGAAATGTGCTTTTGACATGACAAAATTTGCATCTATGTTTCCTAAAGAAAAATCCCAAGGGAAACATACTCATTACCATGCATTTAACTCACACAAGCATGCACACTCACACAAACATGCATTTATGTATGGTAGAATTTATACTTGTGCTCATTGTGGCCGCAAAGGCCATTTAGAAAAGTTTTGTTATACTAAGCTAAACTTGTTAAATAAAAATGTTTGGGTTCGAGAAAACACTAACCCTATAGGACCCAAAAAGATTTGGGTACCAAAAGACGCACCAAACTTCATTAATGCAGGTGGGTCGTCTTCCTCCAAGACTTAGGGGGAGATGGTTCCCGGGTGGTGGATGCATCAACGCTCACCGAACACATCGTCGCTTGCATCACTATCGAAGAGGCACCCATTTTTGGAGAATACCTATGGTTTGGTAACTTCTCCAAAAAAAAAATTTTTTATGCATAGGATTGCTAGTTACACTTTTGTGATAATGTGCCATATGTAAACTTGCATATCCAATTGTTTATATTTTTGCCATGATTGAGAATATATTCATGTTTCTTTGCCATATGTTATTTGTCCATATATCAAGATTTTGTTAACTTAATGTTTTATATGAATTTTGTCAAAATAAAAAATTTATTTAACCAAATTAAGCAAATAAATAGAGATGGCAATTGCGCGCCTCAACTCTTATCTAGAGGAATATTGAGGAGAAGTTCAGAACCCTTAACGGGGTATTCGGCTTCAACATCTCACTTTTATTGCCTAATTTATAAATAAAAATTTATTGATAATAAAAATTAATAAGTGAATAAAATAAAATTTTTATTGTGTTTTCATGCCAAGTAGTAATTTCAACATTCTTATTATTAGTTAAAAGAAATATTTGTTTTTGATTAAAAGAAAATTAAATTAAAACCTAAAACATAAAAATAGTTTTTATTTCTGTTTTCAGCATGACCGGTCGACCGGCCCGGTCGACCGATCTGGCCTGGCATAGGCCCAGCCGACCGACGCGGTCGACCGACCAAGCCTGGAACAGAAAAAATATTTTCTGCCCGTAGCCGGTCGACCGCACCGGTCGACCGACTGAAACCGAGGTTGCTCTCAGTTTCCACCGGTCGACCGGCCCGGTCGACCGGCAGTCGGGTCTGCTGATTTTTACCCGTTTCTATATAAATCCCTAAACCCCTTTTCCTTCATTCTCACCGCCTCCAACCTCTCCTCTCTCTTCATCTCTCAACCCTAGATCTATTTCAAACCCTCCCTTACTCTTCCAACTTCAAATTAATTCCACAAAAAATTGGGATACGCTGTTTCAGGCTCCAGATCTACTCTTCTTCTTGAGGATTTCTCTTGTTTTTCCAATGATTTCAAGGTATAATCTTTTCCTTTAGATCCTTTAATTTTCTTTGCATAATTCCATATCTTTTTGCTTAGATCTTGCATTCATCTTGATTATCCGTCAACTATGTCCAAAAGAACTAGATATGAAAAGGGGAAAACCTCTCAATCTTCATCCTCCCCTTTTGTATCACAAAATGCATCATATAGACATATCATTATTTCCACCAAAAATGTGAACTCTGGTAGATCTGTTGTTCTTAATGATTTTGAAATCTAAATCTAGCTTCTATTTTGAGATCCAGTTCATTAGAATACTTTGTCACAATTAGGGAACATGTTTATCCTTCCCTAGCACAATATTTTTACTCAAATCTCACCTTTGAATCAAACCATATAAGATCCAAAGTCTTGGGCAGAGATATTGACATCACCCTTCAACAATTTGAACATCACCTTCACCTCTCCTGTAAGGGGGAAGACATTTATAACCTTGATTTGCATGATTTTATTTATCCTGATGGTGAGTCTGCCCACACCGCCTCCACATTGCTTCATGATGATGATAACCCCGGTTTAGTTAGGAACGAGGAGGTGAAGTATTACACTCTCACCGCCTAAGTCCTGGCCAAGATCGTGTTCTATAACCTTCAGCCAAAATCAGGAGAATATAGTCATGCTAGGGGTTCTACTCCTCTTGTCATCTACTGCCTTCTGCAAGGCATTAGAATTAACATCCCTAGGCTCATCATCAATTATATTACGTCTGATCATCTTCTTGTCCCAAACCGGCACTTGCCCTTTGGGATGCTCATTACACATCTTTTGAAGCAATTAAACTTTGATCTTTCCTCTGAACGGTCGGTTGAACTGTTAGTTGACATCAACAGCACCCTCCTCAAGAGGATGCGTGCTAGGGAGCGTCCTCCTGCTCCTCAGCTGCAGCTATCTTCCCTGCTGTTCATGTCCCTGGATCCTCCTCTGGCTCTTCTGCTCCCTCCGATCCCTATCTTGCCTTATCTTCTCAGATTCAGGAGCACCGCTAGCAGCTTTCTACTGAGATGACCGCGCATCGTCAGCAGATTTCTGCTGAGTTGACCGAGCATCGCCAGCAGATTTTCGCAGAGATGACCGCACATTATCAGTGGATGGAGCAGCATTTGGATGCTGATCTCAGTTATATCTGTGACTCCATGCGTTATATGAATTCCTGTCTCGGCGACATCTACCAGAAGCATGATTGGCTGGTTCCTCATCCTTCTGATCGTGCTAGGCCACTTCCTTCCACCGGCCCTCCATTTCCCGCGAGGACTCCTTCTGTTCCACCACCGCCATCTACAACACAGCCGGACCCTGCTTTGGTGGACATGAGTCTGATGAGCAGTGATCCCTTTTGATGATGTCAAAAGGGGGAGAGATATCTGGGGAGTTAGAGTTATTTGAGTTATTTCTGTGTTTATTTTATATGTTATTTTGGATTGTTTTTTCTACATGTATTTGGTGTTTGTGGACATGTGTTAGTGGACTTGTGTTATGGACATGTGTTTTGAGGTTGGCATGAACCTCCTGTCTTGTATTGATATTTGTGGACATGTGATCTATTCAATATGATATGGCAGTTATTTTTCTTATCTTCATGTGGTATATGTGATTGGTTGTATCTTATGTTTATGCTATTATTGACCCAATCATCTATTTTTGGAGGATGTAGGTATTTCTGGATGGATGGAGGTAACCATGTATGCATACACTTCTATATTTCTGTATCTTTGGTATGCATGGATGGTTTGCATATGTGTCATTTTCATATCCTATATATGCCTGTGTTATTGCATGTACATCTCTTTATCAGATTACTTTATATGCATGTGTTAAGGGGGAGCTTCACTTGAAGTCTCCACCCAAAATATTTGTAATAACTCTATATGTTTTGTCATCATCAAAAAGGGAGAGATTGTTGGCCCAAAGGCCATTAGCCCGAAGTTTTGATGATAACAAACCATATGTAGTTATGTTTTAACAAGTTTGTTGATTGGTCACTAATGTGGCATATTTAATGTCACATTTCCATACTTATTTTAGAATAAAAGCCTGCATTGTCCTAATTATTTGTTTAATTTATTTGCAGGCCTAATCCTTAAGGAGATGAAGAGAAATGAGCCCAAAAGCCCACCAGAATTCTGAATTAAATCAGAGTTAATTCGTACACATAAAATCAGGGCAAAATTAAGAGGTTGAAACCGGTTGAGAAGAATCCTCTCAGAATCGATCGGTTAAAGCCAAGAATCCAAGGCCATTTCGTCAAAATCCGGAGCTCAAACGACAAAACCAACAAAGGATAAAGCCAGAAGAAACCCCCGGAGAGACCCACCAACAGGGTGTGGCCATCTGGCCACACCCTGGCCGCGGAAACGCGGCTTGGGCCGCGTTTTCGCGGCAATCTTGGGGAGTTAGGGGGAGCGTGAACTCCTCCGACCTCCCCGGGATCTTGGTGGTTGGGTTTTCAGCCTATAAAAGGCCATTATGTGCACTGAAAATGGACGTCAAGGCAGATTAGGATTTAGCCTAGTTTTAATACTTTGTAGTTTAGGTTTTTTTTTTCTTGTTATGTAATTTGTATGTAACTTAGGGTAGAAGAAGATTCATGTAAGTAAGAGAGAGAGGCTGAAGTTGAGAGTGACACCGACGATGTACCCTCCTCCTTTCTTCCATTGTCTCTGCAATTAATAAAGGTAAAAGTTCTTTTTATGTTTGTATTTTCTTTTGTTTCATCTTCCTCTTCTACTTTACCTTGGTTGTTATTGTTGAGTGTACAAGTGAATTCCAAAGCAAGTATAACTAAGCTACGTGAGAGCCAGCGATAGTTCATGAAGACGTTCTCCTCTTCCAAGATCCGCATCACTTCGTTCTTGCTAGGCTTGACGATATAATGTGCACGGGGACTGAGCTCGAGCTTATGATCTATGCGTTGAACGCCTCCGAAGCAAAGGTAGAACATGCAACGGTTTCCAGGTAAGTCATCACTCAACCTAGGTAAGTATTTCTACACTTTTCCTTCTTTCTTTTCTTTTACTTCTTTAGTATAGATCACCAACCATCTCCTCCAACTCTTTCTTCTCCACTTCATTGTACATAGTCGCTTTTATTGTTTTCTGATTTTCCACCTTCTTCATCTTTCATTCTCTTCTAACATAACATGATTCTTTCACTTTTTCTTAACTTAAAAACAGAGAAGAACCTTCGCTTTTATTTTTAACGATTTCAATAAAGAACCGTAAAGCTTCCATCGCAAACCCTCCTTGTGGATCACGACCCGCATAGCCACTTGCTATAGCGGAAGAATTGAGCACTTGCACACTTCTTTTCTTAAGTTCTATAATTTCGTATTTTGTGTGCAGGTTTGGCCTCAATCAAATTTTGGCGCCGTTGCCGGGGAGGGTAACATGTTTTTTATTGAAATCTGAATTTTTTTTGAAAATTTTTTAGAGCTAAACGAATTTTCTTCTCTGTTGCAGGTTACAGGGCAAGCAAAGCAGGAAAATAAGTTTGCAGTGACATACAAGTGGTATTGGGCCTCTGCTCTAGAAAGTAGAGACCCATTACCCTCTGAATTGCCGCGTTTCCACGGCAAAAGCCGCGGATCCGCGGCAAGGAAGAGTTGACTACTAACAGCTTTTCGCAGGGCTGCTTAGTTTAAAAAAATTCTAGTTTGCTGCAACTTTAATTTTTCTTATATGCCATAACATAAGCCTGCTAATAATCAACAGTAAAATATTTGTTGAAAAGATAAAAAATTGATTAGACATTTACATTTTAGGCACGTGTCTTTTTAATTCCTTTATTTTTTACTGTTGAAGAGTGCTGGAGCAAGGTACGTATGCATTGCATTTAGCATAGGACTCACTTCTTGGTTGTTTATATCGTTTTGAGTGAATCTTACATATCTTGTACGCTTGCACAAAATTATTTTAAGGGCATAACCCATAACAAGATAAGGTGGGGATTTAATCACCCTTCCTTAGCCCAAAAATCAGATTCCAAGCACTCACTAACCCAAGCCTAACTAAAATTGAGTAGACGTTGGCCCTAGGGACATCTCGGACTCAATTAGGAGATTATCCTAAGGGGAAAAATGTTAGAATCTGACTCCTGCAAAATCAGTGTCTAGGAAAGGGATTGAGGGCCGAAAGCCCGAAGGTTGGTGGTTATTTAATTAAGGAACGTCTTTGACGGAAAACCTCCCACCAACCTTGCCCTGACCTGGCTGATTAGCTTGTGGTCAAAGTCTACATTAAACCTCCCGTGGACAGTCTAACCAGTTAGGAGTCGTCTAGGTCTAGGTCTACCCTAACTTAGGTTAGAATTTTTTCTTTCTTGTTTGTTTATTTGTTTGCTTTTCTTTCTTTTTTGTGTGTATTCTATTGTGTGATATGGCTTATAATAATAATTTTTTCAACTTTAATAATAATCCATATTACACACCGAGTTTATTTTCGGATATTACCAACCCTGCATATCATCACTTTAACCAACCTAGTGTGCCGGATTGGTCTTATCCGAATCAATATAACCCATGTCCCCCATCTAATAACTATAATGTCCATAATAATTTCAACTCTTCACCGAGTTAGTGGGGATTCACTTCCCCCGAGCATAATTATCAACCAACTTGTCCTCCTTCTCCACCTAGTCCACAATATTTTCAAGAGTCATACTCAGTTCCACCAGTCCAAAAAAGGAAACCATCAATTTTGGAAATGAGTATGCGTGAGTCCAAACACAAATCCCAAAATCTGATGGACTCACAATTTCACTATCACTTCCAAGACAATTCTTCTTTTCATCAAAACAATGAACCTATCAACTATGAAAAGATGCTTGAAACCATGACTCAGGCTCAAAACACTCGTAATCGTGACATAGATATGATGGTCGAATCTCTACGTTCCCACCGTCCCGATGTCACTAACTATTCTGTTAGAGCCGAAGAGTCATGTAGTTTTGGAAATCAAGATTCCATTTCAGCACAACCATTTGAACTTACCCAAACTCAAAATGATATTGATAGTTTGGCTAGTTTTCCTTTTCCTGAAATAGAACTTGAAAATGATTATGATCCTGAACCCCAACTTAGTGATTCAATTCTATTTCCTGATTCGATTATGACTCCGGTACCTTCACCTGACTTCAATCTTTTCCCGGAGTCAACATTGGATCCTGTACCAATTCATAAAGAAATTGAATCACCCATCTTTGAGGATCATGTTGAACTTGACCAACTTTACAATTTTGAAAATCCCATGGATAAATTGGCAAGTTCTCCATTTTTTGATATTGAACTCAATGAGATATGTGACCTAGATTCTCACATATGTGATCCAGTTCAACTTTCTGAATCAATATTGACTCCTGTTTTATTACCAAACTTGAATAATATTCTAGAGTCAGTTTTGATTCCCCCACCTATCATTCCTGAACTGGAATCACCCATATTAGGTCACATTTCATTGTTAAAAAATACATGTGGACTTGAGTTTCAACTTCTTGACTTGGACCCAATTCCTGAACCAATTTTGACTCTTGAACCTTTACTTGATTTAAGTCACCTTCCTGAGTCGGTATTAGTTCCTGTCCTTCCTGAGTCCAAGTCAACTGTTCTATCATTTCACACTCCATTCTGGGACGAGGTGGTTGACAAATTTGACTCCGAAATTAGTTATGGAATATGGAAATTAGATGGGGTCAAATATTTAATAAAAATCCTTCATGGATATATCTTTTTAATGGGTTATATTAAAGATAGTGTTGGTGGGTTCCTCCGAGACCCAAGAAAAGTTGATTGGGCCATGTTTCGTGGACCAATCAGACCACCACCGGAACCACCACCTTAAGGTAACCATTTTCCTTCCCTTTCTTCTTTTTCATGCATCTATGCATTAATTCATACATTGAGGACAATGCATGAGATAGGTGTGGGGGAGGGTCTAACATAACTTTTCTTTTTCTTTAAAATAAAAAAAATTAACATTTTTTTTAAAAAAACTTTTTGAAAAATAGAAACAATATTTTGACTTATTTTTGTAAGAAATTAAGTTAATCTTAAGGAATAGGAAAATCCAAATTAGGATTTCTTATACTTGATCAAAATAAGATTATTTGTTTGATTTATAGGGTTAGAAAGATAATTTGTCAAAGTAATTTAGTCTTGATCTTTACCTTGATGAAATATGCACACTTCATACATTTACACACTTAGGGTTCAAAAACAAAGATTCTTATGCCTTATAAAAATATATATATATAAACAAATCTAATTATTGATTAGCTAGGTGCTTTGGCCTAAAAAAGCCTTAGTATTTATGCAAAAGATAATTAGATGAGTTTGAAAAAAAAAAAAACAAGTCTAATTATTGACTAGCTAGGTGCTTTGGCCTAAGTAAGCCTTGGTATTTATGCGAAAGATGATTAGATGAGTTTGAAAAGAAAAATCCTCTGATTAAGCTGGGTATTTGTGCCTAATAAAGCATAAGTATTCACGCCTAAAAGAGGTTCATATAATAAAATCCTTAGTTTTGTGGCCTCCTTTGCTCGAGTCCTTAAATCCTAGGGGTGTCTTCTCACCTGGTGCCCTAAGACCGTCTGGTTTGGGAGTCATCGATTAAAGGCTCGTTACATGGGCAGATTAGAAAGCCTAATAAAACTAAGGAATAATACCACAAAAAAAAGTATATATATAAAAATAAATAAGGCATAAGAGTTAGAGTTAATGAACCCTTAGTCAAAATTTTCACATTCACAAGGTGCATATGACTAAGGGTAAAGTAATAGACTAGATGAGAAGCACAATTTGACTCCTTACTTTGATTGATAACAAATTTTTGAATAGAGACTAAGTTTAGGAATGAAAAATTCGGCTTTCCTATAACTTATAGATTGCTTAGATCTTACAATCATATTTCAAATATTTTTCTCTTTCAAAATGCTTTTCGAAAATACTAACTCTTTATTTCTCTTTTTTATGGATTTTGTGGGTGCAATCCGCTGAAAACCCTCACGAGACAAAACTCGTCCTCTAGGGGGAACCTAGAGGTTTAACGGCTTGTTGCACATGCTCAGTGCAATCGCGCGACCTGCGAAAGTGGTCTAATAATCTCTAGTATAGTTTAGTTGTTTTGCTCGAGGACGAGCAAAAGATAGGTATGGGGGTGTGATTGGTCACTAATGTTGCATACTTAATGTCACATTTTCATACTTATTTTAGAATAAAAGCCTGCATTGTCCTAATTATTTGTTTAATTTATTTGCAGGCCCAATCCTTAAGGAGATGAAGAGAAATGAGCCCAAAAGCCCACCAGAATTCTGAATTAATTCAGAGTTAATTCGTACACATAAAATCAGGGAAAAATCAAGAGGTTGAAACTGGTTGAGAAGAATCCTCTCAGAATCGATCGGTTAAAGCCAAGAATCCAAGGCCATTTCGTCAGAATCCGGAGCTCAAACGACAAAACCAACAAAGGATAAAGGCAGAAGAAACCCCGGAGAGACCCACCAACAGGGTGTGGGGAGCGTGACCCTGGCCGCGGCCGCGAAAACGCGGCTTGGGCCGCGTTCCGCGGCAATCTTGGGGAGTTAGGGGAGCGTGTGATTAGTACTCAATATTGCATATTTTACATCATAACTCCCATGCATAATACAAATAATAAGTGATTTTACTCCTCTTCTCTACTTATTTGCAGGTACACAATTAATGGAGAGATATTCAAATAATCACTTAATTAACACTAATTAAGTGATTAATTAAAAGATAAAGGATAAAGCCAAATCTCAATCCAGATCTAGAGAGATCCGCGCAACAAACAGAGAATCCAAGTGGTCCACGTGGATAACCACTTCCAACTGATCTCCACCAGAAAGATCCGATCCACGGCCACGAGATTGCCGCGGGAACGCAAGTGGGCGCGGCAATCTAGGGCCGTTAGATCCCCGGATTTTGTGGCAACCACCTTATCTCCAGAAGCTTCTCAGTTCTCCTATAAATACTTCATTTGTACCTGCGAGAAAGGAGTGATCAGAGAAGAGAGAGAGATTAGTGAATAGATTGTAATTTTGTTAGGTTTTGTTTAGGATTTTTAGTTCTCTCTAGGATCTTCTCCTCCCTAGATTTCATTGCAAGAGAGATTTGTATGAGAGAGAGAGCTTGTATCAACAAGGAGTGACAACTTGGAGCTATACAAGGATTGATCCATTCTCTACATATCTACTTGAGCTTGATTCTAGTTTGTCTTCTTCACTTGCTTTTATTTTGCTTTGTTACTTGCTTGTTAATTCTAGCAATTCAATCATGCTTTGCTTTGCTTTTGTAATGTCTAGTAGCTAATTTCTTGTTCCATGTACTAGCTAACCACTACTCTTGCTAACTCCTAACTCATGGGTGATTGCTTTACTTCATCTTGCAATTTGTATGATCTTCTCTTCTCCGATGGGTTTTGTTTCATTTCTTGGCAAGAATCTTGTTGTAATTCTCATATGATTCATGTGTGCCTCATGTAGAGCCTAGTCTTTGAACTAGTGCCTTGATGGAACATGGAGATGGAGCACCAATATGCTAATTGATGTACAACTTCACTACTTCCATTAGTGAAAGTTGTATGTTCTTCATTTGCATCCCTTGAGTGTATTTCTTGTGATTCCATTAGTGAAAGTCTATCTTGTAGGCCGATGACCATCTATGGAGGCTACAAGACAAGTCCAAGAATGAATCCCCATCATCTTAGTGGGAAAGTATTAGATCACAAGCAAGACAAATACATGCCGATGAATCAACATGAGGCACGCATCACTATCACGGAGTTTAGTTAGTTAGCAGGTAGTTAAGGTTAGCTAGTCATGGATTTCTTGCATTCAAAGTTTTCTTGATTTTACTTTCTTTTTAGTTGTTAGTTCAAATCCATCTCAATCTTGATTTCTCCCGATTTCCACCATGAACATAGCCACCAATTCTTTTATTTGTTTTTCTTTGATTCTTTATTCTTGTAAACAAAGAAGAGTTCTCGTTTTATCTTCTCACGTGTATCGTAACGTTTCTACACTAGCTCTCCTGAGATCCGACTCGGTATAGCCTTGTGCTATAACGGAGACAAGAAAGGGTACATCAATCACATTCTATACATATAATAAGTACGCCCCTTTTCCAGTCTAATCAGCGTGAACTCCCCCGACCTCCCCGGGATCATGGTGGTTGGGTTTTCTGCCTATAAAAGGCCATTATGTGCACTGAAAATGGACGTCAAGGCAGATTAGGATTTAGCCTAGTTTTAATTCTTTATAGTTTAGGTTTTTCTTTTCTTGTTATGTAATTTGTATGTAACTTAGGTAGAAGAAGATTCATGTAAGTAAGAGAGAGAGGCTGAAGTTGAGAGTGAGACCGACGATGTACCCTTCTCCTTTCTTCCATTGTCTCTGCAATTAATAAAGGTAAAAGTTCTTTTTATGTTTGTATTTCTTTTGTTTCGTCTTCCTCTTCTACTTTACCTTGGTTGTTGTTGTTGAGTGTACAAGTGAATTCCAAAGCAAGTATAACTAAGCTACGTGAGAGCCAGCGATAGTTCATGAAGACGTTCTCCTCTTCCAAGATCCGCATCACTTCGTTCTTGCTAGTCTTGACGATATAATGTGCACGGGGACTGAGCTCGTGCTTATGATCTATGCGTTGAACGCCTCCGAAGCAAAGGTAGAACATGCAACGGTTTCCAGGTAAGTCTTCACTCAACCTAGGTAAGTATTTCTACACTTTTTCTTCTTTCTTTTCTTTTACTTCTTTAGTATAGATCACCAACCATCTCCTCCAACTCTTTCTTCTCCACTTCATTGTACATAGTCGCTTTTATTGTTTTCTGATTTTCCACCTTCTTCATCTTTCATTCTCTTCTAACATAACATGATTCTTTCACTTTTTCTTAACTTAAAAACAGAGAAGAACCTTCACTTTTATTCTTAACGATTTCAATAAAGAACCATAAAGCTTCCATCGCAAACCCTCCTTGTGGATCACGACCCGCATAGCCACTTGCTATAGCGGAAGAATTGAGCACTTGCACACTTCTTTTCTTAAGTTCTATAATTTCGTATTTTGTGTGCAGGTTTGGCCTCAATCATTTGTTTAAATGAGTTTCAGGTAAAAATCATAGTTTGATTAATGGCTCCAACACAAGACTCACACATTTGGAAGCCATGAAGATTTGGATCCCAGAGCCCAGCATAATAGAAGAGCTCCAGGATAAAACAAGTTGAAGACTATGCAAGATTTGTATTTTCCATTTTTTAGGATTTATACTCTATTTTGTCAAAACCGAGATGATAGAGGTTGATAACTTTGGGATTGTCACACACACACATTTGATATGGCTTCATGCTTACAAACAAATTTTTATTACAAAATTTCTAACCAAGTTTCGAAAAAACAAAGTTTGGAAAAATCGTTTTTGGAAAAACAAGTTTTTGGAAAAACCGTTTTTATTTAGAAAAAGGATTTTTATCAAAATAAAGTTCAAATCATTTTGGTGTTGATCTGTGATCACACCCTAGTCCTTATAAGCCCTAGAACTATATTTTGTATATACCCATCCAAAGAATTTTTATCAAAGTTTCTATCTTCAAAAATCCCTTTCAAAAAAATTTGTTTTTGGCCTAGTCCGATCGACCGCACGGTCGACCGCTGGCAGAGCTGAACTGCTCTGTCGGTCGACCGGGCGGTCGACTGACATGCACCTTTGTGCATGTGTGCACATCGGTCGACTGACCGGTCGACCGAGAACAAGAGCAGTGCTTTCTGTTTTTTCTCGGTCGACCGAACCGATCGACCGACAGAGAGAACTCACTCTCTGTTTGGGTCTTCGGTCGACCGGCCCGGTCGACCGCTTTCCTAATGGTTGAAAATTCGACCGTTGGCGGTCGACCGACAGCAGTCAGAATCTGCTGACAGATTCCAACAGCTATTTTTCTGATTTGATTTGTGTTGGGATTTCCCCCAATGAATCTCTTGGCCTTTGTAAACAAGTTTTTATCCCCTATAAATAGAGGGAGTGTTCTACAACTAATATAACAAGATTTACAAGTTAAAGATCAAAAGTTTTCAAAAGTTTAGCCTTTTAGCAAAAAGCTTTCATTGAGCCAAATTTCCAATCCTTTTAGCCTGAAGCCTTCCTCTACTTCTCTTCTAGATTTGTGCACTACACAATCCCAAAAGTTTCATCTCCTCATCTTGGTTGTAGGGTTGAGCAAGTGGGCCATTATTTGTGGTCAAGTGTTGATCACCTTTTTCTTCATATTGAGAAGTTGTACAGGCATCGGCCTCAAGCGAGCTAGTAAGCTCCTAGTTGGTGTTGCGGCACCGTGAGAGAGGACAAGTGTGTCCAAATAGTTCTAGTGAGAACTTGTATTGACGATCCGGTGGGATCAAGCATAGTGAAAAATCCTTCATCGTGTTGAAGGCGGGGATGTAGAGCAGTGGCTCGAACCTCGAAACATATTCTCATGTTTGCGATTGTCAACTTATCTCTAAACTCTCTCTCTCTCCTTTACTTGCACTATTACTTGTCTATTTTCTTGCAAGTTCTTTTATAATTGTTGCTTATTATTAAATAGTTTTTAATCCGCATTATTTGTCACTTACTATAGCCATCACTTATTCACCCCCCTCTAGGTGATTTCAAGTTGTACAAGCTCAGATTATGGATTCACGAGATTGATACGTCAAGGGGATAATCCAAAGAAGGAATCCTCATCTATATACCACAAATCCCATGTTGCCATCATCTGAGTTCATACAACTTGAGTTGCCCTCAGAGTAACAGAACTAGAGTGTGTCTAGAATAATCATTGTACCACCTAAATCATATGTCATAAAGCAGGGTGTCAACTCAGGGCATAACTATAACTGGAGAATATAAAGGTGTTGCATTTTAAGTTATTCAATAATAATAATCAGTACCGTTGATATTTCAATCACCTCCCTACCAGCGCCTCACATCATTGATAGTCCATACCAGGGTTCTCACTCTAGTACAACTTACTCGGGTCTGATTTGTGAGTATCAGGACCCGAACAAAGGAGAGACCAAATATCACACATTTCTAATATTATTACTGTTTGGGTGTTACCTTCTTATGTTATTCTTGTCCCTTTCCCACCAGTGTCCCACAACACCGATAGTTCATACTGGAGCCCGCACTTCCAGTAGAACTCATCCGAACTCCGATATGTAGGTACCATTATTCGAATAGGGGAGAGACCAAATAATATATGCTCATGGCGTTATCATCATACAGATATGTGTGGATGTTAATATGCACTGAGAATGCTTATTACGCGAACACCAGGCGGCACAGGCAGGAGGGAGGAAGTAGCCCCACAGATTCAAGAGGTGGCCCCCATAGATTCAAGAGGTGGCCCCCCCCACGTGTGTGGTGTGGCACTTTGCTCCATGTGGCACTTTACTTTAAGGGTTGATTCAAGAAGTGGCCCCTAAAGATTCAAGAGATGGCCCCCACCACGTGTGTGGTGTGGCACTTTGCTCTGTGTGGCACTTTGCTCTGTGTGGGGAATAGATTCTAGAGGTATCCCCCACAGATTCAAGAGGTGGCCCCCACCTTGTGTATGGTGTGGTACTTTGCTCCGTGTGGAACTTAGTTCCATTCAGGATCCATCGGACGCCAGTATGATCGTGAGATACATCCTTGTCATCCCGACACCAAGCATGCTCTACCGGACGCCGGTATGACTGTGCTATTAATAAGAGTAATGGTGTAGGGGGACATGAATACAGGGGATACAGGAGTTCAGGAGTACCCGAGTTCAGAAGTACAGGAGTTCAGGAGTACCAAATGTCTGATAATAATATAATAATCATGCCAAGTCCCCGTAAAAGTGATATCATGAATATGCCATGTATTACAGGTGTTAGGTGTAATAGTATCTAGTCGAGTATCAGAATATCAGGTCAAGTATACTAGTACCATGTGAAAACATGTCAATCATCAAGTGTCCTGAATCAGGTGTCAGGTATCAGGTATCAAGTGATAACATGTCAAGTACTGGTGTCAGATATCAAGTGTCAAGTATAACATGTCAAGTACTGGTGTCAGATATCAAGTGTCAAGTATAGCATATCAAGTACCGGTTTCAGATATCAAGTGTCAAGTATAACATGTCAAGTATCAGTATCAGATATCAAGTGTCAAGTATAACATGTCAAGTACTGGTGTCAGATATCAAGTGTCAGATAAATAACATATTGGTGAAAGCCACAACATCATTTTTCAGGTAATCATCCGGTCATGTAACATGGTACAGGGGAACAGTTTAAATAAACATTTCAATCTCTTCACAACCATATTTATAATAATAATAATTTAGTCTATTAATTAGCCATGCGAAGCTAAGCGAAGCGGGAGCAGATCTAGGCATATCTAGTATAATATCGGTTTAATGAGTCATAATAACGGTCAACAGATAATCATAAAACATGCTAATTTTAGAAATCACTCGTATATCATATACCAACTCGCCTAATGAGACATCATGTATTAAAAAGCAAGATAATTATCATTAGACATGTAACGATGGTAATAAAGCATGAAACAACATAAGAAATGTACTTGCCTAGCACCGGAATGAAATACCGAGAAAAATCCGGGAAGTTCATGAACACCACGTGGAAGCCCACAATCCAAATAAATAAGTAAATATAATAATTAAATATATTTTTGAGAGAATAAGGGAGGAGAGAGAGAGAGAGGATTAGTTAAAGAGAGAAAGAGAGTATTTGTAAAAAAAAAAAAGAAAAAGTGGAAAAAAGGAATGAAAGAAATAAAGAAATAAAGGAGGGGTGCGGAGATGTAATTAGGGAATGAGGGGATGGGTAAAAGTGGAAAGGAGGAAAAAGGGAGGAAATAAAAGAAAGAAAGAAAGAAAGAAGAAAACAAAGAAGGAGAGGGGAGGTGGTCGGCGGCCCTGGGGCGGCACCGCCGCCGCCGGAGGTTGGGGGCGGCGTGGCTGTCCCGGGGAGGGGTGGAGTGGGGTGTTGTTATTTTGTTGTTGTTAGTGGTGGAGTTATTGTTGGTGGTGATAGTTGGTGGTGGTTGTGGTTGTGGTGGTGGTGGTTGGAGGTAGTGAGGAGTTGGAGGAGAAGAAGGAGATGATGATTGGGTGGTTGGAGTGGAGGAAGTGGTGGAATGGGTGGTGAATTTTGGAGAAGAAGAGGAGAGGAAGTGATGGGTTTATGTTGAAATTGAAGGAGGTGGGTTGTTGGTTGAAGGTAGAGGAGGTGGAGGAGAGAAGAGGGGGTGTGCGGGAGGTAACACCGACCTAGGGAGGTGGTGGTGCGGCGATGGTGATGGTGGAGGCAACGGTGGTGATGTGGGAAGTTGGGTGAAGGTGTTAGAGTTAGAGAATTGAAATGAAGAAGATAAGGAAGTAGAAGGGAAGAAGGGAAAGAATTTAAAAGGAGAAGATGGAGAGGGAGGGAATGGGTGAGGGATGGGGAAGGGGATTGGCTATTGTTGCAGCCCATCATACTGCTGCTGCTGCGTTGCAGGAGATGGGGGTGCAGGGCAAGGAAGAAGTAAAGGAGAAGAAAAGAAAAGAAGAAAAAGAAAGAAAAAGAAAGGACAAGGGGAAAAGAAAGGAAAAGAAAAGAAATAGTAAAAAAATAATAAAAAAATATTATTAGATAATTAAATTAATAGAATATTCTGTGAGTATAAAATAGAGGAGTGGAGAAGGAAAAAGCAAGAAAAGAAAAGGACAGTAAATAATATTATTATTTTAATAGGATAAATTTTGACTGTTTTAGAAACAATCCAAAAAATTTTCAAGTAGAAAATATTATTTTAAGATACTCAGTGAAGTCGGATTGAAAGAAATTCAATCTATTTTTCAAATTAAAAATCCTGAAATATTCTAGCGGTACTTGTGGACACCAAAACTTGTAAAATTTTGATAAATTTAGAAAAATCTCAAAAAATGTATTTAAATAGAAAATAAAATTTTAAGAATTAATATGAAAATTGTTTCCAAAAATTCAACTCCGTTTGAAAACTAAAAATCCGGGAATCGATCAGCGATGTGGATCGACACCAGTTTTGGAGATTTTGCAAAATAATTCTGTAAAATTACAGAAAATCATGAAAAATCTAAAATATTGGAAAACAGTGTTTGACACTAAAATCGGTCAAATCAGACTACCAAAAAGGTAAAATCGAGTGGTATGCCGGTATCAGGTTCCTTGCCCAAGTCAGGGCTAACTTTAAGACTGAGAATCCAGATCCGATACCTAAAAACAAAAGCAATCACAACCCAAAAAATAAATACTGGAAGAAAATTGAAATAATATGGTAAAAAAATCACGACACGTATCTGGGTACATATCCCGGGAACGGGGTGCTACATTTTAAAAGCCTTGCATGAGTTCTAGCGATAAGTACAAAACTTGACAGACTTACAATCCCATCAAAAATTTCAAATCCAAGATTGTTACTCTATTTTTCAAGTCTCACAACAACAAGAAGAACCTATCGACTTAGAAAAGAGAATAGAAAATAAGATTTAGTACCAAAATGATTTTATCCAATCAAATCTTGATTGTACCTAGTCTATCAATAGGTTAGAAGCATAAATGGGTCATTTGATCAACACAATTAATGATAGGAATAGGAAAACTCTCCCTAACCAATTTTTAACCATTCCTAATTTCCCTAACCATATTGAAAGGGGCTAAGAATCATGTTGTGTTGAAACTCCAATGAAGATTCAATTTCATTACACCAATTAGAACTTGAACAATACTAAACCATTGATAAATTGGAAAGTTTTCATTTTAATAAAATTGAACTTGAACATGAATGTGAACCTGATCTTCAATATTGTGATTCCGTTCTAAATTTGAATCAATGTTGACTCCAGTATCTTAGCCAATTTGGACCCATTTCCCGAGAATATATTGATTCTCTTATCTATAGATTTCTAACATGAACCACTTATTCTGGAAAGTCATATTCCATGATGGAAAAAGAATATGAATTTCAATTATTTTTTTGGAACCAACTCTTGATCCAAGCTGACTCTTCAACCCAAACTTGATTTAAGTCATATTCCAGAGTTAGTATTGGTTCTTGAACTTGTCACTCTTTAGCTCAAATCAACTATTCCACAATGTCACATTCTTTTGTTAGACCAAGGTATAGACCACAATGACTCCGAGATGATATTCCAAGGTTGGTCATATCAAGGGGATAATTTTCATTATAGGATCATGCATGATCGTATTCAATTTAGGGAAAATAAAGATGTAAATAAGAAAAAGGTCATCCAAGGTGGGTTATTTAAAATTCACATTATTTAGATTGGGCAGCAACGCTTGGCCCAATCTGACCACCACCATAACCACTGCCTTGAGGTAACATTTTTCTTGTCGTTCTTCTTTTTCAGCATATATCCATTCATTCATGCATTGAGGACAATGTATGAGATAGGTGTGGGGATATTAAAAAAAGAAAAAAGAAAAAAGAAAACAGAAAAAGAAAAAAGAAAAAGAAAAATATATATATTAAAAATCCTCTGATCAAGTTGGATATTTGTGCCTCATAAAACACAAGTATTCATGCTTAAAACTGGTCCATTTCATAAATAACAACCCTTAACTTTGTGGCCTTGTTTGCTCGGGTCCTTAAGTCTTAGGGGTGTTTTCTCACCAGGTGCCCTTAAACCATCAGTTTTGGGAGTCAACGACCTAAGGCTCGTTACATGGGCGAATTAGAAAGCCTAATATAACTAAGGGATATTACCACCAAAATAAAAAATTATATATATATAAGGCATAAGAGTTAGAGTTGAAGAACCCCAAGTCAAAATTTCGCGGTCATGAAGGTGCATTGACTAAGGGTAAAATAATCTACTAGATGAGGAATACAGTTTGACACCTGACCTTAATTGCTAACAAATTTTTTAATAGAGAATATGTTAAGGAATGAATAGTTCAGTTTTTCTATAACTTATAGATTACTTGAATTTTTATAATAATACTTCAAATATTTTCTCGTTGTTTCAAAATGTGTTTTCAAATTACTAACACTTTGCTTCTCTTTCATTTTGGATTTTATGGGTGTAATCCACTGAAAATCATCACGAGACAAAACTTGTCCTCTAGGGGAAATCTAGAGGTTTAAAGGCTCGTTGCACATGCTCAGTATAGTCGCGTGACCTGCAAAAGTGGTATAATAAATTCTTAGATTTAGTTTTCTTATTTTGCTCAAGGACGAACAAAATATAGGTATGAGAGTGTGATTGTCCATGTTTATTGCATATCTGTTATTACATTCCTACAACTATCTTGTAAAAAATCCCGCTAATTTCTTGTCTTAATGTCTTATTTTGCATATTTGTGTAATGAAGGGAGTGAAGATAAGACCAATAAAAGCTAGTTTAATTCTAATTTAATTGGATCTATTTGGTTAACTGAAGATAAAGCCAAATAAATGTAGTTAAAATCGAACTTAGAAGAATCAATTTGGCTAGCTTGAAGAGTCAAAGGGATCCTGCCAAAATTCAGAGATCCAAAAAGACTATTATCTGAAGATCTTTCCTGTTGGGCAAGCAATTTTATCCATATCTCCAATCTTATCTTCTACCTTATCAGAATATCTTTTCTGTTGGGCTAGCGATTTGGTCTCATCTTCAAGCACGCTCTCCCTTATCCATTTCAACATATAATACTACCATTTCAGAAGGCAAATGGGCATAACTCTAGCAGAGAGTTAAGATTAGGCTTATGCTTTAGATTTAACTTAGATTTTATTTTTTTAATGTAAATTTTCATTTCTTTATGTAACTTAGATGAGAGAGAAGTTTCATAAGTGAAAGAGTGAAGGTTGTATTGAGAAGTGACACAAGTGTAAATTTTCTTCCTTTCTTTTATTGTTACTTAATTGAATTAAAGTTATATTTTATGTTATTCTTTTTGTGTTTTTGTTTTGCTTTCCTCTGAGAGGCATGTAAATCTATATGAATCTGATAGACTCGAATATGATCTTGCTCTGCAAGTGTCATTGATGGCTTATGATAATGGATAACCATTTCTGTTTTATTTTTTTCTTGCATTTTAATTCATAGATCCTATATGTTGTGCTTTGATCGCCTTCAAGACAATGTAAGTCCAACATCAAAGGTAAAGCTAGCGCCAAAGAGGTAAGTATTCTTTAGTTTTTATTTCTTTTTGTTTTCTTAGTTAGAAACAAATTCTAAAAACCAACTATTTCTACTTTCTTTTGTTTTTTTCTTTTTAACTTAGCTTTTCCTTTCTTTTGAAACATCAACAACATCATCATCTGCTTAACTCTTTTAATTTTTTCCTAAAACTATAAAGAAATTTTAACTTGTTTTTGTAAACTAAAAAGAAAGAAACTTACCCAATGATTCTATCGCAATCCCTCCTCGTGGATCATGACCCGCATAGCCACTTTCCATAGCGATAGTATTAGAACCTAGCACTTTTTTCAACTCTATATTTTTCTGTGTGCAGGTTTATCTCGATCACAAATTGCTAAGCCTTCGTGGTCTCCTTCTGAGCTTCTAAGTGGCGATAAAGATCATCATCATTATTGTTATCAGCCATGTAGGCCGACACGAATCTTATTTGTACAGAGCTAATGGTGGCAGAGGAAGCGTAACCACTAGCTTTTGCTTGGTCATTTGACCATTGAAACAATTGTCTCAATGATTCTAGTGATATAGCATCTCTTGATGAAGATGGCTGCTCGTAATTGAAGGGTATTGCTACCCTAGAGCGAGTACCTGGGAACGCACGCTCTTGTTCAGTCACAACTTGGCCTAAGCTGGGGTTATAATAGATGATTGTTAAGAAACTGAGAAAGGTTAAGGTTAGAAGGATATTATCTGAATGTCGTTCGAGTCTCTGCTTTTGCAATTTATCCACGTAACAAGTGGCTAAGCAGGTCGAATCTACAGGGAGGAATGTGATAGAAGCGTTTAAGTATCTCCTTAAATACTAAATTGGTTAAGTGATTCTTCTTTATTTGGATAAGAAAAAGAATTCTATGTTAAGTGTTAGATATAGAAATATGAATATGAAGATAGAGTTTGATTAGAACTAGGGTTTTGAAAAGAATTAAAAAGTCCCTACCACCACTAACTTTCAAACCTATGCCATAATATACTTCACTTTGGATCGTAAAAGTTTTACTTTGGAGTTGCATTCAATTCAAGTAAGATACATAAGATAAAAACTAAACTGTATTTGAAATAATCACTAACCAAGAATTAACATTAAACTATCAAAGCCTTCTAAGCATAGAATTAGAAGAATAATCAGAATTCAACATTAAACTGTCAAAGCAATTTAAGCATAGAATAAAAAAACTATTGGAAAATATTAACATATATCTATTAAATTAGTCATCGTCATGTGCCTTCAAGAACTTTAACTAACTCTAGAGTTTTAAGGATATATATAATTCAATCAGCTTATCTAATATAAAATTAGAAGTAGTGATGGATAGAGACTAATATGCCATGGAATCTAATTACACATAATAGAAATTAAGCAAAGCATGAAAGAAGATTACAAACTAATAAAGAGAAAGCAAGTAAATAACAATGAAAGAGAAACTGAAAAGAAGAATAGAAGAACCTCTTTATTGACACTGTAACCTTCAATTACAATAGCTCCCTTCTTTTTTACAAATATTTCTTAAGTTAAACCCTAAAAATTACAACAGAAAGTTGGAAAAGAGAACAAAGAAAAATCCCAAACTTTGGTCTCAAGAATAGATATGAGATGATGATTATGAGAGATTTTAGCTCTTTAAATTGGTCTTAGAGCCAATTACAATAAGATACAAATTAGGAGTTTTAATTCGATCCCAAGTTCATGTGGGAATTCAATTCTGAACTGATCTGTAGCTATCTGGCCGTTGATCGGTGTATATGACTCATCAGATGGCTGAATTGGAAACAATACTCAATATAAGAATTGGGTCCCTTTAAGTTCCCTTTCTATAGAATCTTGAATCATCATATTTGAATTTATGTGGCGAAAGTTATGATCAGAATATTAAGAGGTGCCGAGTCTGAGTCTGAATTAATTTAGAACTCTGAATTTAATTAGGATTGCTTTACAATCCAAATTTAATTGGGCTCTTTGGACCATTTTTTTCCTTTTACCTATATTTGTATCAAAATCAAAAAGAGGGTTAAATAGTAAAATTAAATAAAAATAATCAAAGGTTAAATGTGCAAATGTGATGATAATAATGAAAATATGAAATGTAATCATCAGAGTCTGGAGAACTGAAAGAAGGAGGATTAGCCCCCCATCTCCTTCATAAGGATCATAATAGATCCTTACATCTGCCAATCATGTTTATAGAGGTAGCCAGAAGGTCCACACCTTTGGTGTTTTCTTCTTCTAAGACCTAGGTCTCTTGAAAGATTGAATTGATAATCGGTTAAAAGTCGATTGTTGATTTTGAGGAGTTGTTGTGGAGATTGACCCTAAACAATAGTGAATAAAATATACTATCACCAGTTAGCATCCCACTTTTCCATACTGAAATGGAGAAATGTGAAGGGGCTCCTCAGACCGGAGCTTCCGCTTGTTGCTCAAGTAATCCCTTAAGTCGGTGTTGGCTGGACCCAACCGATCCAATGTAGAGATTCAAGGAGACTGGAGAATAACCCTTCTGGGTTGAGAAGCCTTTGGTTTAGCCTTAGAGGCTTTTCTTTTGGCTCTAAGCAATGCTAGCTTAGCTTCTCTACTTGAGTTAGCTTCGCTAGGCGAAGCTAGCTTAGCGCTACTAGGCAGTGCTTTGTTAGCTTCACTTGCAGAAGATTAAGCTACGCTAAACGTGTTGGCCCGGAGGCCTTCCTCTCTAGTTTTGATGATGATTAACTCATGTAGTTATGTTTACTAATAATCTTGTGATTTTAGTTTCAGATCATTAAGCAAGATATTAGTTGGTGATTGCTTCAAAAAGATGAGTTTGGAAGCCTTCACATGGTGATTCCAGTGCCCGAGCTTCAAGATCACTCATTAGCACTCGGTGGATCACGTTTGGGATCGAGTCAACTTGAAGATGAAGATCGTCAAGAAGACTTAGGTATCCTAGTTTTAGTGTGTTTAGATCCATTTGTAAAGATAAGAATAGTTGATATGCTCAAGTGCACAACACACACGGTTTATGTTTGGATATTGGTTTTTCGGTTTTTAGTTTAACCGATATTTGTTTTCATGAATAGTTGATTAAAACAAGTTTAAATGGTTTATATGTATAATAGATGTATTCTAGTAATACATGCATGCTTAAACTTCCTATACAAACTTATTTTGACTTTCCTATTCATGTATTGAAAAATCAAAGTTATACAAAATACAGTTTTGGTTTTTGGTAAAAATGTTAAGACACAAAAATAGTTTCATATGCTTGATATTTGAGCTAAAATTTTTTATCACATGTTCATATATCAATACAAAATGATAAAACTATTTTTGGAGATTTTTAAAAGACTTAAAAGAATTTTTAGAAATATTTTTAACATGTGTTTCTGTCCCAGATTTGTGGCTGACAGGCCAGGTCGGCCGACCGCACGGGTCGACTGCACCAATGGCCGGTCGACCCTTGCGGTCGACCGACGTGCACAGGCTTGTGCATGTTTGGCAGTCTCAGGGACGGTCGGCCGGGCGGCCGACCGGACCAGAGAGCTTTGCTCTCTGTATCTGGGCGGTCGGCCGGGCGGCCGACCGGATCAGAGAGTCTGCTCTCTGTATCTAGGCGGTCGGTCGTGCGGTCGATCGGGTTGCCCCAACAGTCACATTTCTGACCCTTAGTGATAGTACACATATTTTGCATTCTTTTCATTACATTCTTACATTTATCGTGTAATAAATCTGCTAATTTCCTTGTCTTAAATATTTATTTTGCAGAAGATAATAATGAAGAGAAAGAGAATTAAACCAAATAAATACTAGTTAAAATCAGATTTAACTGGATCTATTTGGTTAGCTAAGGATGATCCCAGATCTAGTTAGAACAAATCAAGGATTGGGGCAAATGTTCAGCTGAAGATCAGAGCAAATCAGACTGAATACATGATTGGTCGCTAATGTTGCATATTTAATATCATATTTCCATACTTATTTTAGAATAAAAGCCTGTATTGTCCTAATTAATTGCTTAATTTATTTGCAGGCCCATTCTTTAAGGAGATGAAGAGAAATGAGCCCAAAGCCCACCAAAATTCTGAATTAAATCAGAATTAATTCACACTCAGTAAATCAGGGCAAAATCAAGAAGTTGAAAACTGGTTGAGAAGAATCCTCTCAGAATCGATCGGTTGAAGCAAAGATCAAGCAAGTTTGATTCAGATTCTGACTGGATACATTTTAGTATTCGAATCATAACTTTTGCTACAGAATCTCAATTCTGATGATTCAAGTTGATCCAGAAAACAGACTGACAGAGCTACAACTCTTATGTTGATCATTATTTCTAATTCTGTCAGTTGTTAAGTGATATTCAGCAATCAACACGCCAACAAACTGCAGATCAGAACTGAATATCCACCTCTACCCTCTCCATTTCTCCTATAAATACCTGCACTCAAAGGCAAAAGGGAGGACCATGCAGAGATAAGACTTAGCCAAGCTTTTCATTTCTAGGTTTAGGTTTTTAGCCTTTCTTTTTATGTAATTTTAGTTTTCATTTATGTAATTCAGAGGAGATCGACTTTCATCGAAGAACAAGACTGAAGCTTGAGCTGGAGTGACACCGGTGTAAGACTTATTTCTTTTCTTTGATTGTAATGAAATCGAATCGATGTTCTTTTTGTGTTTGTACTTCTTTTTAGTCTTCTCCTTCTTCTTCTTTTCTATTTTACTTTTCTTTTTCGTACAATCGTCTTCCAAGTGAGTCTAAAAGCATCGAAAGAGCCTTGCCATTGCGAGTGCCACCGATAGCTCATGACGATGGAATAGAGTCTCTCTCTGTATCATTTCATTCTTGAAGTAGTCTTGATGATGTAATGTGGACGAAGACCAATACTCAAATCTTATGGGCTATGCGCTGAATGCCTCCACTTCAAGGTAAAATCGTCGCTGAAGACTCAAGGTAAGCTTTTGACGAAAAGAAGGTAAGCAATTGTTTTTATTTCTTTTCTTTCATTTCTATAAATTAAAACACAATACCTCTTCTAAATCATCCTTTTCACCTCCTTGTCGCTTTCTTTCGCCGTTTTCTGATTTTTCCACCCTCTTCATCTTTCATATCCTTCTAACTTTAACTATAACTTTCTTTTTCTTTTTCTTAACTTTAAAAACAGAGAAGAACTTTCGCTTATATTCATAACGATTTCAATAAAAACTGTAAAGCTTCCATCGCAAACCCTCCTTGTGGATCACGACCCGCATAGCCACTTACTATAGCGGAAGAATTGAGCACTTGCACATCTCCTTTCTTAAATTCTATAATCTCGTATTTTTTGTGCAGGTTTTTGCCTCAACCAAATTTTGGCGCCGTTGCCGGGGAGGGTAAAACGATTTTTATTGAAATCTGAATTTTTTTTGAATCTTTTCTAGAACTAAACGAATTTTCTTCTCTGTTGCAGGTTACAGGGCAAGCAAAGTAGGAAAATAAGTTTGCAGTGACATACAAGTGGTATTGGGCCTCTGCTCTAGAAAGCAGAGACCCATTGCCCTCTGCATTGCCGTGTTTCCACGGCAAAAGCCGTGGATCCGCGGCAATAAAGAGTTGACTACTAATAGGTTTTGCAGGGCTTCTAGCTTTGCAAATTCTAGTTTGCTGCAATTATTTATTTCTTATATGCCATCACAAAAACCTGCTAATAATCAACAGTAAAAAGTTTGTTGCAAAAGTTAAAAATTGACTAGACGTTTGCATTTTAGGCACGCGTATTTTCAATTCATTTACTTTTACTGTTGAAGAGTGCTGGAGCAAGGTATGTATGCATAGCATATAGTTTAGGAAACATTCTTGGGTGATTTTGCTTTGAATGCTACTTTCCTATATCTTGCACACTTACACGAATCAATTCTAAGGGCACTAACCCATAACAAGATAAGGTGGGGATTTAATCACCCTTCCTTAGCCCAAAAATCAGATTCCAAGCACTCACTAACCCAAGCCTAACTAAAATTGAGTAGACGTTGGCCCTAGGGACATCTCGGACTCAATTAGGAGATTATCCTAAGGGGGAAAAATGTTGGAATCTAACTCCTGCAAAATCAGTGTCTAGGAAAGGGATTGAGGGCCGAAAGCCCGAAGGTTGGTGGTTATTTAATTAAGGAACGTCTTTGACGGAAAACCTCCCACCAACCTTGCCCTGACCTGGCTGATTAGCTTGTGGTTAAAGTCTACATTAGACCTCCCGTGGACAGTCTAACCAGTTAGGAGTCGTCTAGGTCCTAAGTCTACCCTAACCTAGGCTAGAATTTTTTTTTTTGTTTGTTTATTTGTTTGTTTTTCTTTGTTTGTATTCTATTGTGTGATATGGACTATAATAATAATTTTTTCAACTATAATAATAATCCATATTACACATCAAACTCTTTTTCGGATATTACCAACCTGGCATATCATGACTTTAACCAACCTAGTGTGCCAGATTGGTCTTATCCGAATCAATATGACCCATACCCCCCATCTAATAACTATAATTTCCATAATGATTTCAACTCTTCACCGAGTCAGTGGGGATTCACCTCCCCCGAGCATAATTATCAACCAACTTGTCCTCCTTCTCCACCTAGTCCACAATATTTTCAAGAGTCATACTCAGTTCCACCAGTCCAAAATAGAAAACCATCAATTTTGGAACGGAGTATGCGTGAGTCCAAACAACAATCACAAAATCTGATGGACTCACAATTTCATTATCACTTCCAAAACAACTCTTCATCTTTTCAACAAGACAATGAACCCATCAATTATGAAAAGATGCTAGAAGCCATGACTCATGCTCAAAATGCTAGAAATCGTGACATAGATATGATGGTCGAATCTCTACGTTCCCACCGTCCTGATGTCACTTACCATTCTGTTAGAGCAGAAGAGTCATGTAATTTTGGAAATCAAGATTCCATTTCAGCACAACCATGTGAACTTACCCAAACTCCAAATGATATTGATAGTTTGGCTAGTTTTCCTTTTCCTGAAATAGAACTTGAAAATGATTATGATCCTGAACCCCAACTTAGTGATTCAATTCTATTTCCTGATTCGATTATGACTCCGGTATCTTCACCTGACTTTAATCTTTTCCCGGAGTCAACATTGGATCCTATACCAATTCATAAAGAAATTGAATCACCCATCTTTGAGGATCATGTTGAACTTGACCAACTTTACAATTTTGAAAATCCCATGGATAAATTGGCAAGTTCTCCAATTTTTGATATTGAACTCAATGAGATATATGACCTAGATTCTCACATATGTGATCCAGTTCAACTTTTTGAATCAATATTGACTCCTGTTTTATTACCAAACTTGAATAATATTCTAGAGTCAGTTTTGATTCCCCCACCTATCATCCTGAACTGGAATCACCCATATTAGGTCACATCCCATTGTTGGAAAATACATGTGGACTGGAGTTTCAATTTCTTGACTTGGACCCAATTTCTGAACCTATTTCGACTCCTGAACCTTTACTTGACTTAAGTCACCTTCCTGAGTCGGTATTAGTTCCTGTCCTTCCTGAGTCCAAGTCAACTGTTCTATCATTTCATACTCCATTCTGGGACGAGGTGGTTGACAAATTTGACTCCGAAATCAATTATGGACTTTGGAAATTAGATGGGGTTAAATTTTTAATAAAATTCTTAATGGATTTATCTTTTTAGTGGGTCATATTAAAGATAATGCTGGTGGGTTCCTTCGAGACCCAAGAAAAGTTGATTGGGCCATGTTTCGTGGACCAACCAGACCACCACCGGAACCACCACCTTAAGGTAACCTTTTCCTTCCCTGCCGTCTTTTTCATGCATCTATGCATTAATTCATACATTGAGGACAATGCATGAGATAGGCGTGGGGAGGGTCTAACATAACTTTTCTTTTTCTTTAAAAAAATAAAAAAAAAAATTGACATTTTTCTTTACTTTTAAAAAAACTTTTTGAAAAATAGAAACAATATTTTGACTTATTTTTGTAAGAAATTAAGTTAATTTTAAGGAATAGGAAAATCCAAATTAAGATTTCTTATACTTGGTCAAAATAAGATTATTTGTTTGATTTTTAGGGTTAAGAAGATAATTTGTCAAAGTAATTTAGTCTTGATCTTTACCTTGATGAAATATGCATACTTCATACACTTACACACTTAGGGTTCAAAACAAAGATTCTTATGCCTTATAAAAAATATATATATATAAAAAAATAAATAAGTCTAATTATTGATTAGCTAGGTGCTTTGGCCTAAGCAAGCCTTAGTATTTATGCGAAAGATAATTAGATAAGTTTGAAAAAAAATGAATAAGTCTAATTATTGATTAGCTAGTGCTTTGGCCTAAGCAAGCCTTAGTATTTATGCGAAAGATGATTAGATCCTCTGATTAAGCTGGATATCTGTGCCTAATAAAGCATGAGTATTCACGCCTAAAAGAGGTTCATATAATAAAATCCTTAGTTTTGTGGCCTTGTCTGCTCGAGTCCTTAAGTCCTAGGGGTGTCTTCTCACCTGGTGCCCTAAGACCGTTTGGTTTGGGAGTCATCGATTAGAGGCTCGTTACATGGGCAGATAGAAAGCCTAATAGAACTAAGGAATAATACCACAAAAAAAAAGTATATATATAAATAAATAAGGCATAAGAGTTAGAGTTAATGAACCCTTAGTCAAAATTTTCACAGTCACAAGGTGCATATGACTTAGGGTAAAGTAATAGACTAGATGAGAAGTACAATTGACTCCTTACTTTGATTGATAACAAATTTTGAATAGAGACTAAGTTTAGGAATGAAAGATTCGGTTTTCCTATAACTTATAGATTGCTTAGATCTTACAATCATATTTCAAATATTTTTCTCTTTCAAAATGCTTTTCGAAAATACTAACTCTTTATTTTTCTTTCTTTATGGATTTTGTGGGTGCAATCCGCTGAAAACCCTCACGAGACAAAACTCGTCCTCTAGGGGGAACCTAGAGGTTTAACGGCTTGTTGCACATGCTCAGTGCAATCGCGCGACCTGCGAAAGTGGTCTAATAATCCTTAGTATAGTTTAGTTGTTTTGCTCGAGGACGAGCAAAAGATAGGTATGGGGGTGTGATTGGTCGCTAATGTTGCATATTTAATATCATATTTCCATACTTATTTTAGAATAAAAGCCTGTATTGTCCTAATTAATTGCTTAATTTATTTGCAGGCCCATTCTTTAAGGAGATGAAGAGAAATGAGCCCAAAGCCCACCAAAATTCTGAATTAAATCAGAATTAATTCACACTCAGTAAATCAGGGCAAAATCAAGAAGTTGAAAACTGGTTGAGAAGAATCCTCTCAGAATCGATCGGTTGAAGCAAAGATCAAGCAAGTTTGATTCAGATTCTGACTGGATACATTTTAGTATTCGAATCATAACTTTTGCTACAGAATCTCAATTCTGATGATTCAAGTAGATCCAGAAAACAGACTGACAGAGCTACAACTCTTATGTTGATCATTATTTCTAATTCTGTCAGTTGTTAAGTGATATTCAGCAATCAACACGCCAACAAACTGCAGATCAGAACTGAATATCCACCTCTACCCTCTCCATTTCTCCTATAAATACCTGCACTCAAAGGCAAAAGGGGAGGACCATGCAGAGATAAGACTTAGCCAAGCTTTTCATTTCTAGGTTTAGGTTTTTAGCCTTTCTTTTTATGTAATTTAGTTTTCATTTATGTAATTCAGAGGAGATCGACTTTCATCGAAGAACAAGACTGAAGCTTGAGCTGGAGTGACACCGGTGTAAGACTTATTTCTTTTCTTTGATTGTAATGAAATCGAATCGATGTTCTTTTTGTGTTTGTACTTCTTTTAGTCTTCTCCTTCTTCTTCTTTTCTATTTTACTTTTCTTTTTCGTACAATCGTCTTCCAAGTGAGTCTAAAAGCATCGAAAGAGCCTTGCCATTGCGAGTGCCACCGATAGCTCATGACGATGGAATAGAGTCTCTCTCTGTATCATTTCATTCTTGAAGTAGTCTTGATGATGTAATGTGGACGAAGACCAATACTCAAATCTTATGGGCTATGCGCTGAATGCCTCCACTTCAAGGTAAAATCGTCGCTGAAGACTCAAGGTAAGCTTTTGACGAAAAGAAGGTAAGCAATTGTTTTATTTCTTTTCTTTCATTTCTATAAATTAAAACACAATACCTCTTCTAAATCATCCTTTTCACCTCCTTGTCGCTTTCTTTCGCCGTTTTCTGATTTTTCCACCCTCTTCATCTTTCATATCCTTCTAACTTTAACTATAACTTTCTTTTTCTTTTTCTTAACTTTAAAACAGAGAAGAACTTTCGCTTATATTCATAACGATTTCAATAAAAACTGTAAAGCTTCCATCGCAAACCCTCCTTGTGGATCACGACCCGCATAGCCACTTACTATAGCGGAAGAATTGAGCACTTGCACATCTCCTTTCTTAAATTCTATAATCTCGTATTTTTTGTGCAGGTTTTTGCCTCAACCAATACAGTTTAGCATTTTAATCATATCTTTTGCTACAGAATCTCAAATCTGATGATTCAAGATGATACAGAAAGAAGACTTAAAGTGCTACAATTCTTCTGTTGATCACTCATTCTAATTTTGTCATCTGTTAAGCAATATTCAGCATTCAACACATCATCAAGCTGCAGAATAGAATTCTGGATAAATCCAGTATGGAGATAAGGGGAGGATTCAAATTTCAGAAAACCCAGCTTTTCTATCTTTATACTCCTATAATCTCTGCTATAAATACCTGCAATCTCAAAGGTAAGGGGAGGAAGAGGAACACCACTTCAGAGGGAAGCACCATCTCAGAGAGAGCTTTAGTTTAGGTTTTTCTTTTCTTCTTCAATGTAATCTTCATTTTCTTTATTTTATTTTATTTTTAGGCTAGAGAGAGTTACATGATCAAAAGAGAGGAAGAGTTATTGTAGAGTGACACTATTGTAATCTTTTCTTCAAGAAGCTATATTGAAGGTGACAATCAATGGAGGTTCATTGTGCTCAATCTCGCCGAAGCCTTTCTTTCCTTTCTTCTTTTCTACTACTTTGCTTTACTCGATGCGAAGGTAAATTTCATTTATGGTTCAACAGTAGAGGTAAATATTCTTCTTTTCTTTTTATTTCTAATCTTTGCATTTTTTATTTCTAATCTTTGCATCACACTTTCTTTATCTCTTTTTGGTTCTTTTATTTTTATAAGTAAAACAACAACGATACCATCATTTCTTCTTCTACCATCTTCTTCTTAACTTAACATTTTTATTTTCTTTTTATTAACTGAGAAGATAAGTATTAACTAATTTTGTAAATTAAAAGAAGAAACTTACATAACGCTTCCATCGCTGTCCCTCCCTGTGGATCACGACCCGTTAGCCCTAGGCTATACGGTAGAATTGAGGACCTAGCACTGTTCCTAAATTTCTGTTATTTTTTGTGCAGGTTTGGCTCGATCAAAATTTGGCGCCGTTGCCGGGGAGGGACGGTAAGTAATTCTCTTTAAAGTTTACATTTTTGGTTAACTTTCTTCTTTGTTTTTTTTGGTACAGATTTAACAATAAGGAATTCTTGCTGCAGTGGACACATAAGTGGCCTTGGACTCCGCTCAAGAAAGCAGAGCCAAGAAGCCCTCAGATTTGCTACATTCCAGTGGCAAAACTGAGTGAACTACTAACCTGTATTTTTGCAGGTTGGCTGATTTGAAAATCTGAATTTCTGTAGCATTTATCTCCTTGTTTGACTCACTGTATATATATTTCTAATACAACAGTAAAAAGTTGATTGTAAATGCTAAAAATGATTTAGACTTTGCATTTAGGCACGCGTCTATTTCATTACATTTTCTATTTACTGTTGAAGAGTGCTGGAGCAAAGGTACGTGTGCATAGCATCTAGTATTAGAACACTTTTGGATTGTTTACATTGCTTAAGTGTTGCTTTTCTTGTACACTACACTAAATTGATCTAAGGGCTTGTCCTATAAACAAGATAAGGTGGGGAAGTCATTACCCTCCCTTAGCCCACAAACAATCTCCTCACTCACTAACCCAAGCCTAACTAAAAATGAGTAGACGTTGGCCCTAGGGACATCTCGGACTCAATTAGGAGATTATCCTAAGGGGGAAAGGTGTTGGAATTTGACTCCTGCCAAATCAGTGTCTAGGAAGGGGATTAAGGGCTGAAAGCCCGAAGGTTGGTGGTTACTTAATTAAGGAACGTCTTTGACGGATAACCTCCCACCAACTTTGCCCTGACCTGGCTGATTAGCTTGTGGTGAAAGTCTGTATTATACCTCCTATGGACAGTCTAACCAGTTAGGAGTCGTCTAGGTCTAAGCTCTACCCTAACACAGGCTAGATTTTTTTTTTTTTCTTGTTTGTTATTTGTTTGTTTTTGTTTGTTCTTGTGAAAATGGATTATAATTACAATTATTCTGATTATAACTCAAATCCATATTTCACCCCAACCTCTTTCAGTTCAGATATTACCAACCCGGCATTACATAACTCTAACCAATTAAGTATGCCAGATTGGTCTTATCTGAATCATAATATGCCCCAATCCCAGTATTATGAACAAGAATGGGACAATCATCACCACTCTCCACCGAGTCAGTGGGGATACAACTCCCCTAAGTCTTACTATCAACAACCTTACCAAACAAATCGCTTCATACCAAGACCAACCTATGGAAGAGAAATCTTCTTTAGAAAAGACTTTTGAAGCCTTTCTTGAGTCCACCCGACAAGTACAAATCATAGCGGACTCAATTCTCCCAAACAATTCCCAAATCCAAGATCCTTACTCTAGTTTCCAAGTCCATCCACAACAAGAAGAACCTGTTGACTTAGAAAAGAATATGGAATTCATGATTCGGTCCCAAAATAATTGTGTTCAATCCCAAATGGATCGTCTCCAATCTCTCAATAGGCTAGAAGCAAAAGTGAGTCATTGGTTAAAATAATTAATGATAGGAATGAGGAAACTCTACCTAACACATTTTCAACCACTCCTGATTCTCCTAGCCATATTGACGAAGAATCATGGTATCTTGGAGATTTTAACCAAGATTCGATTTCACCACAAAACTTTGGACTTGACCAATATCAACCCATTGATAAATTGGCAAGTTTTTATTTCAATGAGATTGAACTTGAAGATGAATGTGATACCGATTCTCAATATTGTGATTCAGTTCCACTTTTTGAATCTATGTTGACTCCAGTATCCTTACCCGATTCAGACTTAATTCTAAAGCCAACACTGATTCCTATCCTTATAGAGCTTGAACATGAACCAACTATATTGGATAGTCATATTTCATTATTGAAAAATAATGTGAACTTGAATTCTATGATTTGGACCAAATCCATGAACCAACTCTGACTCTCGAACCTAAACTTGATTTGAGTTTTATTCCCGAGTCAATATTGGTTTCTATTCCCTTCATTGTTGAGCCCAAATCATCCATTCCACAAAATCACATTCCATTGTTGGACCAAGGTTTAGATCAATATGACTCTGTGATGATATCCCAAGACTGGTCATATAACCGGGAAAATTTTCATGCTAAGATCTTGCATGATCCTGTTCATATTGGGGATTATAAAAATAATAATAATAAAGAGGTGATAAAGGTGGGTTTCATGAAAATCCACAATATCTAGATTGGGCAGAAACGCTTGGCCCAATCAGACCTCCACCGGAACCACCACCTTAAGGTAATATTTTTCTTCCCTTTCTTCTTTTTCATGCATCTATGCATTAATTCATACATTGAGGACAATGCATGAGATAGGTGTGGGGGAGGGTCTAACATAACTTAGGTTTTTTCTTTTTATTAAAAAAAAAAAAAAAAACTAACACTTTCTTTACTTTTAAAAACTTTTTGAAAATAGAAACAATATTTTGACATATTTTTTGTAAGAAATTAAGTCAATTTTAAGGAATAGGAAAATCATAATTAGGATTTCTTATACTTGGTCAAAATAAGATTATTTGTTTGATTTTTAGGGTTAGGAAGATAATTTGTCAAAGTAATTTAGTCTTGATCTTTACCTTGATGAAGTATGCACACCTCATACACTTATACACTTAGGGTTCAAAAACAAAGATTCTTATGCCTTATAAAAAATATATATAAAAAAAAAGAAAAAGAAAGAAATAAGCAAATCTAATTATTGATTAGCTAGGTGCTTTGGCCTAAGCAAGCCTTAGTATTTACGCGAAAGATGATTAGATAAGTTAAAAAAAAAAAAATCCTTTGATTAAGCTGGGTATTTGTGCCTAATAAAGCATAAGTATTCACGCCTAAAGAAGGTCCATATAATAAAATTCTTAGTTTTGTGGCCTTGTTTGCTCGAGTTCTTAAATTCTTAGGGGTGTTTTCTCACCCGGTGCCCTAAGACCGTCTGGTTTGGGAGTCATCGATTAAAGGCTTGTTACATGGGCAGATTAGAAAGCCTAAACTAAGGAATAATACCACCAAATATATATATATATATATATAAGGCATAAGAGTTAGAGTTAAAGAACCCTTAGTCAAAATTTTCACGGTCACAAGGTGCATATGACTTAGGGTAAAGTAATAGACTAGATGAGAAGTACAATTTGAATCCTTACTTTGATTGATAACACATTTTTGAATAGAGATTAAGTTTAGTTATGAAAAATTCGATTTTCCTATAACTTATAGATTACTTAAATCTTACAATAATATTTCAAATATTTTTCTTCTTCAAAATGCTTTTCAAAATACTAACTCTTTGTTTCTCTTTCTTTATGGATTTTGTGGGTGCAATCCGCTGAAAACCCTCACGAGACAAAACTCGTCCTCTAGGGGAAACCTAGAGGTTTAACGGCTTGTTGCACATGCTCAGTGCAATCGCGTGACCTGGGAAAGTGGTCTAATAATCTTAGTTTAGTTTTATTGTTTTGCTCGAGGACGAGCAAAAGATAGGTGTGGGGGTGTGATAGTACACATATTTTGCATTCTTTTCATTACATTCCTACATTTATCGTGTAATAAATCTGCTAATTTCCTTGTCTTAAATATTTATTTTGCAGAAGATAATAATGAAGAGAAAGAATTAAACCAAATAAATACTAGTTAAAATCAGATTTAACTGGATCTATTTGGTTAGCTAAGGATGATCCCAGATCTAGTTAGAACAAATCAAGGATTGGGGCAAATGTTCAGCTGAAGATCAGAGCAAATCAGACTGGATATAGTTTAGCATTTTAATCATATCTTTTGCTAGAGAATCTCAAATCTGATGATTCAAGATGCTACAGAAAGAAGACTTAAAGTGCTACAATTCTTCTGTTGATCACTCGTTCTAATTTTGTCATCTGTTAAGCAATATTCAGCATTCAACACGTCATCAAGCTGCAGAACAGAATTCTGGATAAATCCAGTATGGAGATAAGGGGAGGATTCAAATTTCAGAAAACCCAGCTTTCCTATATTATACTCCTCTAATCTCTGCTATAAATACCTGCAATCTCAAAGGCAAGGGGAGGAAGAGGAACACCACTTCAGATGGAAGCACCATCTCAGAGAGAGCTTTAGTTTAGGTTTTTCTTTTCTTCTTCAATGTAATCTTCATTTTCTTTATTTTATTTTATTTTAGGCTAGAGAGAGTTACATGATCAAAAGAGAGGAAGAGTTATTGTAGAGTGACACTATTGTAATCTTTTCTTCAAGAAGCCTATATTGAAGGTGACAATCAATGGAGGTTCATTGTGCTCAATCTCGCCGAAGCCTTTCTTTCCTTTCTTCTTTTCTACTACTTTGCTTTACTCGATGCGAAGGTAAATTTCATTTATGGTTCAACAGTAGAGGTGAATATTCTTCTTTTTCTTTTTATTTCTAATCTTTGCATTTTTTATTTCTAATCTTTGCATCACACTTTTCTTTATCTCTTTTTGGTCCTTTTATTTTTATAAGTAAAACAACAACGATACCATCATTTCTTCTTCTACCACCTCTTCTTAACTTAACATTTTATTTTCTTTTTATTAACTGAGAAGATAAGTATTAACTAATTTTGTAAATTAAAAGAAGAAACTTACATAACGCTTCCATCGCTGTCCCTCCCTGTGGATCACGACCCGTTAGCCCTAGGCTATACGGTAGAATTGAGGACCTAGCACTGTTCCTAAATTTCTGTTATTTTTTGTGCAGGTTTGGCTCGATCACTTAGCCTGTCAGGCTGACAGATCAGCCCAACGGCTAGTTTTCTGTTTGGCCTATAAATACCCCATTTGTTGAGGGTTTTGGCTAAGATTTTCTGAGCTAATTTTTCCCTACTCTCTAGTTTTAAAAAGAAGTATTCAAAAGAGTTTAAAGAGTAAAAAGATTCATTTGTTTGTTTTAAAGTGTTTTGTTTATTTTCAAAGAAAACAAGTTTTTGGGAATTGATTTATTGTTCTTCATTTCTATATCAATTTGGTATGTTTCCTAAGAGATTTTCTTTGATCAAAACACTTTGTTTTCCACACTTGAGCTATATCTTCTATCCTATTCTATTAGGATCTTGTTTTGTGAAAAGAGAGATTGTTTGTGGTTGAAAGAAACCACTTGTTGTAAACACCCTTGCTTTGTTTGTATCCCTCTTTGGTAGAGGTGATCGGGTGATTGGTTTGCTCCCTCTTTGGTAGAGGTTGAGGCTTGTGGTTTGCTCCCTCTATTGTGAGGTGGAGTTTGGTTTGTATCCCTCTTCGGTAGAGGTGATTGGTTGTTGTTTGGCTACGGGCCTACCCCTCGGTTGTGAGGCGGTGTTTGAGAGAGCAGTTCGGTACTCCTATTGTTGTAACAAATCCTCCTCGGTGGAGGTTCCCTCGGTGGGAGTATAGTGGATTGGAAATCCTTCTCGGTGAAGGCGGGGACGTAGAGCTAGGGGCTCAAACCTCGAAATATATCCTTGTGTTTGCGTTTGATCCATTATCTCTAAACTCTCTCTCTTTACATTTGTGCAAAGCATCATTCATTCATATCATATATTGCTTGCATTTGTGCCTTGCATATTTCATATTGCTATATCTTGTATATGCTTGGTTGTTTGTGTGTGCCTCACTTATACTTAACCACAAGAGCTTCATATAGCACCTCAACCCATATTTAGGGGAATCAAGAGGAGTTAGTCCAGAGCCCTTCACGGGAAATTCGGCTACACTTGGTGGTTGTATTAAGTGATTGCAAAATTTATTTTTAACATCCGCATTTAGCGCATTTAGTTTATAGATTAGCATATCACCTATTCACCCCCCTCTAGGTGATTTACAATTGGTATCAGAGCCTACGCTCCTGATACTTAGGCTTAACATCCTAGGAGTGAGATCCTTGTTTAGCTAATCTACATCTACATTTGCACTTGTTTGCTTGCACACATTTTAGTTTGCACTCATGGATAGCCCTCCTGTGTTTAATATTTCTAGACTTGAGATTTGGAAGGTTATGATGAGTTGTTATTTGAAGACCCTAGGTTTGCATGTCTTTCTTGCTGCTACCAAGAAATACTATCTTGGTAACCGCAATTATATAGGGGCCAATGCACAAGCCCTTGAGGCCATTAGAAGCACACTTCCCAAAGATTATCTTATGCTTGTTTCTAATCTTGATTCCGCTTTTGCAGTGTGGAACAAGTGACAACCACCACCACCTCCAAGCTTCAATTGCCAATCCAACCAGAGGAGACTAGTGATGAATCCGAGCCACAACAATGTTATACGGTCCAAGGGAATGACTCCCTTGAGGTATACTCGGATACTCAACTAGATAGTGCTAGCTCTTCATTTGATTCACATGATGATATGGATGCCTATGCTTTAAATGAAGAGTTGTCTATTGTTTGTGAAAAACTCCTTGAAAAATATAAAGTTTTGAAAAAGAAAACTTGTAAAATAAATAAAGAAAAAGGAGATTTGTTTTCAAGACTTGAGTTGGTTTTGCAAGAGAAGGATGAGATTGCTAATGAAAGGGATTCATTAAAATCTCGACTTAATCTTGTTTTAAATGAAAATAAAATTTGAAAAATAAAAATGACTATGAAAATGTTTTGAAGAAAAATGAATCTTTAACTTCAAAACTTGATTTTGTTTTAAAAGGTAATCATTCCTTGAAAAATGAAATTGAATTTATTTCAAAAGAATTAGAAATTGTTTAAATAAAAATAAATCTTTGAAAAATGATATTGATTCTCATGTTTGCCATGCTAGTGTAGCTTCACCTAGCATACCTATTGCATGCATCTCTTCTTCTAGGATTAATGATGATTTTTGTTTGTTAAAGAAGAGAATGGATTATTTGGGCTCCACTTTGAGCCAATGTGTTGTTGGGCATACACGCTTGGAATCTTTGTTTCGAAAGAAACAAGTTCCATCTTTTCATGCACACCCTCCACGGCATGCACATGCTTCTCACGGACACCATAACACGATGTATGCTCATATGTACACTTGTACACATTGTGGACGTAAGGGCCACCTTGCTAAATTTTGTTTTGATTGTATACATGATTGTAATTTAGCAAAAAAATTTGTTTGGGTTAGGAATGATACTAGCCCCCATGGATCCAATAAGATATGGGTACCAAAGACCACCCCTCGCGTTTATGATGTAGGTGTGGGCTCTCGCATGACGTGAGAGTAGCGGTACCTTGGAGTGGATGCGTTCCGTGCCTAAAGATCACTATTTGGATGCATCACTTTCAAGGGATGTTTGGTGGAGATGACCACCTTGCTTTGGAGACAAGGAAAGTTGCCCTCTAGGTTTTGGTAACGATTCCTAACTCCTAATTATTGTTTACATGCTTTTGACATTCATTGTTTATAGCATGTTTCATTGTTTGTTGATTATTATGATAATGCCATGCTTATTAGATCCTTGACATGCATGTATAGCCCTTTTGAGACACCCATGTTTAATATGGACCATTATTTTTGTGTTCTCACCATTTGTTTAGCTATCATGTTTATCATAGGTCTAATAACATGTGGATTTACATAATAATCATGTTTAAAATTTATCATGATGATTTTATCTTGTTTTTGATGCTTCATGATTTGAATATAAGCTTAAATGTTAGTTTTCATTAAAACTAGGTATATACTTGTGCAAATAGTGGGCCACAAATAAATCTATATATATTTATGTTTGAATGCTTATTTGAACCCATTAGATGTGCTAGTATAGTCTAGTTTTGATGATCCATGCATTTTAAACTTGTATTCCCATTTTGTTTTTGTTTTAAGATCATGTGTTTTCATTTCATATATATGTCTATTTTGCCAAACTTTAAGATATACATGTATACCCCTTGAGTCACTTGCCTTTCATGCAAATCTATACATATAGACTCAATTGTGTTTAGAGATATGTATGTATACTTTTTGTGCTGACAAATCATACATATACCTTGAAATAAAATTTGTTTTAATGAAAATTTGATTTTTCATGTTTCCATGTGTTTATATTTAACTTCATGTATATGTCCATTTTATCCAAATTATTGTTATACATATACATCCTTTTGAGCCACGTGTCTTCATGCATATATCTTTTGTTGGCCCAAGGTTACAATCAACCCATGTTTAGTGTATTTTGATGATTACAAAACATATTAGTTATTGGTACTAATATAAATTGTTGTTTAAGTGTGTTTCAGGTTTATATATTAAAGAGATGGATTCTTCCCTAAAGGAAGGTGTATTGGATTCAAGACAAGTCAAATTGGGCTCAAATTGCAATATTGAAGATCAAGAGAAGATAGCTCAAGTTGAAGTCTTGAAGACCATTGTAGTTTGTAAGTTAGTTTTGTAAAGATAGAATATGTGAATTTGGCTCTAGGATTTGCACACACATTTGTTTTGTATGTTTCTATGTTTTCAAAATATTTATTCTAGGTTTATGCCTTAGTTTATACATACATGTACCCAAAGCTTTACATCTTCAAAAACTTGTTTAAATACATGTATATAAACTATTTTCAGCATAAAACTTAGCTTCAGATTTTTAAAGATTTTATACAAAATTTTCTATCTTAAAATCTGCCCAGAAAAACAGTTTTCCAGGCAGACCGGTCGACCGGCCCAGTCGACGGCTGCTGTGTCCGGACATGCACTAGTTGTGCATGTCTGTCGGTCGACCGGACCAACTGACCGGTCGACCGAAATCAGACGTTTGCTCTCTGTATCTTTCCGGTCGACTGGGTCGGTCGACCGGTAGAAGGAAACTGTGTTTCCTTTCTTGAGATTGGTCGACCGGCAGTCGACCGGAGCCATAACGGCTCTTTTGCCAGCAGGGTCCCGGTCGACCGGCAGTCGACCGGTAGGCCTGCAACACCTCCAACGGCTCTTTCCTCTTGGGCTGTTCTGAAAAACTGTTTATTTTCTGTTTTAACAGACTTTTTAGAGGGTTGTTGGGGTGCTTTTGCAGGTGATATTAGCTGGAAAAATCAGAGTTTTTAACCTATTCTCTCCTATAAATAGTGGAGAATAGGCCTTAGTTATTGACCAAGAAAAATACAAGTTTCATTGTTTTTCAAGAGAAAGAGAAAAATAGTTTAAAGCTTTCATTTCCATTCTTTCAAATTGGTTTTTCAGTTGTTGTTTGATCTCTAATATCACTCTACAACTGAAGCTTTCTCACCACACTTCATAGTGCCAAAAATTTCATATTCTTTCTATAGGTGAAGTTGTAAAAGAGTGAGAGTGTTTGTAAAAGAGAAAGAGTGTTGTGATCTAGTTGAGATCACAAATTTGTAATCCTTTGTTCTTGTGGAGACAAGTTCCTAAGGGGAATTTCTTTGTAAGGTGAAGCTACGGGCTTGAGGTCTTTGGAGGCCTAACTTGTACGGGATCCTAAGGGGATAGTGGAAACCCTTCACGGAGGTGAAGGCGGGGACTAGAGCTACGGGCTCGAACCTCGAAACAAATCACTTGTTTGCGATTGGCTTGGCGTTCTTCTTGCTTAATTTCTTGCTTTAAATTACTTCCAATCTATTGCTTGTGAACTAACTTTTATTTGTGCTATCCTTACTTGTTTATTTTACTTGCTTTCAATATTTCTTGCTATATTACTTGTTTGCATTTCATCATCGCATTTCATACTTGGAATTGTTCGATCACACCTCAATACAACACGGTTGCATTGCGCACCTCTAACCCATTTAAGGGGAATTGGGAGGAAGGAGTTCAGAACCTCGCAAGGGGTATTCGGCTCTTAGTCGTGTTTTGAGAGATCGTTGCATCACTCACTTAAGTAAAATTTAAAAAGAGCATTAGATTAGCAATTACACCTATTCACCCCCCCTCTAGGTGTATTTCATCTTTGTGGACTCGTTGTGTTTGGATATGTATGTATACTTTAATTTGTATAAGACATACATATACCTTGAAGATTAAATAGTTTTAATGGTTTTCATGTTTCAAGGAATATTGAGCTTAGTGTCCATCTTTCATGTTTATGATCTTCACATCTTATTTGTACACTCACATTTATTGTTTACTCATGTGTTTGTTTTCATGAGTCATATTTATGCTTAATTGAATTAGAGTGTTGATTATCATGTGGATTTCATGTTTCATGAAAAATAATTTTGTTTTATTCCTTACTTGAAGGATTTCGTACTAGTTTACTAATTTTTCCATTTAACTAGTTGCGATATTCTTCTTTTTGGTAGAGTTTTTCAAACACACTTTATTTTTCAAATCTATTTTTGAAAACCCCTACCATCCAATGGGACGTTAGATGGGAGATCATGCTCATGTATGCTTCATAGTGAAAATCATTATAAACTTGTGCATGAATGGGTGGTAGCTATATGATGTATACACTTGATCATTATTGTTGTTTCAATTGGTATCATTGAATTCTTTCAATTGGTATCATGATTGACATTTTTGTATACTCATATATTTTCATATATGTATGCTTGCATTTCAAAGAATATCAATTTCTATTGATATCTATTTTTCATACATATATATGTTTGTGTTTATGCTAAAGTTTGAGTTCTAACCTTGTTTCAATTGTTTCAATTTTCAATTGGTTTCTTAAACAAGCTTATGCATGTGTTTTGTTGGTATTTCATAAAGGGGGAGAAAATTCAATTTTCATATTTACAATTGGTATTTGTATTTCCACTCCCTTGCTTTATGATAGAAAATAAAAAAAATTTAATTGATATCATATACTTAAAAAGAAAAATACTCTCTTTTGATATCAAGATGTTTAATTGAATGTTTTAAAAAATTGGTATATCAAAATTTTGTTTAAAGAAAATAGTCAAAATGTTTTGATTTATATTGCCTATATGCAAGGAGAGCTTAACATCTCTTCTACATATAGATTCATGATGAGTGTATATTGTATTGAAGAGCTTGACAATCTTTTCTTTATGTGGTACACGTGTGTAGGGGGAGCTTCACATCTCCTCTTATGCATTGCATAGTGTACGTTATGTGAATTAGGGCTTATCATCCCTCTTTCATCTAATGTATCTATGTAGGGAAGCTTCACATCTTCCTCTTCATGAATGTATATAGCATATACTATTTGTTGATTGATTTATGTTTACTTTCAATTGGTATCAAGATGCTACTTTGACATATTTTCAATTGATATCCTAATTGATTGTCACCCCTATTTGGTTTTGTTTTGTTTTAGACAAAAAGGGGAGAACATTTTTTATTAACCATTTGTTAATTCATTGTTTCGAACAAAAAGGGGGAGAGAAAAATTTATTGATTTGGTTTTGCTTTTACCCCTTATTGATGATTGTTTCTTTGTATTAAAAAGGGGAGAAGATTTTGTTTTGTTTTGGTTTTTACCCCTTTGTTGATGATTGACAAAAAGGGGGAGAATTATTTGAGAGTTTAACATGCATTATATAAAACTCAAGATCTTTCTCAAATAAACAAGATGTTTTTAATATGCATGATTGGTACATGTTTTATATATGCATATTTATGTTTTTGCATATATTAAGTTTAATTTAGTTTAATTTTAATTGGTATCTAGAGCATGTTTTGTTTTTGAACATTTCATTGGTATCTAGAACCTTTTACTGTTTATGCATTTCTATGCATGATTCATGTTTAAGAGCTTTCATTGCATATTATTTATGTTTACTTGTTTATGCATGAGTTAAGGGGGAGCTTCTTTGAAGCTTAACTTTAATCCATGCATATATAACTCCACGAGTTTTGTCATCATCAAAAAGGGGAGATTGTTGGCCCGGAGGCCTTCCTCTCTAGTTTTGATGATGATTAACTCATGTAGTTATGTTTACTAATAATCTTGTGATTTTAGTTTCAGATCATTAAGTAAGATATTAGTTGGTGATTGTTTCAAAAAGATGAGTTTGGAAGCCTTCACATGGTGATTCCAGTGCCTGAGCTTCAAGAACACTCATTAGCACTCGGTGGATCACGTTTGGGATCGAGTCAACTTGAAGATGTAGATTGTCAAGAAGACTTAGGTATCCTAGTTTTAATGTGTTTAGATCCATTTGTAAAGATAAGAATAGTTGATATGCTCAAGTGCACAACACACACGGTTTATGTTTGGATATTGGTTTTTTGGTTTTTTGTTTAACCGATATTTGTTTTCATGAATAGTTGATCAAAACAAGTTTAAATGGTTTATACGTATAATAGATGTATTCTAGTTATACATGCATGCTTAAACTTCCTATACAAACTTATTTTGACTTTCCTATTCATGTATTGAAAAATCAAAGTTTGACAAAATACAGTTTTGGTTTTTGGTAAAAATGTTAATACACAAAAATAGTTTCATATGCTTGATATTTGAGCTAAAATTTTTTATCACATGTTTATATATCAATGCAAAATGATAAAACTATTTTTGGAGATTTTTACAAGACTTAAAAGAATTTTTAGAAATATTTTTAACATGTGTTTCTGTCCCAGATTTGTGGCTGACAGGCCAGGTCGGCCGACCGCACGGGTCGACCGCACCAATGGCCGATCGACCCTTGCGGTCGACCGACGTGCACAGGCTTGTGCACGTTTGGCAATCTCAGGGACGGTCGGCCGGGCGGCCGACCGGACTATAGAGCTTTGCTCTCTGTATCTGGGCGGTCGGCTGGGCGGCCGACCGGATCAGAGAGTCTGCTCTCTGTATCTGGGCGGTCGACCGTGCGGTCGACCGGGTTGCCCCAACGGTCACATTTCTGACCGTTGGCGGTCGGCCGGGCCGGCCGACCGCTAGCCTGTCAGGCTGACAGATCAGCCCAACGGCTAGTTTTCTGTTTGGCCTATAAATACCCCATTTGTTGAGGGTTTTGGCTAAGATTTTCTGAGCTAATTTTCCCTACTCTCTAGTTTTAAAAAGAAGTTTTCAAAAGAGTTTAAAGAGTAAAAAGATTCATTTGTTTGTTTTAAAGTGTTTTGTTTATTTCAAAGAAAACAAGTTTTGGGAATTGATTTATTGTTCTTTATTTCTATATCAATTTGGTATGTTTCCCAAGAGATTTTCTTTGATCAAAACACTTTGTTTTTCACACTTGAGTTATATCTTCTATCCTATTCTATTTGGATCTTGTTTTGTGGAAAGAGAGATTGTTTGTGGTTGAAAGAAACCACTTGTTGTAAACACCCTTGCTTTTGTTTGTATCCCTCTTTGGTAGAGGTGATCGGTGATTGGTTTGCTCCCTCTTTGGTAGAGGTTGAGGCTTGTGGTTTGCTCCCTCTATTGTGAGGTGGAGTTTGGTTTGTATCCGTCTTCGGTAGAGGTGATTGGTTGTTGTTTGGCTACGGGCCTACCCCTCGGTTGTGAGGCGGTGTTTGAAAGAGGAGTTCGGTACTCCTATTATTGTAACAAATCCTTCTCGGTGGAGGTTCCCTCGGTGGGAGTATAGTGGATCGGAAATCCTTCTCGGTGAAGGCGGGGACGTAGAGCTAGGGGTTCGAACCTCGAAACATATCCTTATGTTTGCGTTTGATCCATTATCTCTAAACTCTCTCCCTTTACATTTGTGCAAAGCATCATTCATTCATATCATATATTGCTTGCATTTGTTCCTTGCATATTTCATATTGCTATATCTTGTATATGCTTGGTTGTTTGTGTGTGCCTCACTTATACTTAACCACAAGAGCGTCATATAGCACCTCAACCCATATTTAGGGGAATCAAGAGGAGTTAGTCCAGAGCCCTTCACGGGGAATTCGGCTACACTTGTTGGTTTTATTAAGTGATTGCAAAATTTGTTTTTAACTTCCACATTTAGCTCATTTAGTTTATAGATTAGCATATCACCTATTCACCCCCCCTCTAGGTGATTTACAAAATGCACAGAGTGCGTTTGCTTCGTTGTTAGAAGCTGCTCTAGCACTGCCAGATGGCCTTTGCGAAGTAACTTCACTTAGCATACATGGTGCTTTGGCAATAGCCTCATTAGACATGCGGGCTTTTTCCCTAGCTCTGTTGAGAATTAGCCCGGATAGCATAGCCTCGTGGGAGCAGCTTCGCTAGAAGCTATGAGAAGAAAGTTTGAAACTCTGTTAGCCTCGCTTAAGGCTGTTGTAGGCTCGCGCATACCCTATTTCGCAATAGGCTCGCACGAAGCATGTTTGTTAATAGGCTCACAAGGAGCCTGTGTAGCCTTGCTAGAGGCTGTGATAAGCTCGCTTAGAGCTTGTTTGGCCTTGCCAGAGGTCACAATAGGCTCATACAGAGCCCTGCTAGCTCACCGAAGGTTTGTTTCCAGAATCAGCCGAAGAAACTTTGGCTATTAAAATCTAACTGTGCTTGCGCACATTCAGAGGCTTGTGTTGCTCATGGAGAGAAGTTGCTCAAATTTTTTACTGAGATTCTTGGAAAGTGTGCTGGCAGGAGTCTGGTTAGCGTGCGACCACTTTGTCCCTTTGATGATGCGAGCGATGAGTCTTCGAGTCTTCTACTAGAAATTTCCTCTCGCCTAGTTTTGGAGATTCCTGAGAATGCAGGATTAGGGTATGAGCACCCTGAGATTATCCTTAATGGATGAAAGAATAATTATCTGGGTTCTTGGAAGTTAGAGAGTGGCTCTCTTGAGATGATCTCTCTTCTCTAGCAATTAGCTAAAAATCAATTAACCAAAAATCAACCCCATGCTAAGCCTGCTAATGGGCTATTTATAGGCTTCATAGGGGTGTAACTCCCCTTAGAATTTAGCAAAGGCTGAAAATAGTCTTGATAGCCTCGCAAATGATGCTAAAATAGGCTCTGCGTGAGCCTAGACAGCTTCATAGTCTCCGCGTAAGCATATAACAAGTGTTCTGGCATAAATGTCTCCACTTAATGTTGGGCGGAGTGGGCGGGTGTAACCGCCCACTTAAAGTGGCATTAATTCCACTAAAGTAGTGCGGGTTAGCCTACTAATCCCAGTTGGGGATTAAAAATGATCAAAATAACCTGAAGTAGCCTACCATGAGGTTGAAGCTTCAAGCGGAGCTAGTCCGCTATGGGGCTAAAGCTCCAAGCTGAGCTAGCCCACTGCAGGGCAAAAACTCCAAGCAGAGGTAGACTTTTACGAGGCTAAGGCTCTAATGCTTCTTAGCGAAGCTTGCCAATTTGGCTTAAGTTTGCAAATTTAGCTGAGTTTGAACTATTTATTCAACTTTGTACGATCTGTCTTTTGGAAGTCTCGACAAGTTAAATATTATAGAAACCTATTGGGAGGCTATCTCTAGGGTTCTGTCATTTGGAAGTGTACACATGCATAGGCCTGTTGATAGGAAAAGTTCATCGATCATATTTTTGTAACTTAGCTCATTGTTGTTGACACCAGGCAATGCCTGTGAACAGACTGAGAATGGACCAACTTTTTGTTTGGTCTCCTATCGATAGTTATTCCTGGATATCGACTGCTGAGGCATTCTTAGCCTTGTGTACATGATATCATCAGTCCATAGGTGTGAATCACTGTTGATAGTCCTCGTATCTGTCCTCGTATCTGGATGAAATATTATTTTAATTTTATAAAAATACATTTTGTAAAATTATATAATATTATATTTATAATAAAACATATATGTTTAGAAAACTAAATATATAGTGTACAGCTATATATCATAAATACTATTAAAACTTGATTTATCACAAAAATCATATAATAAAAATCCATAAAACTATTTTTGAAAACTTTTTTTTTGTGAGTGCATATTTTTGAGCAACAATTCTCTAACTAAACTTCAACAAATAATATATCTTACACAAATATCAAGATGAGGCACAATATACAAAAACTTCAAATATGAAATCTTCAAACTTGTCTTCTTGAGTTTCCAACCAATTCTTGAAATCAATCTTCTTGAATTAAACTATAATATCTCTAGTTTAAAATAATGTATTTTTATTTCTAAAGTATTTATTTTGATTTAATGATTATTCTATTATAATTTCATTTTCAATATTAATTATAATTACTAATGTTAGTATTTTTATTGTTATTATTAATTAGTATTATTATTAGTTGTTGTTATTATTATTTTTAAGTATTATTGTTATTAATATTATTATGATGCATGGTTGTATTGTTTGTTGACTATTATTATTGTTGTCATTAGTATATTGTTATTAGCATTTTAATTATTATTAGTATTTATTATTATGGTTATTACTAATAACTATTATTATTGTTGTTGTTATTGTTATTATTATTATTATTCTTTGTATTTTTATTCCTCTCTTATTTGCATCTCAATACCCTTGCATCTATAATCATTAGACCCATCCCCTCTACCTGCAAACCATTAGCCCTGAACCCAATATCCTAATACCCATTAGATTTATACCCTCAAGCCCAAACCTAATATACCCCGCTATATAACATCTCCTAATTTTAACCCTAATCTCTATTTAACCTATATCTTCATCCTCCCCTCTTCCTTTACGACCGCCTCCACCTGCGAGCACACCCCTTCTCCGTGTTCCCCTCTCCACCAATCGCCATCATCCAAACGTCACCTTAGCTGCCAACACCAGGGAATCCCTAATCTCCTTGTGCATAAGCCCCCAACATGAGCAACTCATGGTAGATCAGAACCCCTCCTCCACTGCTGTGCACACCACACACGAGCTACCCTCAACGGCAGCTCTTACTCCTCCCCTAGGCTGAGTTCCCCCTCCTCCCTTGCCGTGTACAGCCAACTCCCTACAATGGAGCATAGCGACTCACCAGCGTAGCACCTCTCCCTTTTTGCACTGTCGTCGGACCACCATGGCAGCATAGCACCACCCATTACGCAGCAATCTCCCCATGGTTGGCCTGCGCATCCTTGGAAGCACCTGGGCTTCCTCCTCTCCCCATGGCCCTTGCACACTCTCCTCCATTCTGAGCAACCAACGCCCCTTAACTGCACACCCTATCTTCCATGGAGCCACCTTTCACCTCTCCGTAGATCGCCGTCGATTACCATCGGTGAGCGCGAACGCACCCGCTCCCTTCCTGGCAAAATCCTCTATCCATGGACATTCTCTGCGGCCTCCTCCCCCTCTGCTGGAGCCTCTGTCGGCGCGTCGCAAGTCACCTCGTTGCTTGAATTCCCTCCATAACTCCCTTTTCCTCTCTCTTTACGTTTCCTTAGTGTATGTTAATGTGCATGTGTTTTAATTTACGTTAGCATGTTGATTTGTGTATGGGTGCGTGAGTTTGGGTGCAGGTGTGATTGAGGTAGAACCTGCACACAAAATACAGAATTTCAGAATTAAGAATGAAAAGTGCAAGTTGCTCAATTCTACTACAATAGCAAGTGATTATGCGGGTCGTGATCCACAAAGAGGGACTAGCGATGGAAGTTTTTTAGTAAGTTCTCTTTTATGCTACGATTAATAGTTAAAGTTCTTCTTTAGTTCTTTAAAAGAAAAAGGAAATTGAGTTAAAGTTGAATTAAAAAGAAGATGGTAGATTAAGAAGATAGAGAAACTAGAAATGATATGTACAAAAAAATGGAAAAGGAATGATGAAAGAAGTGGTAGATTGTGGTGTTGGTGATCTAAACTAAAGAACAAAAAGAAAAGAAGAAAAGATTAAAGAAATACTTACCTCTCTATTTGATGACTTACCTGGAACCCTTGAATGTTCTACCTTGCTTCAGAGGCATTCAACGGCATAAAACATAAGATCGAGCTCAATCCCCATTCGCATTACATCATCAAGACGAACAAGAATTAAATGATATGGAATTTTGAGAAGGAGAACATCATCATGAAATATTGTTGGCACTCACACAAACATTGATATACTGATGCTTATAGATTCACTTGAATGTTCATCATAACCAAAAGAGGAAAGTAGAAAGAAGAAGAAGGAAACAAAAGTAAAGACAAACATAAAAAAAAATACCTTTATTGCTTCTAGAAATGATGGAAGAAAGGAGGAGGTACATCGGTGTCACTCTCAACATAAGCCTCACTCTCTTACTTACATGAATCCCAGTCTAAACTATACTTACAAAGAATTAAAAATTACATGAAAAGAAAATAAAAACTACATTAAAAAGAATGAAAAAGTGGACTAAATTCTATCTCTGCATGTCGTCCTGTGTACGCTCTGAAAAACCCTGTATTTATAGGCAAAATCCAACATAGGAGGGCGTATGAAGATAGGGGGAGCAAACGCTCCCCCTAACTCCCTAACAAAGCCGCGGATCCGTGATTTATGCCATGTTTCTGTGGCCTTTCTGTGGACAGGTGGCCATAGCTGAGGGGTGGAGCAGCCTGCTTTCGGGATATGACTTTATCTTTAGCTGGATTTTAGTTTTATCTCCGAAATTGTGACAAAACGGCCTTTGCTCTTCGGCTTCAACCAATTGATTTGTAGGGATTTGTTCTAAGTGGTTTTCAACCGATCTGAACTGACCTGATCTGCCCTGATTTATTGACTTTGAATTAATTCTGATTTAAATCAGAATTTGATGGGCTTTTGGGCTCGTTTCTCTTCCCTCTCCTTTAGGAATGGGCTTGCAAAGAAATTAAACAATAATTAAGAGAAAGCAGAGTTTATTCTAAAATAAGTATGAGAATATTATAATGAATGTGTAATATTAGCGACCGATCATACCCCATACCTATCTTTTGCTCGTCCTGGAGCAAAACAACCAAACAAAAATTATTAGACCACTTTCGCAGTTCACGCATTGCACTGAGTATGTGCAACAAGCCGTTAAACCTCTAGGTTACCCCTAGAGGACGAGTTTTATCTCATGTGGGTTTTCAGTGGATTACACCCACAAAATCCGTAAAGAAAGAGAAAAATGTTAGTATTTTGAAAACACATTTTGGAAGAAAAATATTTGAAATATTATTGTAAGTTTTAAGTAATCTATAAGTTATAGGAAAAATGAATTTTTCATTCCTAAACTTAGTCTCTATTCAAAAATTTGTTATCAATCAAAGTAAGGAGTCAAATTGTACTTCTCATTTAGTCTATTACTTTACCCTAAGTCATATGCACTTTCGTAATCATGAAGTTTTGACTAAGAGTTCTTTAACTCTAACTCTTATGCCTTATATAAATATATATATATATATATATATATATATATATATATATAATTATATATATATATATATATATTGGTGGTATTATTCCTTAGTTCTATTAGGCTTTCTAATCTGCCCATGTAACGAGCCTTTAATCGATGACTCCCAAACCAAACGGTCTTAGGGCACCGGGTGAGAAAACACCCCAAGGACTTAAGGACTCGAGCAAACAAGGCCACAAAACTAAGGATTTATTATATAAATCACCTTTAGGTGTGAATACTTATGCTTTATTAGGCACAAATACCCAGCTTAATTAGAGAATTTTTTATATATTTTTTCTCAAACTGATCTAATCATCTTTCACATAAATACCAAGGCTTATTTAGGCCAAAGCACCTAGCTAATCAATAATTAGATTTGTTTCTTTCATAGATATATATATTTTTTATAAGGCTAAGAATCTTTGTTTTGAACCCTAAATGTGTAAGTGTATAAGGTGTGCATATTTCTTCAAGGTAAAGATCAAGACTAAATTACATTCACAAACTTTCTTCCTATCCTTAGAAATTAAACAAATAATCTTATTTTGACCAAGTATAAGAAATCCTAATTATGATTTTACTATTCCTTAAATTGACTTAATTTCTTACAAAAAATATGTCAAAATATTGTTTCTATTTTCAAAAAGTTTTTAAAAGTAAAGAAAATGTAAAAAAAAAAATTTAATGAAAAGAAAAGCCTAAGTTATGTTAGAACCCTCCCCCACACCTATCTCGTGCATTGTCCTTAATGTATGAATTAATGCGTAGATACATGAAAAAGAAGATAGGGAAGGAAAATACTACCTTAAGGTTGTGGTTCCGGTGGTGGTCTGATTGGTCCACGAAATGCAGCCCAATCAACTTTGCATGGAGTTCAGAGGAACCTACTAGAAATCTCTCTAATATAACCCACAAAAATGATGTATACATGAAGGATTTTTATTAAAAATTTAACCTCAACTAATTTCCAAATTCCATAATTAAATTCGGAGTCAATTTTGTCAACCACCTTGTCACAAAATGGAGTGTGAAAAGATAGAACGATTGACTTGGACTTAGGAAGTACGAAAGTTAATACCGACTCAGGAAAGTGACTTAAGTCAAGTAAAGGTTCAAGAGTCGAGATTGGTTTAGGAAGTGGGTCCAAATAAAGAAGTTGAAACTCAAGTCCACATTCATTTCCCACAATAGGATGTGACTTAATATTGGTGATTCAAGTTAAAGAATGACAGGTGTGGAATCAAAACTGACTCTAAAATATTACTAAAGTCGGGTAACAAAACAGGAGTCAATATTGATTTGAGAATTTAAGCTGGATCACAAAATTGAGAATCTAGGTCACATTTCTCATTGAGTTCAATTTCATAAAAAATGAGAACTTGCCAATTTGTCAATGGGACTTTCAAAAGTATGAAATTGGTCAAGTTAAATATGATGATCATTAAAGATTGGCGATTCAATTTCATTATTAATTGGCACAGGATCCAATGTTGACTCGGAAAAAGATTGAAATCAGGTGAAGACACCGGAGTCATAATTGAATCAAGAAGTAGAATTGAATTACTAAGTTGAGGTTCATAATCATATTCATTCTTAAGTTCAATTACAGAAAAGGGATAACTTGCTAAACTGTCAATGTCACTTTCAAAAATTGGAGTTTAGGTAAGTTCAAATGATTGTGCTGAAATGGAACCTTGTTTTCCAAAACAACATGACTCTTCGGCTCTAACAGAATGGTTAGCGACATCAGAACAGGTCAAACGGTGAGAACATAGAGTTTGGACCATCATATCTATGTCATAATTACGAGCGTTTTGAGCCTGAGTCATGGCTTCAAGCATCTTTTCATAGTTGATTGGTTCATCATTTTGTTGCGATTGGTCTTGAAAAGATGAAGTGTTATTTTGGAATTGGTGGTGAAATTATGAGTCCATCAGATTTTGTGATTGTTGTTTGGACTCACGCATACTTATTTCCAAATTGATGGTTTTCTATTTTGGACTGGTGGAACTGAGTGTGAATCTTGGAAATATTGTGGACAAGGTGGATAAGGAGGATAAGTTGGTTGAAAATTAGACTCAGGGGAGGTGAATCCCCGTTGACTCTGTGAAGAGAAATTATTCTAAAAATTATGGTCATAAGATTGGGGGCATGGGTTATATTTATTCGGATAAGACCAATCCGGCGCACTATGTTGGATAAAGTTATGATATGCCGGGTTGGTAATATCTGAAAAAGGTGGTGGTGTGTAATATGGATTACCATTAAAATTGAAAAAAATTGTTATTATAAGCCATATCACACAAGAAATGTCAAACACAAAAAAAAAAGAAAACAATACAAATAAGCAAATAAATAAAAAAATTCTAAACTAAGTTAGGGTAGACCTTTGACCTAGACGACTCCTAACTGTTAGACCGTCCATGGGAGGAATAATGCAGACTTTGACCACAAGCTAATCAGCCAGGTCAGGGCAAGATTGGTGGGAGGTATCCACGCAAAAGCGACGAGCCTAATTAAGCAAAACCACCAGCCTTCGGGGTTTCGCCTCTCAATCCCTTTCCTTAGACACTGATTTGGCAGGAGTCAAATTCTAACACCTTTCCCCTTAGGATAATCTCCTAATTGAGTCCGAGATGTCCCTAGGGCCAATGTCTACTCAGTTTAGTTAGGCTTGGGTTAGTGAGTGAGAAGAGTGTTTGTGGGCTAAGGGAGGGTAATGACTTCCCCACCTTATCTTGTTTATAGAACAAGCCCTTAAGATTGATTGTGCAAGGTGTGCAGGATAAAGAAAAGTAACATTCAACAAGCAAATAATCACTCAAGAATGTTTCCTAAACTATATGCCATGCAAACGTACCTTTTGCTCCAGCACTCTTCAATAGTAATGTAAAATATAAATGAATTAGACACGTGCCTAAATGCAAAGTCTAAACCATTTTTAGCATTTAACAAACATCATTTTACTGTTGAGGTTAGAAAGTAAATATAGTGAGACAAATAAGGAAATAGATAGCTACAGATATGAAACTTTGCACTACAGCCAACCTGCAAAAAATACAGGTTAGTAGTTCACTCAGATTGCCACAGGAATGTAGCAAATCTAAGGGCTTCTTGGCTCTGCTTTCTTGAGCAGAGTCCAAGGCCACTTATATGTCTACTGTAGAAAAAATTCCTTGTTGTCAAACCTGTACACTAAGAACAAAAAAGAAAGTTAACCAAAAACGTAAACTTTAAAGAGAATTACTTACCGTCCCTCCCTGGCAACGGCGCCAAAATTTGATTGAGGTAGAACCTGCACACAAAATACAGAATTTCAGAACTAAGAATGAAAAGTGCAAGTTGCTCAATTCTATCGCAATAGCAAGTGGCTATGTGGGTCGTGATCCACAAGGAGGAACTAGCGATGGAAGCTTTTAGTAAGTTCTCTTTTATGCTACGATTAATGGTTAAAGTTCTTCTTTAGTTCTTTAAAAGAAAAAGGAAAAATTGAGTGAAAGTTGAATTAGAAGAAGATGGTAGATTAAGAAGATGGAGAAACTAGAAATGTTATGTACAAAGAAATGGAAAAGGAGTGATGAAAGAAGTGGTAGATTGTGGTGTTGGTGATCTAAACTAAAGAAGTAAAAGAAAAAGAAAAGAAGAAAAGATTAAGAAAACTTACCTCCTCTAGTTGATGACTTACCTGGAACCCTTGCATGTTCTACGTTACTTCAGAGGCGTTCAATGCATAAAACATAAGATCAAGCTCAGTCCCCAATCGCAGTACATCATCAAGACGAACAAGAATGAAATGATACAAAATCTTGAGAAGAAGAACATCATCATGAAATATCGCTGGCACTCACACAGACATTGCTATACTGATGCTTTGATTGGTCGCTAATGTTGCATATTTAGTATCATATTTTCATACTTATTATAGAATAAAATCTGCATTGACCTAATTAATTGTTTAATTTATTTGTAGGCCCATTCTTTAAGGAGATGAAGAGAAATGACCCCAAAAGCCCACCAAAATTCTGAATTAAATCAGAATTAATTCGAGCTCACTGAATCAGGGAAAAATAAAGAGCTTGAAAACTGGTTGAGAAGAATCCTCTCAGAATCGATCGGTTGAAGCAAAGATCAACGATCATTTCTTCCAAATCTCGGAGCTAAACTTAAATCCAACCCAAGATAAAGACAGAACGAGACGCCGGGGAGACCCATCAACAGGGTGTGGCCACCTGGCCATACCCTGGCCGCAGAAACGCGGCCAGAGCCACGTTTTCGCGGCTTGGTTGGGGAGTTAGGGGGAGCGTTTGCTCCCCCGATCTCCCCGAGATCCTCCTCGTATGGGTTATGCCTATAAAAAGCCAGTATTGGCACTGAAAAGGGACGATCATGCAGAGATAGGATTTAGACTAGTTTTCATTTCTTGTAGTTTAGGTCTTTCTTTTTTTTATGTAATTTGTATGAAGCTTAGGTTAGATGAAGATTCATGTAAGTAAGAGAGAGAGGCTTATGTTGAGAGTGACACCGATGTACCCTCCTCCTTTCTTCCATTGTTTCTGCAAGTAATAAAGGTAAATGTTTTTGTTTTATGTTCATATTTACTTTTGTTTTCTTCTTCCTCTTTCTACTTTACCTCTTTTGTTTTTGATGAGCTTGCAAGTGAATCCAGAAGTATAAGTATACAAAAGCCTTTGTGAGTGCCAACGATACTTCATGAAGACGTTCTCCTCCTCAAGATCCATATCACTTCATTCTTGCATGGCTTGATGATATAATGCGAACAGGGACTGAGCTCGATCTTATGACCTATGCGTTGAACGCCTCCAAAGCAAGGTAGAATATGCAAGGATTCCAGGTAAGTCATCAACAAATCTAGGTGAGTAATTCCTTAATCTTCTTTCTTTTCTTTTATTTCTTAGTTTAGATCGCCAACACAATTTCTTTCACTACATCTTCCAAATCTTTCATCATTTCTTTTCCAACTCATTGTACATAGTCGCTTTCTGATTCTCCACCTTCTTTATCTATCGCTTTCTTTCTAACTTTAACATAAGTCTTTTTCCCTTTTCAATTCTTAAAACAAAGAAGAACATTCGTTTTCTCTTCATAAAGATTTCAATAAAGAACCGTGAACGCTTCTATCGCAAACCCTCCTTGTGGATCACGACCCGCATAGCCACTTGCTATAGCGGTAAGAATTGAGCACTTGCACATCCTATTCTTAAATCTGAAATTCTATATTTTATGTGCAGGTTGTACATCAATCAAATTTTGGCGCCGTTGCCGGGGAGGGTAACGTTTTTATTGAAATCTGATTTTTATTGAAAATTTCTTAGAGCTAAAACGAATTTTCTTCTCTGTTGCAGGTTATAGGGCAAGCAAAGTAGAAAATTAAGATTGCAGTAACATATAAGAGGTATTGGGCCTCTGCTCTAGAAAGCAGAGACCAATTACCCTCTGTTTTGCCGCGTTTTCGCGGCCCAAGCCGCGGTTCCGCGGCAAAAAGGAGTTGACTACTAAACAGATTTTGTGCAGGGTTGCTTTCTTTGCATAAACATAGCTGCTGCAAATCTTAATTCTTATATGCCATCACATAAGCCTGCTAATAAACCAACAGTAAATTACTTGTTACAAAGATAAAAAATTGATTAGACGTTTGCATTTTTAGGCATGTGTCTTTTCAATTCATTTATTTTTACTATTGAAGAGTGCTGGAGCAAGGTACGTTCGCATTGCATGTAGAATAGGATTCATCTCTTGGTTGATTTACTTCGCTTTGAGTGAATCTTATTTACATATCTTGTACTCTTGCACAAATTGATTTTAAGGGCACCACCATTAACAAGATAAGGTGGGGATTTAATCACCCTTTCTTAGCCCAAAAATCAGATTCCAAGCACTCACTAACCCAAGTCTAACTAAAAATGAGTAGACATTGGCCCTAGGGACATCTCGAACTCAATTAGGAGATTATCCTAAGGGGGAAAGGTGTTGGAATTTGACTCCTGCCAAATCAGTGTCTAGGAAAGGGATTAAAGGCCGAAAGTCCAAAGGTTGGTGGTTATTTAATTAAAGAACGTCTTTGACGGAAAACCTCCCACTAACCTTTGAAGGTTCACCTAGAGGGGGGGTGAATAGGTGATGGCTAATCTAATGGTCACTTAATGCCAAATGATGCGGAAGCTAAAAACAATTATGACCTAATTAAAACTTTTACACTAAACACCACGTATAACACAAGAGTGTTGTCGAATTCCCGTGAAGGGCTCTGGACAAACTCCTCTAGATTCTCCTTGAATGGGTTGAGGTGCCGCGTTGGCTCTCTGGTTAAATACAAGTGTTAGTCAACAAACCCAAGCAATATATCAATATGAGCACAAGGAATATATCATGCATATAAATGTAAAGACAATAATTGAATGCAAGATATAAACAAGTAAGGGAGAGAAAGAGAAAAGGCAATCGCAAACACAAGGGTATGTTTCGAGGTTCGAGCACACTTGCTCTACATCCCCGCCTTCGACACACGAAGGATTTCCACTATGCAAGATCCTAATGGATCTCTCCTCGGTGCCGCAACACCTACAAGCCCTCAGACTCCCTAGTCTCGTACACATGCAAGCTCACTAACTCGCCGAGGCCGCACCTCAAACCACCGAGTTCACACAAGAACTCTAAACCACCGCGAACACACTTGTCCGCCTCCTCAAAGAACAAAAAGGAAATCTCTTGGTGATCTAAAACACTTTGATCACCAATTACAAACTCTCACAACACAATCCTATGGATAGATAAGGCAATGGATAGCTCAAGTGATGTGTGAGAAAACAAGGAAAGAGATGGTGGAGGAAAACTCAAAGAAATCACTTTTACACTCTTGATAAATCTCTCCTTTTAATTGGAAGTATTTGCTCTAAATTTTGTAGAGAAAAACCTCTGAAATGAATAGGAAAAATTGGCTCTAAAAGTCTCCAAAATCTTAGCTTAAAACAATGACCAAACCCCCAAATTTTTAGGCCAGAAAAATATAGCCGTTGGGGTCTGTCAGGCCTGCCGGTCGACCCGGCCGGTCGACCCGCACAATCCGTCCCGGTACACTGCTCTCGACCGTTCGAGCCGCCCACTGAACTGCCAGACAGAGAGCACGGTCTCAGTACCCGGTCGACCCTGAACTGCCAGACGTTGCACGGTTCTGTACACGTCGGTTGACCCTTGCGGTTGACCTGCCAGTCGACCCGTAAGCCAGTTCTGGGTCAGCACTTGGAGAAAAATGTTGGTCTTTTGGCTTTCATAAAAATCCCATAAAATACATAAAAATCTACAAAAATAGTTTAACCAATATACTTTGATATACAAACATGCTTGCACAAAATCAAGGCATGTTATAAAAGATTTGGACTATTTTTGTAATATGAAATATTTGGCTCATGTGAAAACTTGTATTTTCCAAAAAACTTATTTTCCAAAACTCTTCATCAAATACAAAAACAAGATATACTTTTAAAGCATAGTGTGTATGGATATGATCCACTACACAATCAAGATGAAATATCTATGTTTTTGGCATTAAGCTCTAAACTTGGTTTTGGTTAAAAGATAAGTATATGAGAAACACCAAAAACCAAACTTGTATTTTTCCAAAATGAAAAATCTTTTCTAAACTAAAAAATCTTTTATGAAAACAATTCTATCAAGAGTGAGTGTGTATATGTACTTGAGCAATCCACCACTATTCTATCCTTTACATTTTTAACTAAAACAAAAACAAAATCTTATACCTAGACACAAGTCTTCATCTTCTTGAAGGCTTCTCATCTTCTTGACTTGGTCCAAGCTTGATCCAAAATCTCCTTGGATCACACCGTGCTAGCTCCAAATCTTGACATTTTATCCTTTGTTGAGCTATGCACCTACTAAGATCTTGATAATGAATCCGTCACTAATTAAACACAAGATCATTAGTACTATAACTACATGAGTTGATCATCATCAAAAACTAGAGTGATGGGCCTTTGGGCCAACAATCTCCCCCTTTTGATGATGACAAAACTCATGAAGTTATATATGCATGGATTAAAGTAAAGCTTCAAGGAAGCTCCCCCTTAACTCATGCATAGCAAATAAAAAAATAGATATAGCAATGAAGCACATAACTATGTATGCAATGTATGGAGATAAAACATGAAATCCTTTTGCTCCTAGTTGCAATACAAAACATATATGCATAATTAACAAGGAAGACAAATACTTCTCCCCTTAAGAAATGAAAACATGCATATAAACTCAAATACTGCTCCCCCTTTTTGTCACTCATCAACAAAGGGTTCAAAGTAAAAGCAAATCAAACAAATTTTTCTCCCCCTTTTTGTCAAAAACAAAGGGGTAATACAAATCAATCAATAAAAATTTATATGCGATATATATTCATGAAGAGGAAGACGCTAAGTTAGCTTCCCTACACATATGCATTACATGAAGAAGGGATGACAAGCCCTAATTCACATAACACATATTATGTAATGCATAAGAGGAGATGTGAAGCTCCCTCTACACACGTATATCATATAAAGAAGAGTTGTCAAGCTCCTCAATTTATAATATACTCAACATGAATCTATATGTAAGAGAGATGTTAAGCTCTCCTTGCATATAGGAAATATAAATCAAAAATTTTGAATTTTCTTAATAAAACACATTTTGAGATATCAAGTAAACATATTTTTTTTTATTTTGATATCAATTTTGAAAACATATTGCATAAGCTTTAAGAATTACCAATTGAAAGTTGAATTAAGCTTAGCATATACATTGTGTTTTAAGAACAATTGATTCACTCTCTTAAAGCACAAATAGATCACATATATGTATGAAAAGATAATACCAATAGAAATTGATATAATTTAAATTTAAAAGCATTCAACATACAATCGAAATATGAGTATATAAAAATCATATTGATACCAATTGAAAATACCCAATGATACCAATTGAAGAGTAAGCTTATCATATACTCTACCATATGAAGAATTTGCACTAGTTAATATGAAAATATTTTAAAACTAGTACGGAATCCTTCAAGCAAGGAATAAAGCAAAAATGTCAATGTAATCTCAATATTCCTTAAATCATCACACTTTTTTTTTTATAAAAACAAAATTTATATTTCAAGATATATGTATGTTTTGACAACACAATAAGTATACATACATATCCCTTAAACACAATTGAGTCCATATAAATAGATTTGTATTAAAGGCAAATGACTCAAGAGGTATACATGTATATCTTAAAGTTTGGCAAAATGCACATATACATGAAATGAAAACACATTGATCATAAATCAAATCCAAAAAGTGGGAATACAAGTTAAAAATGTATGCATCATCAAAAACTAAGCAATACAAGCACATTTCATGGGTTCAAATAATCATTCAAGCACAAATATAAATAGATTTATTTGTGGCCCATAATATGTTCAAGTATAAATCCTAGTGTTGATAAAACTAACATTTAAACTAATATTCAAATACATGAAGCATCAAATCTTTTAGATCACAAAAGAATTTATCATATAATTGAAATAAAGTAGGATCATGTGGATAATCTTATAAATTAATAGAAGAATAGATAACTAGTTTAAATTGATTTTGAATAACTAGTTAAAGATCCTTCAAATAACATCAAATCATATGTTTTTCATAAAAACATAACTAGATACACAAAAATTTAAGCACTCATGGTCTATAAAGCTCAAAAATGATTTTAACAAAAGTGTGAGTGTTAAACGATCATGTAACTAGTATTTTTATGAAAATAGTCATTGAAGCTCAAAAAGATCATAAATCACATTTTTTAACAATTCAACTCAAAATCATTTTTCATAAAATCAATAAACTTCTAGGTATATGTATGATTTATCCAAATCTAACAATATGCATACATATCCCAAATATAAAAGAGTCTATTAATGATGTTTGCATTAAGGCAAGAGACTCACGGGTATACATGTATATTTATTAGTTTTGAATTTAGAATACATATACATGAAGTAAATCACTAAAATAGGCAAAACATGTATAAAAGAGAATCATCAAAACTAGTCTATACATATGCATATAGTGGATACAAATGAGCATGAAGTTCAAATATATATGAGTCAATTGTAGTTCACTATTCATATATGTATAAATGCAAGTTTGACACATTCTACATCTAAGCATGTAAATACCACATGAAGCACACAAAAATATGAACATGCTATATGATATATGAAATTAAAAGCATGTACATAAAAAGTAGGAGTTTAGAGATTGTTACCAACTCCAAAGCTCCTAACATGGTGGTTGTCCCGCCAAAGCTCCTTGATAGTGATGCATCCCAAAAGTATGTCCATCATGTCCAAGTGCATCCACTACCAAGGCACCGATCCTCTCACGTTTTGTGAGAGCCCTCACCTACATCAAAAGCAAATGGTGGGGGTTTTGGTACCCATATTTTCTTGGGTCCTTTGGGGTTAGTCTTGTAAGGAACCAAAAATTTTTATTATTAGCAAAATTAAAATGATTTAACCTATCATAACAAAATTTTGCTAAATGGCCTTTGCGGCCACAATGTGTACATGTGTACACCTTAGTATGCTTTTGTGTGTGTGAATGATCATGGTGAGCAACATAAGCATATGCATGATGGGTATGATGTGCATGAACATGTGGAGTTTGTTTCTTTGAAAACATTGACTCCAATCTAGTATGGTTGAATGCACACGAGTTCAAGGTTGAACTCAGATTATTAATTTTATCTTTCAAAATATTAATCTCACTAGTGGTGGCATGTAAAGCATGGTGAGATATAGAATCATTTTTCTTTTTCTTTTTCGAAACAAAATCTTTTTCTTTTTCACAAATTTTTCTTTTTAAAGACTTATTTTCTTGAAAAACAACTTCTTTTTGTTTTTCCACCAAATCAATTTTATTTTTCAAACTTGTGTTTCCTTCACAAAGATCATTCAATTTAGACATGAGGGAAACATTCTCATTTTTCAAATCTTCCTTTTCTTTTTCTAAACATGCAATTTTAGTTTTAAAAGAATCTTGGTCTATATGCATGCAATCAAATTTCTTTTTAAAATTTTTATTTTCCTTTTTAATCATGTCATATTTTTCAAGCAATAATTGACAAAATGTAGTAAGCTCATCATATGACAAGTCCTCATCCTCGGATTCGGTAGTTACCTCAAGGGGTTATCCCCTTGGACCATATAGCACAAGTTGGAGGTGTTGCTTCCAACGTCCGAATCGCTCCCCGTATAGTATTGATCATTTTTGCCAAGGGAGATGAGGGTATTCCATACTACAAAAGCCGAATCAATATTAGCAACTCTAGATAAATAAACATCATCTAGGGTAGACTTTAAAGCATTAAGGGCTTTTGAGTTAGCCTCAAAATTCTTACCATCTAAATAATATGCATTATTAGTAGTGGCAAGATAAACATGAATGCCTAGGGCCTTGAGGTACAAAGACATCTCAACCTTCCAAATTTGGATGTTAAGAATGTCAAAGGTGGGTGGTGACATGAACTCCATGGTGTGTGTACAAATATTGTGATTAGCCTAAAAATGAGGATCTTTAACTCTAGGTTGTTAGACCCAAATCAGAGTACCAAGCTCTGATACCAATTGAAGGTTCACCTAGAGGGAGGATGAATAGGTGATGGCTAATCTAATGGTCACTTAATGCCAAATGATGCGGAAGCTAAAAAACAATTATGACCTAATTAAAACTTTTACACTAAACACCACGTATAACACAAGACTGTTGCCGAATTCCCCGTGAAGGGCTCTGGACAAACTCCTCTAGATTCCCCTTGAATGGGTTGAGGTGCCGCGTTGGCTCTCTTGGTTAAATACAAGTGTTAGTCAACAAACCCAAGCAATATATCAATATGAGCACAAGGAATATATCATGCATATAAATGTAAAGACAATAATTGAATGCAAGATATAAACAAGTAAGGGAGAGAGAGAGAGAAAAGGCAATCGCAAACACAAGGGTATGTTTCGAGGTTCGAGCACACTTGCTCTACATCCCCGCCTTCGACACACGAAGGATTTCCACTATGCAAGATCCCAATGGATCTCTCCTCGGTGCCGCAACACCTACAAGCCCTCGGACTCCCTAGTCCCGTACACACGCCAGCTCACTAGCTCGAGGCCGAGGCCGCACCTCAAACCATCGAGTTCACACAAGAACTCTAAACCACGCGAACACACTTGTCCGCCTCCTCAAAGAACAAAAAGGAAATCTCTTGGTGATCTAAAACACTTTGATCACCAATTACAAACTCTCACAACACAATCCTATGGATAGATAAGGCAATGGATAGCTCAAGTGATGTGTGAGAAAACAAGGAAAGAGATGGTGGAGGAAAACTCAAAGAAATCACTTTTACACTCTTGATAAATCTCTCCTTTTAATTGGAAGTATTTGCTCTAAATTTTGTGGAGAAAAACCTCTGAAATTAATAGGAAAAACTGGCTCTAAAAGTCTCCAAAATCTTAGCATAAAACAATGACCAAACCCCAAAATTTATAGGCCAGAAAAATATAGCCGTTGGGGTCTGTCAGGCCTGCCGGTCGACCCGCAACGGTCAAAAATCCGACCGTTGGAGCCGCCCGGTCGACCCAAAAGAACAGAGAGCACTGCTCTAGTTCTGGTCGACCCACCCGGTCGACCCGCCCACTGAACTGCCAGACGTGCATGGTTCTGTGCACGTCGGTCGACCCTTGCGGTCGACCTACCCTTGGTTCCGGTCGACCCGCCCGGTCGACCCGTAAGCCAGTTCTGGGTCAGCACTTGGGAGAAAAATGTTGGTCTTTTGGCTTTCATAAAAATCCCATAAAATACATAGAAATCTACAAAAATAGTTTAACCAATATACTTTGATATACAAACATGCTTGCACAAAATCAAGGCATGTTATAAAAGATTTGGACTATTTTTGTAATATGGAAATATTTGGCTCATGTGAAAACTTGTATTTTCCAAAAAACTTATTTTCCAAAACTCTTCATCAAATACAAAAACAAGATATACTTTTAAAGCATAGTGTGTATGGATATGATCCACTACACAATCAAGATGAAATATCTATGTTTTTGCATTAAGCTCTAAACTTGGTTTTGGTTAAAAGATAAGTATATGAGAAACACCAAAAACCAAACTTGTATTTTTCCAAAATGAAAAATCTTTTCTAAACTAAAAAATCTTTTATGAAAACAATTCTATCAAGAGTGTGTGTGTATATGTACTTGAGCAATCCACCACTATTCTATCCTTTACATTCTTAACTAAAACAAAAACAAAATCTTATACCTAGACATAAGTCTTCATCTTCTTGAAGTCTTTACTTGAAGGCTTCTCATCTTCTTGACTTGGTCCAATCTTGATCCAAAATCTCCTTGGATCACACCGTGCTAGCTCCAAATCTTGACATTTTATCCTTTGTTGAGCTATGCACCTACTAAGATCTTGATAATGAATCTGTCACTAATTAAACACAAGATCATTAGTACTATAACTACATGAGTTGATCATCATCAAAACTAGAGTGATGGGCCTTTGGGCCAACAACCTTGCCCTGACCTGGCTGATTAGCTTGTGGTCAAAGTCTTCATAATACCTCCTGTGGACAGTCTAACCAGTTAGGAGTCGTCTAGGTCATAGGTCTACCCTAACTTAGGTTAGAATTTTTTCTTTTTTTTGTTTGTTTATTTGTTTGTTTTTCTTTCTTTTTGTTTGTATTCTATTGTGTGATATGGCTTATAATAACAATTTTTCCAATTTTAATAATAATCCATATTACACACAGACTTCATTTTCGGATATTACCAACCCGGCATATCATAACTTTAACCAACCTAGTATGCCGGATTGGTCTTATCTGAATCAATATAACCCATGCCCCCAATCTAATAACTATAATTTCCAAAATGAATTCAACTCTTCACAGAGTCAGTGGGGATTCACCTCCCCCAAGTCCAATTTTCAACCAACTTGTCCTCCTTCTCCACCTTGTCCACAATATTTCCAAGATTCATACTCAGTTCCACCAGTCCAAAATAGAAAACTATCAATTTTGGAAATGAGTATGCGTGAGTCCAAACACAAATCCCAAAATCTGATGGACTCACAATTTCACCACCAATTCCAAGACAATACTTCATCTTTTCATCAAAATAATGAACCTCTCAACTATGAAAAGTTGCTTGAAGCCATGACTCAGGCTCAAAACGCTCGTAATCGTGATATAGATATGATGGTCCAATCTCTACGTTCCCACCGTTTGACCAGTTCTGATGTCACTAACCATCCTGCTAGAGCCGAAGAGTCATGTGTTTTGAAAATCAAGATTCTATTTCAGAACAACCATTTGAACTTGCCCAAACTCCAAATTTTGAAAAGAATATTGACAGTTTGGCAAGTAATCCTTTTCCTGAAATCGAACTTGAAAATGAATATGACCATGAATCTCAACTTAGTGATTCAATTTTACTTCCTGATTCAATAATTACTCCGGTGTCTTCACCTGACTTCAATCTTTTCCCTGAGTCAACATTGTATCCTGTGCCAATTCATCATGAAATTAAATCACCTATTTTTGATGATCATATTGAACTTGACCAATTTTACACTTTTGAAAATCCTATTGACAAATTGGCAAGTTCTCATATTTTTGATATTGAACTCAATGAGATATGTGACCTAAATTCTCAAATCTGTGATCCAGTTCAACTTTCTGAATCAACATTAACTCCTGTTTTGTTACCAAACTTGAGTAATATTTTAGAGTCAGTTTTGATTCCCCCACCTATCATTCATGAACTTGAATCACCAATATTAAGTCACATTCCATTGTTGGAAAATAAATGTGGACTTGAGTTTCAACTTCTTGACTTGGACACACTTCTTGAAGCAATCTCGACTCCTGAACCTTACTGACTTACGTCACCTTCCTGAGTCGGTATTAGTTCCTATACTTCCTGAGTCCAAGTCACCGTTCTATCATTTCATACTCCATTTTGGAACGAGGTGGTTGACAAATTTGACTCTGAAATCAGTTATGAAATTTTGAAATTAGATGGGGTCAAGTACTTAATAAAAATCCTTTATGGATTCATCATTTTAATGGGTTATATTAGAGATATTTCTGGTGGGTTCCTCCAAACCCAACGAAAAGTCAATTGGGCCGCATTTCGTGGACCAATCAGACCACCACCGGAACCACCACCATAAGGTAACATTCTCCTTCTCTTTCTCTTTTCATGCATCTATTCATTAATTCATACATTGAGTACAATGCATGAGATAGGTGTGGGGGAGGGTCTAACATAACTTAGTTTTTTTCTTTTATTTTAAAAAAAAAAATTTACATTTTCTGTGCTTTTAAAAACTTTTTGAAAATAGAAATAATATTTTGACATATTTTTGTAAGAAATTAAGTTAATTTTAAGGAATAGGAAAATCTAAATTAGGATTTCTTATACTTGGTCAAAATAAGATTATCTGTTTGATTTCTAGGGTTAGGAAGAAAATTTGTCAAAGTAATTTAGTCTTGATCTTTACCTTGATGAAATATGCACACTTCATACACTTAAACAATTAGGGTTCAAAAAACAAAGATTCTTATGCCTTATATATAAAAAAAAAAGAAAAAAAGAAAAAAAAATATCTATGAATAATGAACAAATCTAATTATTGATTAGCTAGGTACATTGGCCTAAGCAAGCCTTAGTATTTATGCGAAAGATGATTAGATAAGTTTTAAAAAAAAAATCCACTGATTAAGCTGGGTATTTGTGCCTAATAAAGCATAAGTATTTACGCCTAAAAGGGGTTCATATAATAAAATCCTTAGTTTTGTGGCCCTTTTTGCTTGAGTCCTTAAGTCCTTGGGGTGTTTTCTCACCCCGTGCCCTAAGACAATTTGGTTTGGTAGTCATCGATTAAAGGCTCGTTACATGGGCAGATTAGAAAGCCTAATAGAACTAAGGAATAATACCACAAAAAAAGTATATATATATAAATAAATAAGGCATAAGAGTTAGAGTTAATGAACCCTTAATCAAAATTTTCACAGTCACAAGGTGCATATGACTTAGGGTAAAGTAATAGACTTGATGAGAAGCACAATTTGACTCCTTACTTTGATTGATAACAAATTTTGAATAAAGACCAAGTTTAGGAATGAAAAATTCAGTCTTCCTATAACTTATAGATTACTGAAATCATACAATTATATTTCAAATATTTTTCTCTTTCAAAATGCTTTTCGAAAATACTAACTCTTTGTTTCCTTTCTTTATGGATTTTGTGGGTGTAATCCGCTGAAAACCCTCACGAGACAAAACTCGTCTCTAGGGAAACCTAGAGGTTTAACGGCTTGTTGCACATGCTCAGTGCAATCCGTGACCTGCGAAAGTGGTCTAATAATCCTTAGTATTGTTTAGTTGTTTTGCTCGAGGACGAGCAAAAGATAGGTATGGGGGTGTGATTGGTCGCTAATGTTGCATATTTAGTATCATATTTCATACTTATTATAGAAAAAATCTGCATTGTCCTAATTAATTGTTTAATTTATTTGTAGGCCCATTCTTTAAGGAGATGAAGAGAAATGAGCCCAAAAGCCCACCAAAATTCTGAATTAAATCAGAATTAATTCGAGCTCACTGAATCAGGGAAAAAAAAGAGGTTGAAAATCGGTTGAGAAGAATCCTCTCAGAATCGATCGGTTGAAGCAAAGATCAACGGCCATTTCTTCCAAATCTTAGAGCTAAACTGCAAATCGAACCCAAGATAAAGACAGAACGAGACGCGGGGAGGCCCATCAATGGGGGTGTGGCCACCTGGCCACACCCTAGCCGTGAAAAACGGCCAGAAACGTGTTTCCGCGGCTTGGTTGGGGAGTTAGGGGGAGCGTTTGCTCCCCCGATCTCCCGGATCCTCCGTGTGAGTTATGCCTATAAAAAGCCAGTATTGGCACTGAAAAGGGACGATCATGCAGAGATAGGATTTAGACTAGTTTTCATTTCTTGTAGTTTAGGTCTTTCTTTTCTTTTTATGTAATTGTATGTAAGCTTAGGTTAGATGAAGATTCATGTAAGTAAGAGAGAGAGGCTTATGTTGAGAGTGACACCGATGTACCTCCTCCTTTCTTCCATTATTCTGCAAGTAATAAAGGTAAATGTTTTTGTTTTATGTTCGTATTTACTTTTGTTTTCTTCTTCCTCTTTCTACTTTACCTCTTTTGTTTTTGATGAGCTTGCAAGTGAATCCAGAAGTATAAGTATACAAAAGCCTTTGTGAGTGCCAACGATACTTCATGAAGACGTTCTCCTCCTCAAGATCCGTATCACTTCATTCTTGCAAGGCTTGATGATATAATGCGAACAGGGACTGAGCTTGATCTTATGACCTATGCGTTGAACGCCTCCAAGCAAGGTAGAACATGCAAGGATTCCAGGTAAGTCATCAACCAAACTAGGTGAGTAATTCCTTAATCTTCTTTCTTTCTTTTATTTCTTAGTTTAGATCGCCAACACAATTCTTCACTACATCTTCCAAGTCTTTCATCATTTCTTTTCCAACTCATTTGTACATAGTCGCTTTCTGATTCTCCACCTTCTTCATCTATCGCTTTCTTTCTAACTTTAACATAAGTCTTTTTCCCTTTTCTTTTCTTAAAAAAACAAAGAAGAACATTCGTTTTGTCTTCATAAAGATTTCAATAAAGAATCGTGAACGCTTCTATCGCAAACCCTCCTTGTGGATCACGACCCGCAAAGCCACTTGCTATAGCGGTAAGAATTGAGCACTTGCACATCCTTATTCTTAAATCTGAAATTCTTTATTTTATGTGCAGGTTGTACATCAATCATGCTTCTAGATTCACTTGAATATTCATCATAACCAAAGGAGCAAAAGTAGAAAGAAAAAGATGAAACAAAAGTAAAGATATACATAAAAAAATTACCTTTTATTGCTTGCAAAAACGATGGAAGAAAGGAGGAGGTACATCGGTGTCACTCTCAACATAAGCCTCACTCTCTTACTTACATGAATCTCAGTCTAAACTTTACTTACAAAGATTTAAAAATTACATGAAAAAAAATAAAAACCTACACTAAAACGAATGAAAAAGTGGACTAAACTCTATCTTTGCATGTCGTCCTTTGTACACTCTGAAAAACCCTCTATTTATAGGCAAAACCAAACATAGGAGGGCATATGAAGATAGGGGGAGCAAACGCTCCCCCTAACTCCCTAACAAAGCTGTGGATCCACGGTTTATGCCGTGTTTCCGCGGCCTTTCTGTGGCCAGGTGGCCAAAGCTGAGGGGTGGAGCAGCCTGCTTTCGGGATATGACTTTATCTTTAGCTGGATTTTCAGTTTGGCTTCAAACAATTGATTTGTAGGGATTTGTTCTAACTGATTTTCAACCGATCTGAACTGACCTGATCTACCCTGCTTTACTGACTTCGAATTAATACTGATTTAAATCAGAATTTGATGGGCTTTTGGGCTCGTTCTCTTCCCTCTCCTTTAGGAATGGGCCTGCAAATAAATTAAATAATAATTAAGAGAAATCAGAGTTTATTCAAAAATAAGCATGAGAATATGATAATGAATAGGTAATATTAGCGACCGATCAAGGTGCCGTATGCGTGGATGAATAGGTGAAGGTGTGTATATATATATATATACATGCATGTATATTAGTAAATGTTTGTGTATGCGTGGATATTATATATATATATATATATAATATATATATATATATATATATATATATATAATATATATATATATAATATATATTATATATTATATATATATATATATATGGGTGTAGTTAATGTGTGAGGTGTGTTATAAGTGTGTATGTACAAGTATATTATATGTGTTTGGTTGCATGTTACAGCATTTCAGACTCGTTCGGGCGATCCGAGCTCGGTAACAGGAGATTCAGATTATGGCCGTTATTGACCCGATATAGTGGCGATTCGAAGACCGATCCATCGGATGATCCAGAGATTCATACCAGTTCTTGCAGTGAAGACCATACGGCGATTCAGTTCCAAAACCATATCATTTCATGTGAATGTTTGTTTATTGGTCTATTTCAATTTCAGCGTTTTATCTTATTGTCTCATGCGATTATTTATATTATTCTGCATTATACTATTCATGACCATGCTTATTTATATGATATCTATGCCAAAGTAGTAGTGATCTATAACAAAGTAATAGCATTTGGGATTGGAATGTATTCGATACATTATCTACGGGATATTTGGAGTTAGTTGTTTAGTAGTTGATACTTTGACCTACTAATGGATTTTATTGGGATAAATTTTGACTTGAAATTTTGAGAGCAGACGAGATTAGCTAGGATAAAATACTCTACCGATTTGTAATATTTATTTAAATTGTATTATTGTTATTGGGAGAGAGTGGATTAGTATGGTGGTAATAGATCAGATATATCCTCGATGTTAGATGTATTTGGATTTGATGATTGTCACTAAGGTTAATATTTAAATTATTATTGTTTAGTTTGTTACAGATCTCTGATATGAGAGATTTAGACTGGGATCTGATCGATCTGAGGAATGATTGGCTGATGATTGTACTTACGTAAATTGATTTTATGGGAATCATTATTGGACTTAACCTTCATATTTGATGATAACTTAGACGACAATTTAACTGGATATTGAGAATGTATTTTAAAATTATGTAGTTTTATGAAAGATGGGATCTTAGACTTAGATTTGTCAGTAGACTTGATTGGAGTGGAGTTGACCTTGGGTTGAGAAACATGTGTTTGTTTGGATGGTTAGAACTCATGGAATATACATGTATACAGTTGGATCGGTATTTTAGGATATGCATCTTGTGATTGACTTTGATAGAAGTGAGAGTGTGTGAGGTTCTTAATTGATGATTTTAATATTATTTGATAGCAAGGAATTGACTAAACTTATTAGAACATGTAGTTATTCCAGTTATTGAGATTCGTATATATTGGTGATTTAGAGGATCAGAGTAGATGATGAATTATTAGACTTGTGGTTTACTATACAGGATTACTTTGACATGGATTGATACTTGACTGTTCACGATGATTATATTGAGACTATCAGTTGATGGATCAGTTACTGATATCACTTTAGTATAGATGGATGAGATTTTAATGTTCTAGATGGGACAGTATTGATCAAGATCAGTGTCTAGACCTGATACTTGTATTAATTTATGTTATTTAAAATTTTGAGAAAATATTGTCAGACCCAACATATTATTGTTCTATTGTTCTTCCGTGCACGCGGTAATATTGTCCACATTGTTATTATTACATCATTAATATTGTTACTGTCACTATATCGTCCCAGTAATTGAAATAACATGAATATTGATTGCTTTAAATAATAATATAAATAGACAACTTTACACTGAGATTGGGAAAATTGATGGAGAAGACAACGTTTATATT
>JAVJIF010001896.1:0-82287 GCA_038442645.1 Agave tequilana
ATCATCTACATCACTGGGTAAAGCCACGTTCATCCAGCTGGTGTCTTCTCCTTCAAGTACCCCGGGATCCTCTATCCATTCTCCAATGCTGAAATTCCTTCCCTCCAAACTTATTGGATCATGTTCACATCTTATGAGCGCCTTGCTTCCTGACGCGCTAATTGCCTGGCAAGTTCCAGAATTCAAGGAAAAGTCGATGAGTCTTCCTGAAGACACACAAAAGAGCGCGAAACGGATTTTTTAAATAGATGTAGATTAGGGGAGGTTACCTCTGTTGAAGGCGCAAGTTATAGTGAACGAATGTGAGATCGGTCAACCTCTCTTGTTCCAATCTATTTTTATTTCTCGAGTGGATGCATTCATTCACGGACCAATTCCTCTCAGATGTAGTTATGTGCATGTCTGACTTAGGATCCTAACAGCAAAGCGCTGGAGCTCTGGGTAGTCTGATGCGTACAGAGACCACCATGTCGCTGAAAATAAGGATTTATAATGCTATGATGTCATAAGCCTAAAAGATAAAAACTGAAGAGTGTAACATTTGTTGTGGATCATGCTCATATGATATATATGTCACAGCATGAAGTTTTTTTCGGGCAGCTTGAAAAGAACCAAGCTAGACATTCCCAACAGCTATTAGAATAAGAGACCATGCAGTTAACCTAAGCATGTCATTTTGGCACACAGAATGCACCCTAGGTGTCTGTGCATGTACATCATGACATCACATGAGTACACGCACGCGTGATAAACTCTAAAAAAGCCACGTCAGGTATAGCTTGGGATAAACTTCATATATATCTAATTTGATATCAATAATCAATCTTCGGGTCTGCTTATATTCACTAAGATGGTGTGGTACCCTTTCTCCTTTTATCTTTCTTCTCCTTTCTTTCTTTATTCGCGCCCCCCCCCCCCCCCCCCCCCCCCCCCCCCCCCCCCCCCCCCCACCCCCCCCCCCCCCCCACCCCCCACCCAAAAAAACACACACACACACACACACACACAAAAAGGCCACGGCTAGGATTTGAACCAGGGGCTCCCCGCTACACACCCCCAACCCTTTACCACCTCGTCCAGGACTCTAGGATGTTCTATAGGGTAGAATTGATAATGAACAAGCTGCTGCACTCGCAACTCATATTCTAAAAACTACATAACCAAAAGCTACAAGCAGTGAGAGAACATTAGAAACAAATAAAACGAAGAGCGAAGCTCACCTGGAGACAATGTTTCCCTACCCCTTAATGCCACTGGTCTACCAAAGTCGCCGACAGCATCCTCATAGTAGGCTCTGTGCCTTGTAATGTTATCTTGGGCTGTCAAGTTAGGCTCCAAGGTCTCTATGCAATCAAGCCAACCTTTTTGAATAACACTATTTTTGGAAAAGCTTGGACTGTAATATATGGATGGATTAAGATAACAAGCAGCAGCATGCAGGGGGTTGTGGAGCTCCTCTCGCGCACTATCTATAATTTCCAAATATGGCAAATATTCTGATTCCTTGTTATTGAATGCTAAAATTATACTTTTCTTTGCCTTCTCCATCGCATCATATAGATATCCCATAGATGGCCTTTCTTCACTATCTACTAGGTGTAAAACCGTAACAAGAGGTTTTGATACTCTTACGACTCTTGCACAGGATAACCAGAACTGTGGATTTAGTACAATTTCTGTCACATCTTCTCGAGCTCTTTGTTTAGAGAAAGTTGATTGCTCCCATAGAGTACTTGTGAACATCTGATGAAGTGAGTCTTTGAAAGATACCATGCTGTCTAGTGTTAAAAATTTAGTCACAAACTCTGTCATGGCAGGCTGAAAGATATCTGTTCCTTCAGTTTTCTTCCTCATCAAATTAAGGACCCATGTATTGTTATATATAAACTGACAGATTCTCTTTGCCTTTGCCAAAACCTCTTTCACTTCATCCAATTCACTTAACTCCTTGAGCATTAACTCAATGCTATGGTTTGCACAAGTGCTCCAGAAAAAGGTCTTGTACTTGTTCATTAACGCCTTTCCTGCAGCTTTATAAGAAGGCGTAGTATCTGTAATAAAATTCACAACATTGCCAAGGCCAACCTCTTGAACAATGCTATCAAATAAACTTAAAAGACCTTCACAATAATGTTCGATATCAGATGCATCAACTGATTTAAGAAGCATGGTTCCTTTTGGACAATAAACAAAGAAATTAATTACCACCTGACCAATTCTATCCATCCACCTGTCAACCATGATGGTGCAACCTGTTGATTCCCATGATTTTCGAATCTCTTTACAAAATTCACCTACTTCATGGCCACATTTGTTTAACAGTTTACCCCGCAAAGAATGATAAGAAGGCATTTTATATCCAGGACCTACTGCAGCAATTGCATCAGCCATTTTCTGGAAATAGTAAGAATTGGCTGCATTAAATGGTAGGCCAGCATCATACATGAATTTTGCAACGGCGATATCAGCTTGGTCTATGCTTTGTTGTGAAGCAAAAGCAGAGTGCAAAGAAGACTGTGCTACAGGCAAAACCTGGGAAACAAATGACTTATCTTTTCTTTTTTTATGAGACCTCACACCGTCTACCTCCCTTCCTCTTCTTTTACGAGGAATGCCTCTTGCAGCAGTTTCATTACGGAATTCACCATCATAATCTTGTTCACTGAAATATTGAATAGAACTTCTCAAATTCTCTGATTCTTTCTGCCTCTTAAGTTTTTCCAGAATTTTAAAGCCCATATGTTGTTGAATCTGTGCTTTAACATCCTCTGGCACTTTCTCACATGGGGCTATATTTCCCCTTTCTCCAGCCAAATGTTGTTTAAGACGTGAAATTCCACCCCCTAAGATTACCTTCGAACAGTATCTACACTTTATCTTCTGACGGTCCCCATTGACCATTGTGCCGTGCGCCCATCCCACATCAGTGGCTCTTGGAGGAGCTAATCCCTTTGAAGAATTGAAAATATAGAGACAACCATGTCAGTGAATAGTCAACCAACATGAAATATAGAATATAGTGAGTTCATTATCTGGGAAGAGAATGCTCTAATAGCTTCATATAACTTTTTGCAAGGAAACAAATGAGAAACACATGAAATTACAGCTACATACTTGCTCATCCTTGGACAAACCACTCGAGAAAGCATCAAAGAACTCCCTTGCAACGGTGCAAATTTGTTTATCAGCTGATTTGAAAAGCAGCAGTACAATGAAGAGGTAAGAAAATATCAAAGACTAAGAAAAAGTGTATTGCAGCAAATTAGATATATACATAATGCAGACCTAGGCAATAAATGAGAAGTTCAATTTAAGGCCTTTGGACTAACAGATGCAGAACGATGAATTAGACTCGATCAAAATCTACCAATAACTAGTTGGAAGAGCACATGCACTAACAAATTTCCTGGACTATGTTGAAAACCCTGAAACTAAAGGATCAAATCTTGTACTTTGGGTGGAAATAATTGCAGAGCATGACTGTTTAGTCATTCTACATTTCACAGGATAAATGCTTGAAGATTGTAGTGGTCAAAATCTGACACCGTCCAAGATGACGACATATGTCCCTCACCTTTCAACCCTTTGAGAAAAATCAGAGCTCTCCTCCGAAGTCCATGCTATACCCGACCTCCTCAAAAATCCTCTCTACTCTGAGGCTCCCTCCATTTCGAAGACTTTAGCTCCGAATCGAGCTCTAACAACATATCACTCCTAATATCCGCCTTCAATTACGCAACCTTATTCCCCACCATGTCATAACATGCAACACCACTCAGCGCGGGTAGTTATGAACAGTGGTGGATTTCGCTGCATGCAATCCCAACAAATCAGCACTGGCAATCACGATCGTTACAACAAAATCAACATGTACAAATCGTGTGGTTATGAAGATGTCACCCACACCACAGCCTCCATACTATCACCTCTGTGTAGTATAAGTATACCTCCCCCTCTAACGAAGAAAAGGACTTTTTCCTGACAATTTTGGACTTTTGAACTCTAAATTTTGATCCTTATTCTATTCGAATTCTAATCTGATACACTCTCCAGATTCCTGCAATTCCTATAATCTGAAGTGAAACTCCTCTTTCTCGTGTTCACGTAAAATTATGTTTCCTCTTTTCTATATTGTGCTTTATTTACATGCACTCCCCACTTCATTTCTCGCTTGTGGTAAGAATCGACCGTCCAATCACTTGTGACGGAAAATCACCACCACAAACCGGTGCTTTCATTGAGAGTTGAGTTTACACACAAGATCTCTCTCCCATCCAATTCAAAACCTTCCTCAAAAAGCATCTTCCACAGCGTCGATGACCCCAAGAAAGCAAACTGTCACCCTCAATAACGTCATGTCAAAGGGCAAGGCCGTTAGCGATATTAGGGGCACGGTCCCCTACAGTAATTAATCGACCACATACTACCAAAGACACAAGCTCTTCTTTACCCCAGGAACGGCCGCCAACGTCCAAGCATTCTCGCCGCAAAACGAAGACCAGCTCCTTCAGACGCTTGTCGACATGAAAAATTAACAAGCACCGTTAAATCGTGATCGAGTGCAGGAGGCTTGCGATCGCAAGAATGCCATCCGTGAATGGGATGAAATCACCTAGATGGGGTGAATAGGTGACATGCTAATCAATGCAGAAATTAAAAAACTTATTGATAATAATTCTACACAAATATGATCACATAAACAATATCAAACTCACAACCAAGGAATAAAGCGGTATACCCCTTGAACGGCTCTGAACTTCTCTTCGTGATTCCTCTTAAATAAGAGTTGAGGTCCTTAATTGATTTCTTAATTTAAATGAGTGCAAGCACATAAAATAATATTAAGCATAAGGATAAGAAATTATAATAATGCAAAATATTTAAATAAGAGTGAGATGAGATAGAGAAAAATAGCAATTACAAACACGGAAGAATTGTTTCGAGGTTCATGTAACTTGCTCTGCGTTCTTACCTTCATCGCAATGAAAATTTTCACTAGAACTGATCCTGAAAGATTACTTGGTGTCGCAACACCTACAACCTTTCTCACTCGTTCCCGCAATAACTTCAACAATGAGCATGCAAGCTCGATCGAGACTGCAACCTCCAATCACTTTCAATATAAGGATAGGACAAGTAATTAAGACTCTTGATCACAAACAAAACTCCCTCACAAAATAATAAATTCCTATAAAATATATCTAGAAATGTATTGCTCAAGTTTATGGAGAAAACTAAAGAGATGTGAATTAGAAAATATTGGCTCCAGAAATTTTTGAAAACTCTTCACAATGAGTGTAGATGATTTTGACACTGAAAACTATGTATTATGGTCAGAGAAAATAATCCTACTTATAGGTTTACTAAAAGTAGCCGTTAGAAAATTCAGAATAAGAAAATTAACACAAAATATATGTTTTAAATTTGAATAAAACAATAAATATTTTAATATCGCTATCGACAGGCCAAAAGAGCTGTCGACAGCTCTGTGTGCAATAACTATATTTAAGCAGTTGCGGAGCTTGCCTGTCGATACCCTAATAGGCTGGTCTATAGCTGACTGATACACTACAACATCAGCTTTCGACAGCTGAAAGAATTGCTGACCTAGCTCCAAAAACTAAAAACTCAACTTTCTATAAAACCATCTCTACAGCTTTGTCTTCAGTCCTATCGACAGCTCTGATGACAAGGTTATCGACAGCTCTATTGAGTTATCTACATAAAGAGTTAAAAAAACAAGTTGAAACACTTTTAAAACAAGTTTTTGTATAAACATAAAAACTTGATTTTCTAAAAAATATAGTTAAACAAAAATTCAAACTATTTTGTTAAACAACAAACTTAAAATTAAGGACCTTGGGTCTTACCCCTACTCGGAGACGAATGTGAACCCAGCTCCATCGATGAGTCCTCCCCCAACTCGGAGTCCAACGCCTTGTATACTCTGTTGTGGGTCCATGATGTGGAATCAAATACCAAATAAAAGAATTTAGGGTTTTGGATATGATCACATGTCGCAATCTAGATCTAGGCTTCACTACCAGTTGAATCAATCAAAAAATAGACTGAATCAAAAACATAAGCAAAGCTTTTTATCTAAATATTCAATATCTTTTTTCATCAAGCTGAGCCTCTTAAATAGACCTTTACAAAGAAGAGTTTCACCACATAACCGATGTGGTACTAAACACTGGACTCAATAAAACAATACAAAATAAAAGAAGATTAGATAAACTAGACCTAATCAGGACTCCTTAACTGACTCAAACGAAGTCCGATTGGACTCAAACGAAAAATAACAAACAGAATAAAATATGAATTATACGATCCGCCAATAATATCAACTGACTCAGAAACTAGGGCTCAAAACTAGACTCAAAGTGGTGCCGATGTGACACGATGGCAACGACGCTGATATGTACGTAGAGGAACCGGTGTAATACCTCAATCAGTACTTCGGGGTGAAAAGAACTCGACCCCATCGAGTATGGCTCCAAATGACTCTTATAGAACTCCAACAAATCTAGGTCTAATCACTGCAGGTCCTCCCGAGTAATGCATGTATCATAAGATTCTGAACGACCTCTCCAATGTACTAGATACCGTTTGCAACCACCATCCCTAGTAAAGATGATCTGATCATCTTTTATGCTACCAATTTATTCTGTTGTAAATGGGCAAATTGTTGTTGGTAGTTGGAGAAAGTGGGGTCCCTCAAATACAGGCTCGAAGGTAGGCTCATCAAGATCCACAAGTGGATTATCAGGGTTAAAAAAGGACCCTTATAAGCTACCAAGTCTGATATATTAAATGCCAAACTATTCCCGAAATTTGAAGGTAAATCAATTACATAGACATTTAGATTAATTTTCTTAAGGATTTTAAAAGGGCCAGCACTACGAGCAGTTAATTTCTTAACAGCTCCAAGTGGGACCGTTCCGAACGAATCCGAATCATTACATAATCACCCTCATTAAATTCAAGGTGCCTACGGTGCAAATCAGCATAGAATTTATTCTGAGTATTACTTTCCTGAATTTTCTTACTGATTTTTTTATGCAAATCATATATATGCGATGCAAATGCAGATGCTGACTCGGACACTGTAGGATGATGTGTCATGAAAATAAGATCTATAGGCTTTTTAGGTTTGTAACCGTGCACTACCTCAAATAGACTCATACCTATTGACCTATTACATGAACTATTATATGCAAATTCGACAGTGAGTAAAGTGAGATCCCAATTCCGTAAATATTCACCGGCAAGAGATCGTAAAAGATTTTCTAAGCTCCTGTTAATCACCTCGCTTTGACTGTCTATTTGGGGATGAAAAGCGGTGAAAAATTTGAGCTTGGTCCCTATTTTGTGCCATTGAGTTTTTCAAAAGTAACTCATAAACTTAACATCTCTATCCGATACAATGATTTTGGGTAAACCATGCAGCTTAAGTACTCCGTCAAAGTAGATCTGAACAATTTTAGAAGCATCAGAAATCTTACTGCATGGTAAGTGGGCCATCTTTGAAAAACAGTCCACATTTACAAATATAAAATCGTGCTTTCTGATAGTCTTTGGAAGTCCAAGCACGAAATTCATACTCACGTCTTATCAGGGGTGATATGGCACTGTAGAGGTATATACATGTCAGTGTTCTATTTTCGCTGCTTGGCCAATTGGCAGGTGCGGCATTGCCCTATTAACCTCGCAGCATCTCGTTTTAGGCTTGGCCAGTAAAACAAACTTTCTACCGCATTTATGATCTTTTTTCGTCCGAAATGACCAGCAAGACCCCAGCATGTAGTTCCCAAACAAGATAGTCTCGTAGTGAGGTATGAAAAATGCATAATCTACAAAATCAAAATAGATAGTCATCATGGAGTATGAAACCGTCTATCTCCTGTGTCACCCCCTTACTCCAAATCACCAAAAATCTCTCCAAAATTGGGGCATGACACGTACTCTTTCTTGATTCGCTCGAAACCTACTACCTCAGCGTTCAGCTGTTTAACCATACAGGTGCATCGACTGAGCGCATCCGCTACCTTATTTTCAACTCCAGATGTGTGCTTCAAGGTATAATTGTAGTTTTGCATAAACTCAATCCATCTACCGTGCCTAGCACTGAGCTTCTTCAATGAGTTAAGGTACTATAAGGCTTCGTGGTCCGAGTAAAAAATAAATTTCTGCGGTAAGAGGTAATGTCGCAAATGGCGTAATGATTGCACAACCGCATAGAATTCTTTGTCGTATGTGGAGTAATTCAAATTAGCTCCACTCAATTTTTCACTGAAGAAGGCCATTGGGTACTCCGCCTATGCCAATGCCTGAGACATCGCACATAACTTCGAATCCCTTGGAGAATCAGGAAGTCTCATCACAGGCACTTCGGTCATTCATTATTTGATTTCTAGAATGTCTTGGCAGCGGTAGCTGACGACTGGACTCTTCTTTTTTCAGGTAATCCGTAATTGGGGTCATAATAGTGTTGAATCTCTTTATGAATCGCCTATAGAATGTCGCCAGCTAATAAAAATTTCTTCTCTGATATTTTTAGGCTCCAGTCACTCTATAATCGCCTAGATTTTCTGAGGATCAGCTGAAACCCCTTGAGCTGATACAACAAACCACAAGAATACAACTCTGTCAGTCATGAATAAGCATTTCTTAGGATTTGCGTATAATTGCTCGTTTCGCAAAGCATGACAAACTTGTCTGAAATGACCAACATGATGCTCTAGTGTCTTACTATAAATCAAAATATCATCAAAGTAGACGACCAAGAATTTACCCATAAAGGGCCTTAATACTTGCGTCATCACTCGCATGAAAGTGCTGAGAGTATTTGTCAAACCAAAAGGCATGACTATCCACTCATATAGACCATCTTTGATTTTAAAAGCGGTCATTCATGCATCTCTTGAATGAATCCGAATTTGATGGTAGCCACTTTTTAAATCAATTTTTGAGAAGATGGTGGCTCCATACATCATGTCCAACATATCATCCAGTCTGGGGATGGAGAACTGATATTTGGGTGATCTTATTGATGGCGGACTATCCATGAACATTCTCCACGAACCGTATTTTTTTGGGGTTAACAATGTTGGCATTGTGCACGGACTCATACTTTCTTTAATGAACCCCTTATTCAAAAGCTCGTCAACTTACCTTTTGAGTTCAGCGTGCTCTGTCAGATTCATTTTATAGTTAGGCAAGTTGGGAAGAGAAGATCCTGGAACAAAATCTATGGCGTGTTGGATGTCACGCATAGGAGGTACACCATCTGGGAGTACTTCTGAAAAAACATCAATAAATTTCTTCAATAGGGGATTACTGTCGGAGAAATCTGCTCCGGAGAATCATCATTGATCTCTCTAGCAATAAGTGCGATAACTGTGGACCTCTTGCAATCTCTTTATCAATAAGTTTGGGACTGATCAGCGTTAACGCCTTCTTACTGTTAGATGCTTCAGCCCGCTTAGTCTCTAGGTAGGCTGAGTTGGTCGCAACGGGCCAAATTTGATATTTTCCCCTCATTAACAAATGAACATGAATTTGGACGTCCATAGATAGTGATATCTCGGTCATATAACTAGGTCGTCCCAAAATAACATGACCCACGTCCATGCTGACTACATCACACCAAATTTTGTCCAAATATGTGGCAAATAGGATCGGAATAAGACACTTATCTTTCACATCAATGGACAAGGAATTTACCCATGACACTTTGTATGGTTGAGGGTGAGGAACAATCTTTAGCCCAAGTTTAGTTACCATATCTGAGGCGACGACGTTGACGCAACTCCCACTATCAATGATAACCCGACAATTCTTACCACCAATTTTAATGAGAGTTTGAAAACTGAAGTTTTACGCCAGTCGTTATTTTCTTTAGGTTTAGCCAGGACGCACCTCACCACATTCAGGTGACGGGTAATTTTATCTACATCGTCAACCGATGGTGAATACATGCTCAAAACACATCCTAAGGTGGTGGCCTGAGCAAGATCAAAATCTTCCCAAATAGCTCCTTCAGGGTCATGGACGATTTCATCTAAATCATCCTGATCACTGTCCGATTGAGTTTCAATAATCAACGTTCTTGACTTAATCAGACATTGTGCTGAAACGTGACCATACCCTCAGCATTTGAAACATTGAGTCTGTTGAATGAATCTAGATGACTCACTTGCGATTCTTTTGCCTTTGTCTTCGCATCTAGAATTGGAGTTACTAGGTCCAAAACAAGACTGAGATTGGGAAGGATTAGATTGATATTTAACAGTGTTTCTGTTGGATTGTCCCTATAGTCGGTGCGTCTAGGGAATGAGGAAGCCTGGAATTTATCTAATTCTTGGACAACTTAAATAGCTTGCTCTAGAGTAGAGATATCTCTAATGATTAGCTCACGTCTAAGTTCATCCTTAAGTCCTAAACGAAATCTAGATAAGACTATAGCATTAGACTCGTCCTCACCACATCTCATTAAAAATTGATCAAACTTCTTGATGTACTCTGATACTGGTCGATTGACTTGAGTCAAACGTTATCATTAGTCAAGCAGACATTGGTTGTATGACCAGGCAGGTATTCTTTTGGAGTTTCAGTTTTATATTATCCCAAGTTTGAATAGCTTCCTGATATCTGAGTCTCATCAGTCTCTCAATATTCATCCAATATTGTCTAGCCTGACCCACCAATTTCATTTTGACAAACCGGACCCTTCTCTCGTCAGACATATTATACAAGTCAAAATAGTGGTCCATGTCAAAAATCCAATCAAGAAAGCTTTGGCATGGCCCAGCCTGGAATACCCCAGCGGCTCTTAGAACCGTTGGGCTTGGCGGGTCGGGCTGAAACCGGCCCGGACAAAAGCCCAACGGCTCTAAGAGCCGTTAGGGGGCTTTTTGCAAAACCCTCCCAGGCTACACCCCAACGACTCTTATAACCATTGGAGGGTTTTGCAATTTTTTTTGGCAAAAACCCCCTTAACGTGTATATGTTGCATTTTTTTGTTTTTTGCAAAATTAAAATTGTAAAAAATACTTTCTCTTTCTCTATAAATACTTGGTTTTCTTCATCTTCCTCAAACTCTACAAATTCTCTATTCTCTCTACAAGTTTCTCAAGGCTCAAGGTCTTTCTACAAGCTCTTCAAGCTCTCAACTCTTCAAGCTCTACAAACTCTTTCTCTACAAGCTCTACAAAATCTCTCCACAACCTCTTCAGGCTCTTCAATCCGATATTTATATTCCTATAAAAAAAATGGATGTCAATTCTAGTCAAGCTGGATCTAGCCAACCTTCTGGTTCTAGAATTCGTGATAATCTTAGTATTAGTAATGATACTTAGGACAGCCTAAATATGTCACTAGACGACACTCCACAACTTTCATACACACAACTTACACCATGCACACATTTTAATGCTTCTTCTGATGTACCTAGCATTGTTCCTCATATACCTGTTAGTTCACCCGAGGTATTAACTCCCTCCACAGCTCTTAGGTCTAGAGTTTGAAAATATTTTGATAAATTAACTGTTAATGGAGTTAGGAGGGCTCAATGCAAGTTGTGCCCAGATGTTTCATATTCTTTTCCCAAAAATATGAGAACTGGTCCACTTGCCCGACATATTAAGAGCAAACACCCCGAACGTCGACCACGACAAACCAAAATTAGCACTTTGGGTGACACTTTAGGCACTTTTAGTTATAATCGTGCAACATGTAAACAAATATAGCGAAATTTCTTATTAGGTCTAAACAGCATTTAGTATGACTGAAGACGATGCATTTACAGATTATATTAGAATCACTCACAATCCTGATTATGAGCCAGTCAGTAAGAACACTATAAGATCAGAAATATTTAAAGTATTTGAAGGATAAAAACAAATATTAGCTGCAGTTTTATCATATTTACCCCATAAATTGCACTCACTTCTGATTGTAGGAAAACCCTTGACGGTTATCATTGTATTGTTATTACCGCCCATTTTATTGATTCTGATTGGGTTTTAAATAAAAGAATTATCGATTTTAAAAAATTTCCTCATAATGCTTTAAATCTTAATAAAATTATAATGTGTGTTGCTAGAGAATATAAAATTGATTCTAAAATTTTTACTGTTTCATTTGATAATACAAGTGAAAATACTGCAGAAGTTGAGATTTTGAAAAATTATTTAAAACCCATTTTGAATGAAAAAAATTTCATATTCGATGTGTTTGTCATATTATTAACTTGTGTGTACAAAATGGCTTTAAAATAATTAATAATTATATTCAAAAATTAAGAGATATTATTATATTTATTAAAAGTAGTGGCCCAAAAAGGTAAACCTTCAGATAATTTGTTCGGGTTTAGGGTTATCTGCTAAAAATTACCTCAAGATGTAAGAACTCGCTGGAATCAACACATAATATGTTGAGTTAAGCAATTCCTTATAAGGAGGCAATAAATAGGTTTATTGCTGTAGAATTACCTAACTGCTTTATTTCCGATAAGGAATGGGAAATTTGTGAATGAATTTGTGAATTTTTAAAAAGATCTAAAAGATTAACAAAATTATTTTCTGGTATTTATTACCCAACGATAAGTATAATATTTTATGAGTTAACTGAAAGAAGTCAAATATTTTCTGAGTGTAGAAATATTTATTCTATAAGAGATATTATTGCTCCCATGGAGAAAAATTAATAAATATTTTAAAGAATTTCTTTTTATCTTTTATTTTGCTGCTATTATGGATCCTAGGATTAAATTTGATGAATGTAAATTTTTACTTGAAAATTTAAGGATGGGTTATGAGGATAATTCTGCTCTAATGTGAGCAGATATTGATTCTTTTATAAATAAGTTATATAATTTTTATAAAATTACATACGAAAATAAATAATTTTCTTCAACTCAAAGATCGCCAACTCTAACAGTAAAAGTTTATTATTTTCTGATCTTTTATCAACTTCTTAAAAATGTAGAACTTCTGACTCTTTAAATGAACTTCATTATTATATACAGTGTGATGTGACTCCTGAGATCGATCAAGACTCAGGATTTGAAATTTTTGATATTTTGGCATGGTGAAAATCAAAGGCATCAACTTTCCTATATTTTTCACACACGTAATTTGCTAACTCCTCCGGCATCTACAGTTGCTTTGGAGTCTGCTTTTAGTACAAGTCGTCGAGTGCTGACTGATACAAGAAACCGTCCGGTATCAGATGCGATTGGATGATAATATGCGGGAAGAATTAGCTGGATGCAGAAAAGAGAAGTCAAAATAAAATAATTGATGATCTCATCAAAGAAACTCCAGAAAACTCCCCGAAGATGAATGAAGACTTAAATTTTTATTTATGATTGATAAAATGTATGAAGAATGAAGACTTGTATTTTTGTATGCATTAATGATAAGTTTTAAAAAATTAATTTATACTTCAATTGTATTTGTATCAATTATTCATTTTATTGGATCATTAAAAAATATAGATACTTTCATTTTACGCTTTGTAATATTTTTGTTTTTTTATCACAGCTTGAATAAATAATTTTTGGGAATTTTTAAGATTTTTTTAAAAATTAGATTTTTAAAGTTTTTTATGTTTTTTATTTTTTATTAATTGTCGGGCCGGCACGGGCCGGGCCGGGTCCGGCCCGGGGCACCCGGGCCTTGAGCTATGCCCGGGTTCCATTTATGGAACTCGGGCTGGGCGGCCTGCCTTTTGGCTGGGCGGGTCGAGTCGGGCACGGCCCGGCATGGCCCAATTCACACCCCTAGTGGTAGAAAGAAGACTTAGTTGGCGACGAATTGTGGGGTGATCCAGTCAACGCTAATTTCATCGGTAGGATTTAATGAGGCGACAACAGCGAGGGCGGCCTGATGATGACAATGAAAAGAAGAAGAGGTGAAGGCAAGGTTGACTTTGTTGTTGAGGTCGAATATGAGGGCGTCGGAGGTTAGGAGAGATGAACAGTGATGATTTTTTCTCTATAGTCGAAGAGAAAAGAAGTAGAACAGTAACAACTTGTTACTGTTCACGGAACAGTAAACATTTTTTTAGGTTTGGAAATTTGTGGAATTGGGAGTTTTGTGGAGGGTTTGGGAGTTTTGTGGAGGGAAAGCAGGATTTTCGGCTTTGATACCAAAATGATATGGAATCAAATATCAAATAAGAGAATTAGAATTTTGGATATGAACACAGGTCGCAACCTGGATCTAGGCTTCACCACCAGTTGAATCAATCAAAAAATAGACTGAATCAAAAACATAAGCAAAGCTTTTTATCCAAATATTCAATATCTTTATTCATCAAGCTGAGTCTCTTAAAATAGACCCTTATAAAGAAGAGCTTCACCACATAACCAATGTGATACTAAACACTGGACTCAATAAAGCAATACAAAATAAAAGAAGACTAGATAAACTAGACCTAATCAGGACTCCTCAAACTGACTCAAAAGAAGTCTGATTAGACTCGAACCAAAAACAACAAATAGAATAAAATATGGATTATACGATCCATAAATAATATCAACTGACTCATGAATAACTAGGGCTCAAAATCACACCCAAAGTGGTGCCGATGTGACACGACGGTGATATGTACGTAGAGGAACCGGTGTGATGCCCCCATCAGCCCACCCCCGTTCGGGGACAACACAAGAAAATTTCTATGAGCCCCCTTCTCGACCATCCTAAGGGAGCTGAAATCCTTCGTTGTGGGTCCTACTCCCACTCGGAATAGACGCAGCTAATTTGTCGATGGGTCGCACCCCCGTTTCAGCTCCATATCAAGTTCACAGCTCCACTGATGGGTCAAACCCTCACTCGAAAGCAAACGTGAACCCAACTCCGCTGCTGGGATTCCCCCACTCAGAGGTCCAGATCGTCACTTTATTATGAATCTTACCTCCGCTCAGAGTCAACGCATCTAATTTGTCGATGAGTCACACCCTCACTTCAAAACCCCTTTCAAATTTGCAGGTAAACATTCTGGAGAGCCATAACTGCACAAAATATATGGTATAATATATGAGAGTTTTCTTATTTGGATTATCCCCTCGATGCACTAGTTTCGTGTGATTACAGACTGAAGAAATCAAACATTCTAAAAAAGTACAATCATCCAGGTATGATCTACACAACTTTTGCATATGCTGGAATGAATTGCTCATCTCAGGATAACACAGATTATGTACGTTCAGTCTATAATTACACGAGACATATGGTATATACTTGAGGTTTTTTTATTTGGATTATCCCCTCGATGTACTAGTTACGTGTGATTAGAAGATGAGCATGCATAGTTTTATTAGCCCAATCTGTTTAATTTATATGGATTGTGTATCTTCAGCATATAACTGCGCAAATTGTTTGGTATATACATGATGGTTTCTTTATTTGAATTATCCCTTAACGTACTATCTTTGTGTGATTAGAAGCTAGGTATACATCATTTTTTGTTTGATTTGTATTACCTTTTCATTACTTCTATTATGTTGCATCTAACATTTAATATAAGATATTTCATTGCATACTTGTGTGCGCATAATCCTTCCTCCCCGGATCCCTCCACTCAGAAACGGCAATGCAGACTCCAGCCCATGAGCACCCTCGTTGTGGGTCCTACCCCTGTTCGGAGTCTCTACTCAGCTGCAGGAATTTTTTTCTCTCAGAGTCTCAAGTTCACGCTTCGTTGATGGATCAAACCCCACTTGGAAGCAACCGTGAATCCAACTCCGCTGTTGAAATTTTTCTCAGTCAGAGGTTAAAAGTTTGTAGGTATCACTGATGCGACTACCCTCACTCGAAAACAACACCATAAGCTTACCAAATCACTCTCAGACAGACTAATCATACCAGCGAGAGACATCAGCATTCCAAAAAGATGTGATCATATCAATTCTAAAAAAGCCAATAGTAAAGTAAGCCAGGCAAGATCCATACAATTATTTCCATTCCAAAGAAATATATGTGTTTTATTCCGAAAAATCCTTTCATTCTGAATACATTCATTTAAATACATACTTGATTACATCTAACAAGGGTAATACAAAGTTCCATTACACTTCTTCGTTTATATTTTTTGAAAAAGAAATACAGAAGATCCAGATCTGATTTCCCATCCTGTCGCTACGTGCAGTCACATCTCTGAACTCTGAGGACACGTCCTCTGGGGAACACCCACAGACAGGCACAACTTCACTGCTCATATCACTGTCTAGAGACTCCAGAAGAAGCCCCGGGAGATTCTTTCACAAAAATAAAGATTCCCTCAGGTGAAAGACCTTCTCTCCGCTTGGAACACGCCTCAAAGTAAGCCAAATCGGAGTCATCATCCTCCGCGCATCTCAAGAAGAATGATAAGGATCTCCAAGAAGCCCTCCGAAGCCACTACAACGCCCAAGCTCCAGACGGACTCCGGTAAGACACACAAAATAGTGATGATATCACATCGCGTCCTTATATTCTGAGGAAGAGAACTGGCTCTGGAAGAGATAGTGATTCATCAGTGGAACCCCGATGAAAATACTCCATCATCTCTTCCTATTGCCCGTCGCACAGAGGGAATCCACTAGCACGAGGCATCAGCATCCGAGCAGACTGAAGTAGGGTTCAAAGTCTCGCCCAAGTCACTATTGACTCGGCCGATTCGTCTCCAAAACGGCCACCGCCGAACTAAGAACGAGACACGAGTCGATCTTTGTGGAGGAAATATACCGACTCGGGTATGACTCAGTCGACTCGACTGAGTCCGATACGACTCGGGTTGACTCGATCAAGTCAGTTTATAAAAGAAAAAAAGTGAACCAAACTTACCCGATTTGGATCTAAGGCTCGGCCGCCCTCGTCGCCCGCCCATCATCGCCTGCTTGCTCGTCGTCGCTGATCTCTCTTTCTCTCTCTATCTTGCTTCTCTTCCGATCTCTCTCCCTCTGTCTCTTTCCCCCTCAGTCGCTCTCCCTCTCGTCGATGATCTCTTTTTCTCTCTCTCTTTGTCTCACCTCTCTCTCGATCTCTCCTGATCTCTCCCTTTATCTCCCCCCCCTCTATCAGAGATCGAGACAGCCAGGGAGAGAGACACTGGGAGAGAGTGTGAGAAAGAGACCGGGACATTGGATACAAAGGGAGAGAGGGAGATCTGTCTCTCCCCCTCTGTCAGAGATCGAGACAGAGAGAGAGATACCAGGACATTGCATACAAGCGGGAGAGAGACAGAGTGAGTAAGACAGAGAGAAAGAGATACTGAGTGAGACAGAAAGAGACTGAGACTGAATCTCACCCTTTCTTTGTGTTGAGTGTGTTAGGTGACATATTTTGGACATGTTATACATAAATATTGAAGTCTATATTTTTTTAAAGATTTGTTGCGATTTTTTCAGAATTTTTTGAGCTTTCTATGTAACATTTTGTACGAATTGCCTGAGACCGATCTGAGATGTCGCGACCGATACGTCTTAGTGCCCCCGAGTCGGCGATCGAGACCACGACTTTAAACCATGGATTGAAGCCTGCAAGATATTACTGAACGCACTAGCAACCCAGAACCGCTCAGGACAAGTATCACTTCCGATCGGAATAGGACTCCTACCGTTCACCCTCGACAGTGTCACCTGTCACGGTAACTAATATGTCATACAGGTTCATCATGACGACTAATGTGGTGCGCCAACCAGACTCCCGCATATTGAGAGCCTGATCACCAGTTCTTCCACCTTCGTCCTCTTTCCTTCCTCCATCTGATGTGAAGAAAAAAGAAGACATGACAGCTCAACAAAATGGAGAAGATAAAATCTGAAATAAGTGTTCCCTAGAGAAGATCAGAAGTGATTTTCATCCAAGAGTTCTGCTCTATTAACAGAAAGAAGAGAAGCCGAACCGCCTCCAATTCAAATTTTCAATCTCCAAAAAAGTTGATCCATGTCCCAAGATTTTCGATCAAGCGAGTTAGCAGAAGATTAACTGTCATCGCCAAAATACGAAACCCTACCTCCCATTTATTATGACTCTTGGATGAGAAGGGACACATGATCCGACCCCAGAGAGATCTAGTCGATCGATGCGACAACTAGCAGCCAGTTGCACGACCTGCAATTAATCCTGAAGATCCGCATTTATGATCCAGATCCTCGTCTGCCCATGAACATCAAGATGAACTTAAGGCATTGAAAGCTCTCCTACCAATTCTGCTCATCTGACTTCCCGTATGCAAGCTTCAACAAGCGAAAGAGAGGGGGCATCTGTAGTAGTCAAAAATCTGACCCCGTCCAAGATGAGGACATGTGACCCTCCCCTTCCCTCCAAGGAAAATCAGAGCTCTCATCTGAAGTCTGTGCTATACCCAACCTCCTCAACAATCCTCTCCGCTCTGAGGCTCCCACCATACTGAAGACTTCAACTCCGAACCAAGCAGCTCCACCAACAAATCACCTCTAGTCTTCATTGTCAGCTACGCAACCTTATTCTCCTTCACGTTCATAACATGCAGCACCACTCAACGCGGGCAGTTATGAACAATGGCGGATTTTTTGCATGCAATCCCAATAAATCAGCACCAGTGATAATGGTCGTTACAACAAAATCAACATGTGCAAATCGTGCGGCTACGAAGATCTCGCCCATATCACAGCCTTCATACCATCAGCTCAGTGGAGTATAAGTAGACCCCCCCTCCAACGAAGAAAAAGACTCTTCCTGACGATTCCAGACTTTTGAACTCTAAATTCTGCCCTTATTCTACTCGGATTTCAATCTGGTACACCCTTTAAATTTCTATAATTCCTGTAATCTGAGAATTATAGTGAAGCTCCTCCTCCTACGTAAAACCCTATGTCTCTCTTTTCTGAGTTGTGCTTTATTTACATGCACTCTCCACTTCATTTCTCGCTTGTGGTGAGGATCGACCATCCAATCACTTGTCGCGAAAAATCACCACCACAAAAATGTATGAATGTTATAGAATCTTAAAGATCTTATACCCAAATAATTAGGGACTTCAAGAAATAATGTATGTTGTATCACAGGAAACAATAATTCTCTTTTCTTTTCTTTTTTGAAAGAAAGGAAAATGTGAAATCCACCTCTTGTTAGTAGCCATCAGATTGGAGATAGAACCTTTACATGCTAGTTATTTATTTAAGATATGTGGCATGAAATTGATAAAAGAAATTCTCGAAATCCCCCTGTCCCATCTAATTGGTGTTTTACTTGTAGACCCCGTTTGCACAATCCATCACTATCCAGAACTAAGCCCCACAGAATGGAAAGGTGTGTCAGTGTCTCTTTCAATAATTCACCATGTTTGCTTCGCTATCCCCAGCTCCCACCCACTTCTCCAACAACAATCAACAAAAAATAGTTGCAAGCTAAGAAACAGGGACACGGACATGACAGACACAATGCACAGACACATGGAAAGTATTAATAGTAGCCCCAAAAAGACAAGGGCACGGCAAGAAGTTTCATGCGTGTCTGATACAGACATGGTTTGCAATGCCATTATGGCAGTGTCCTTGCTATATAGTTGCAAGAAGTGCATGAAAGTAGTGATGCAACCAACATGACACAAACTAGTATGGCACATTTTATCTTCCCTATGCATTCACAATCAAAACCTTGAGCAAGAAGCCCTCGTGCCATCTACTTGGGGTCAGAGGGCCCTATGTGATTTCACTACTTAATCAAACAAATCGAAGGTGCAGTCCACAAAACAGATACATACTACATACCATCATCCTAAATGAAGAATAAGAGTAAAGAAGTTTAGAAATATTTCACATCCTGAGAATACATCGTCGTGTCATAAAAACCCAATGGGTTTTGCAAAATAATCTGTTCTGTTGAAGAATTACTAAATTGAACTCACATTGCGTGAAAACTCGTCTTGGTTCATTTTCAGATTGAAACAAGAATAGAAAGAGGAAAGCCAAGAAGTACTTATCAACTCTGATTCAAAGGGAGAAGGGAGAAAACATATTTGGGTTGGTTCAGATATCAGGGAAATAATTTAAACATTTTACTAAACTCTATGAAGCCAAGAAAAAACATTAAAGGGAAAAAAAGAAACTAAAATTGTGTGGTCTTTGACTGTCCTTGCTTTCATAATCAACCCCAACCCCCACGGAAAGATAAAGGAGAGTTGTAGCAGATAGCTGATAGTCAAGCACAAAGCTGTGTTCATCTCTATGGAATCAATACTAGAGATTTATGAAAGGTGGCCCTTAATCGAGCTGAAGGGACGAAAAGGATCCGTGCAGGCTATGCTATTAGAGTTGTTGAAGCCAAAAAAACTTCAACTTTCAAAAAACTACAACTTTACAAAATAAACATGAGCTTATCTTTCAAAAATGTTAAAAAAAGACTAATTTTTCTTAAAGATATTGCAAATGCAGGGGAATATCAAAAGTGTTTAATTTTACCCAGTAATATGAAGCTACTAATGGTAACAAGGACGAGGACATGGAATTAACTGAGTAAAGGTCAGGTCGTTGACATATATATAAAGTAGGAGGATAACATAAATACATCAAAGTAAGATAGTACTGCAAGTCTGCTTCCAATTGAATATAAAATGGACAAGTATTTGAGATGGTTTGACCATGCGGAGCACTGATCAAGGATAACCTTTATGAGAAGGATGCAAGTGGAGAATTGCAGAGAAAGGAGGGAAAGAACTAAGCATAGCCTTCTGTTTGAAAGAAACCATTTGGAGGACTTATCTATATGTAAAGACAAAAAACATTAATAGCTAGGATTGACTTCTCGGTTATGATGAAAGCCTTCTGTATGAAGATTATGAAAGGTTAAATAACACGGAAGAGGGCTCTCTGTCTGTTACATTCGTCCTAGAAACCTGTTACAACAACTACTATTGCAAATAACTATGAGAAGAAGCTACAGAGCATTCTTAGTCAATACTTGCGCTTCACCAAACTTTTTATCCCAGTAACCTCCATCACATATTTAAAAGTGTTTACACCTTGAGGTATAAATTTCAGATGTACTGTTGATAGAAAAGCCATTCAACATTTAGCCCATTTTAATCTGAAATATTAGAAACTGATACATGATAACTATTTCACCTATTAGAGATGATGTTCCAAAATAAACAATTGAATTAGATATCCAGACACAGTGGCATTTTGATACCGCCAGGAACGGGGGGAAAAAAAATTCTAAGGAATCAAAAAAATTGAAAAATGGTATCTATGTCCAACAGATCACACCGACCAAAAAAAAGTATTTTGTTTTGGGCCTGTAGTCACATATGTAGTAGCTGATGGGATAAATTTAGAAAAACTTTTCCCTCAATATCTATTGCAGGAAAAAGATAATGTCCAACTTAGAGTTGTCAATTATATCCTTTATGGAAATGGAAAGTCAATTCGAGGAATTTCTCACAGTAACCTAAAGAATATAACTGGATACTGATATGTAAGATAATGTTTGTGTTAGTGCATAACTAATTTACAATCTTGAAGTAAGTAAATATCAACAAAAAACCTACTTTGCTTTCAAGATACTTGATCAAATTTAGATGTTAGAGATAAAAAAAGTTTTCACTAAAGAAATGGAGGACAAGACGATAAATGAATGCATACAATGTCCTTCCCCTTCGCGAAAGGTTAGCAATTCAGGTTTAGCATTCATCACATAAGCATCCGATCCATCCGAGTCCATATTCTGAGTAGTGGAAGGTGGCGCGATATACGATGTCCTTCTTTGCTTCTTCTCTACTGCTTTCTTCGGTTTTAATGTGGCCAAGTGCTTCCTTATCGTCTCTTTTACTTCTTTTGGGACAGCCTCACACCCTTTGATTTCCCCACTCTTGCTCGCCAAGTGTTTCTTGAAGCGGGTGATCCCCCCGATCATGGTCCGGTGACAGTAGTTACACTGCACGTGGTGCCGTTGCCCTCCAACCATTTTACCATGCTCCCACCCTATGTCGGGATAACGCGGCATTTTGATGGTATTCGAAATCCAATCTCCAGTTTGTTGTTCAAAGAAGAAGAACTCAATCCAGAATGCTATATGCAATAAACCTAACAATAAAAGATGAGGAGGATATGCATTAAGCATCAACATTTGCTTACTAGCTTTTGGAATGTGTACAGAAATAATATTGAGGGTCAACCATGAAATTAGCTAGACATTTAGTTTATCAACAATGGCCATGATTCTAAAAGGCATGACCTTTAGAAAACTATAAGGGTTTTAGACTGTAACAATCATTCAGTATGTGATAAAAGTAAACTAAATTGTGAGAAAAGTAAACTAAGTAATAAATCACATGAGCTGATAAAATGAATAGAATAGCTTGAAATTGTACATTTTTGTGGTTCTAATTACTTTCTAGAAATAGAAATTGCTCACCATGAACAGAATCAGAACGGAGTTAGGGTTTCGGGTGTCGCCGGGAATGGGCTCCCGATAACGCCGAAACCGATCCGATCGAAGCATATCGCGATCTATCGTATTCAGGATCCAGAACCAGAGAAGCGGTCGGAACGGAGGCGGGCGAGGGCGCGGGTTTCGGGTGGGATTTTGATCGGGCCCGATCCGATATCGTTTGCCGGAAAGGGGCGGCGTAACGGAGAGCGATAATCGCGGTACTGATTTGAGGGAGGGATGATATCGCCGTTACGCCTCCTGAATCTCGCTGTGGATTGGGTTGGACTCTGCGCTTTGGGCTGAATCTGTGTCGTTTCGTGTCGGGAAGGGGAGTTAACTGGCAAAGAGTTAGGGGAGACTGCTACTGTTACGATTTTTTCTTATTTTATTACAAAAGAGAGCTTGAAAATTTTTAATTATTTGTCCACAGAGTTCTTTTTGGATATATACCCCCCACAATTATCTTATTTAGGAAAATGCCTCCGGATTATTGATATTGTAAATTAACTTTCCGAATTGTTCCAACATAAACTTATACTCTTGCAATGTGATTGTAGACAGGATAAAGTAAAGTATAATTGAACCTTAACCCTTGTTATTGTTGCTAGAAAACTCGAGAGCGAGTGAGAGAGAGCGAGTGAGAGAGAGAGAGAGTGAGATGGGGGGTGTGTGCGCATACGGGGGTGGATATGTGTTGACATTCTAAAAAGTCAAGATTCTTAACTGGCCTGAACAATGTCTAACTGTTGACATCTACAAAAGACAAGTGGTAGACAAGTCGACAGCCAGTTCTTCGTCCATCTCAAAGAGGAAGAATCAGCAACTTGGACTCTACTGATCCAATGAAGCAGACAGTAAGCCGAGATCGCTCTTAAAAGCTCGTGAGAAGGCCCAAGCAGGTCCAGAGACATTAAGTGAGCTCAACACATAGTCTCGCACAAGCCCACGAGATAAGTCTCGCATAAGAAGTCAAAGTTGCTTAGCATCGCAGAAAGCTCCTTCACAAACAGTTGCGAGCTAACTTACAGTTTCGCCCGAAGATGCTCAGTTAACTCTGCAGAAAGTTAACTTCGCTCGAAGCCCCACGCAGCAGTGCGAAAGGATGATTGGTAGCTTCGCCACAAGTTCTATCTAACTCCGCTGAGAGCTTTCTTCTAGCTTCGCCAGAAGCTTCTCTCAGCTCCGCCATGAGCTCAACGCAACGACTTCGCTGCAGGTCTTTTATGGTCACCCTTGACCAATCAAATCTCCAGATGAGATCAACTCTAATTGAGATCAAATCCAGATGAGATCAAATTTAGCAGTTGCTTACCATAATCTTTTGACTCTCTCAGTCAGGTAAGAAGATCAGGAGAAATCTTTCAGTTATTTGGAAAGAATCAAGGGCGCATCCTTCATTTAGCAGAGCAGATCAAGAGATCAGCACTACTTGCTATTCCTAACTTCGCAAAAGCTATCTCTAGCCTCGCGGCGAGGCTACTTTCCAGATTAAAATAGATTGACTCAATCTGTTTCCAGATTTTCAAAGGGCAATTATACCCCTACTCTCTCTATAAATAGCGTGCCAGAGGCTCGAAAAAAAGAGGAGAGAAGGACTAAAGACAGAGATCTACTCTTTTACTTCTAAGAATTCAGAGAATTACTTCTTTAATCAGGGTGCTAATACCCTAAGATCTTCCTCCCTCTCAAGGAATCTCCGAAACCATGCGAGAAGGAATTCCCAAGCGGAGGCAGCTCGAGAAGTAACAAGGGGCTCTACCGACCTTCTGTTCTCCGATTCCCCGAACCAGGCGAGAAGGGAATCCCATCAGGCGGCAGTCCGATTGTCTGATCGATCGCATGGTCAAAAGGATAAAGTGATCGCGCGCTGATCAGATTCCTACTGGCACACTTCCTCAGAAATCTCAGAGGAGATCTACCTGTAATCTTTTTACTGCAAAGAATTACTTGTAATTTAGCTCCTCGACCCCTTTTTTGGAAGTTTTCCCCTTTGCAAAAATCAATGGAAAACAATGTGTCGTTGGGATCCCTATATATTGTTGGCTCTGACAACTAATCGAGATCACCGATCTAATTAGACATGTCGGTGAAAATCAGGTGGGAGATTTTTTATTCGATAGAATGTTCTTTAATTACAGAACCACCTTTCAATTCTCTTTCTTAGTTAAACACCAATAGACTAGTATTAGTCAGTCTTAATATATATTCAATACATTAACAGTAATATTTATGAAAATAAATATTATAGCACAACCCATGTAAAAAAAATTATACAGTATATAGAGTGAGGTATGTATATAGCAAATCTCCTTAAGATAATTATATCTCCCACTACGGTGCTAATGGGTTGCTGGACGTTGGTCTTCCAAGATACAATACTTCTTCACGATATTTGGATAACACAACCAAATAGACCGTGCAGTCGAACCAAAATTAATCGGTACCTTCACTAATTGGAAGTAGACAAAAAACTTGGACCAAGGCAAATTTTCAAATGAACATTTGTCTTAAATTATGGTGGAATATTCAAAAAAGAGAATTGAGGAAAGTTAGAATGTTTAATTTTGAATATTTTCTTCGATATGTTGAAAATGGTTGAGAGGAGCATTATTTATAGCACTCCTGGATTATTGTTGGAGGGAGCAGTTGTGACGGTTTGGACAGAACCGTCTGACAATGGAATCATTCAGAGCGGTTCTTGCCCGCTTCTAGAACCGGGAAGGGCGCACTGGGTACGGTCGAATTTCTCACCCGTATCTGCATGACGTAGTTCCAGTTCCAAGTTCTCTCATCCACATTCACGAGACCCGCACCTGTTCACCCGGTCCAAAAAGAACCAGACCCAAAAAACACCCATGTTTCGGCTCCGGGCCTAGACAGGGGCGCGAGTGGTGGCGCGCGCGTGTAAGCATGGTTCCCCTTAAACGTGCGCGAAAACTCCAAATACCCAAATGGCACACCCTTAGTTCCTATCTTTTTATATTTAAACCCTTCAACTTTTCACACCATATTCAATGTGGGACTAAAGAGATTTTACATCTTTTGGTCCCTTTTAGCTGTTGAATTTGGCCAATTTCCGACTTGAATATCTCATTCATTTGGAAACGGAATTGAATATGCGAATATACCATGTTCATTCCTAATGGAAGGTGAACACACTCCAACCATCATCTGTGCGATTCTAGAAACGGATCATACCTGAATTCACTTGAAATTTCTCATTTTCCAACATATATGTCCTCCATGTCTTCAAACTCTTAGTGATTTGTCTTATATTGCTAGATAGGGAAGCTGGAATCAGAGGTCAAGAGAGTGGGTTGGGTTCTTGTTAGACTAAATTGAACGTTAATATTATAGGGAAGATGATGATGGGGTGGTGGGTAGGGATGAGAATGGGTTGCGCTAGCCCATGGCTTAATCAGACTGACCCAAAAGATTTGAAGTGGAGCCTCGCTCACATGATTTAGTTGCCCAATTGGGCATGGCCATTTGATTCGAGATCAAATGTGGGCATTACCACACAGCCGGGACATTCAGCCTGAAACCCATCCAGAGTAATTTTGGGTCAAATTAGAGCAAAATCTCTCTCTTGTTTTCACAATAGCAATGACGCTCCTCTCTCTCTCTCTCTCTCTCTCTCTCTCTCTCTCTCTCGTCACGCTCCTCTCTCTCTCTCACTCTCGTCTTCCCCAAATCGACAATACCTCTTGCTTTCGCTTTCGGCTTTCAACATCTTGCTCACTCCCACGATTTATCCCTTGTTAGGAAAAATGAAGAATTAAAACATGAATCTTTAAGCTGGATTAAGGCGAGATCCGTTGATAGAATCAATCAGGATAATGGTTAGAGTGTGTTCTCCTTCCATTAGGGATGAACGAGGTATATTTACATGTTTAAATCCGTTTTAGAATGAATGAGATATTCAAGCCAAAAGTTTGCCTGATTCAAAAGCTAAAGGAGAATAAAGATAGCTAAAAGCATTTAGTCCCACATTGGATCTGGGATGGACAATTGAAGTGTATAAATAGAGAAAAATGGGAACAAAGGGCGTGCCCTTTGGGTGCTTGGAGTTTTCACGCGCGATTGGGGGAAACCATGTCTGTGAGCGCGCCATTGTCGTTGTCCGCCCGCGCCGAGGCCGGGTCTCGGGCCTAGGTTTAGGTGCGGGTGCAACCCGGCCCAGTTCTTTTTGAACCGGGTCACACGGGTTTGGTGCTATAGCAGGTCTCGACCCGACTCGCTCCGCTACCCTCGCGCTGCGCTGCAACGGTTGGAATGAACCGCTGCAGCAGTTTCTGTCTGAAACAGTTGCAACGGTTCAGACTGTAACCGTCGCAACTGTCCCTGGACAGTTCTGCTCTCCAACGGGTTCCCAGGAGCGCTCCTCTCCGTGGATTAAAATATAGCGAAAAATAATTCCTTCTCTCTTCCTCTTACAGAATTCGATGCTGAAAAAGGTTTTAGTTTGAAAGAGTAGATTTTTGTGAAAAAAATCTGAAGAAAAGATTCGTTCTGAAAGAAGACTTAGAAAATTCAACTGATTCTTAAATAGAATTGTTTTCTGAATCTCTGTCTTCTTAAGGCATTAATTCTTCTTTCCCTCTTTTCTCTCCAGCGGATAATCCTCCAAAGTTAAGACAAATATTCTCCTGAAAATTTGTCTTCGTCCTACTACATTGAAATCCTGTGAAGGTACTGATTAACTATGCTTTGACCGTACGGTGATTTGATAGGGCTATCTAAATACCGTGAAGGAGTTTTGTATCTTGGGAGACCAGCGTCTAGTAACCCGTTAGCACTGAAGCAGGGGACGTAATTGTCTTAAGGAGATTCGCTACATGCATACCTCACTCCAATTGTTGTATAAGTGAACTAACATTCTTTATACAAGGGTTATACTGAAATATTTATCCTCATAAATATTATAGTATATTGAGACTGAATAATACTAGTCTAATTGATGTTTAACCAAGAAAGGTAATTGAAAGGTGATCTGTAATTAGGGAACGTTCTACTGAACGAAAAACCTCCCACCTGATATTTATCGACCTGGCCAATTTGATCGGCGACATTGAACTTGTATGACTTGAAATTTACGACAACAAGGTGCGAAAAAAAAGTATTTTATCACTTTTATTGATGATTGTACAAGATATTGTTATGTGTATCTTCTAAACAGTAAGGACGAGGCAATGAATATATTTCTAACATATAAAGCCGAAGTTGAGAATCAACTCAATAAGGATATAACGATTCTAAAATCTGATCGAGGTAGAGAATATGAATCAAATGAATTTAGTGAGTTATGTGCTAATTTTAGCATAATTTATCAAACTACAGCACCATATACTCCTCAGTAAAATGAGATTGCTAAACAGAAGAACAAAACTTTAAAGGAGATGGTCAATTCCGTGCTCGTAAGTTCTGGAGCTCCACATAACTTGTGGGGGAAAGCTCTGTTAACTGCAAATTATATTCTAAATAGAGTATCTCATAAGAAACTTGGTCTTATACCATTTGAGTCATGGCATGGAAGGCCATCTTCCTATCATTACCTATAAATGTGGGGGTGCCTTGCAAAGGTTCTACACCTCAAAGTTCTAACACCACTGCCTAAAAAGAATAAGTTGGAAGCAAAAATAATGGACTGCATATTCACAGGATTTTTGGTACATAAATCAGAAATACCAGATACTCATGTAATATGATTATCGAATCGAGAGATGTTGTATTCTTTGAAGACATCTTTCCATATAAACGGAAAGAAGATAAAACTTATGGGAAAAGAACACACGAGATGGCGTTCAGGAACGAAAGCCCAAAGGAACCAATTGATAATGCGAAAGTTGAACTAAGAAGTTAGAAATCAAGAATCTCAAAATCTTTTGGCCGGATTTCATAGCATATGCTATGGAAAGTGATACTCAAATATTTAAAGAGGCTATGTCAATCTCAGAAGCACAAATGTGAAAAGAAGTTATAAATAACAAAATAGAATCCGTCCTAAGTAATCATATTTGTAATTGGCCAACTTGCCTCCTGGCAGTAAACCAATTAGGAGTAACTGAATTTTCAAAAGAAAATTAAAACCCGATGGATTATTGATAAGTACAATGATAGATTAGTAGCCAAGGGTTACCGACAAAAGGAAGGGCTTGACTATTTCGATACTTATTCACCAGTAACAAGAATAACTTTCATTTGAATGTTAATGCGATTGCAGTATTGCACAACTTAGATATTCATCAAATGGATGTCAAGACTGCATTCTTAAATGGTGAATTAATAAAGAAATATATATAGAGTAACCTGAATGATTTATAGTTAAGGGCCAAGAACACAAAGTGTGTAAATTGATAAAATTTATATACGGTATAAAGCAGGCTCCAAAATAATGGCATGATAAATTCGATAGTGTCATGATCAAAGATGGATTCACCATCAATGAATGTGATAAGTGTATATACACTTAAACAATTGGGGATGCATGTATCATTGTTTGTCTATATGTTGATGGCATGCTGATACTTGGGACTAATATTGAGGTTATTAAGTCCACTAAAAAAATGTTATCCAACAATTTTGATATGAAGGATTTGGAGTTACTGATGTAATTTTAGGAACTAGGGATGACGTTCTCGATTAGTGTAAGGTGTATAAAGCTGAAGCTGAGAACCAACTTGAAAAGAAGATTAAAATTCTATGATCTGATCGTGGGTGAGAGTATACCTCAAATGATATGACAGAACTCTGCCAAGAACATAATATTATTTATGAGGTAACTGCTCCCTACTTACCTCAATCCAATGGTGTAGCTGAAAGAAAGAACAGAACACTGATTGACATAATGAATTGCATGTTACTCAGCTCAGCTGCACCCGAGAACCTTTGAAGTGAAGCTCTCCTTTCTGCCTGTTTTATACTCAATAGGATTTCTTAAAAAGACTATGACGTTGCTGCATATGAATGTTGGAAAGCAAGAACTCCTAACATTTAATTCTTCAAAGTTTGAGATTGTCTGGTTAAGATTTCAATACCGAAATCGAAGACAAGGAAAATCGGTCCCAAGACTGTTGATGCTATCTTCATCAGGAATGCACTAGATAGTAATGTTAATCAATTTCTAATGGTTAACTCTTAGATTAGTGAAATATGTAACAACACCATCATTGAAATTAGGGATGTTGTTACTTTAAAATCATCTTTCCTTTCAAGTCTATAATCCCTAATGATCCTTTTTGCACTCCTCTACCTCTAATATCCCTTCTTCTAGTTCTACTGCTATAAATAATTCTGAAACAAGAAGGAGAAAAAAAATAAGAACTCTTACATCTTTCGATAAAGATTTCTTTACCTATCTTATGAAAGGTGATCCTAGCTCCTTCAAGGAGGCGATGGACTCTTTCCAGTTTCCTTTATGGGAAGAAATCATTGACAGTGAGATCAATTTCATAATGGTGAATAACACTTGGATTCTCACTGATCTTCCTTTAGGATGCAAATTTATAGGTTGTAAATTGATCTTCAAGAAAAAACTCTGACCTGATGGCATCGTCGACAAATGCAAAGCCAGATTAGTTGCCAAGGGTTTTACTCAACAAAAGAGTATTGACTTCTTTGACACATATTCTCATGTTGCCAGGATCTCCTCTATCAGAATCCTTCTAGCACTTAAATCAACTCATAACATGTTCATTCACCAAATGAATGTTCAAGATTGCTTTCCTAAATGGCGATCTTGAAAATGAGATCTATATAGACCAACCAGAAGGATTCATCACCAAGGGATAAGAAAATAAAGTGTGCAAACTTGTGAAGTCATTGTATGGACTTAAACAAACACCCAAATAGTAGCATTAAAAGTTTAATAAAGTTATTGCTCAATTTGAATTCACTGTCCATGAACATGACAAGTGCATTTATTTTAAGAACTTTGATAATGAGTATATTATTCTTTGTCTATACATTGACGATATTCTTACCCTTGAAACTTCTCTTGATGCAATCCAAAGAATAAAGGATTAACTTTCCCAAAACTTTGATATAAAGAATCTAGGTCTAGCTGATATGATATTGAGAATGAAAATATTCAAAATTTCTGATGGAATATCTTTGACTCTAGCTCATAGCATTGAAAGAATGCTTCATAAATTTGATTTTTATTACTCTAAATCTATTTCTAAACCCTATGATTCTTCAATTGCTTTGAAGAAGAATATGGGTGAGTCTGTGCCTCAATTGAAATACTCTCAATTAATGTCTGACATCTCTTATGCAGTAGGTAGATTAAGTATATATACTAGTAACCTTAGTAGAGAACACTGGACTGCACTAGAGAGAGTTCAGATATCTTAGAGGCACATTGGTTATTATCTGACATACACTGGATATCCTGATGTTATGAAAGGTTATAATGATGCCAACTGGGTCACTGCTTTCAACAGTGTTAAGTTTACTACCGGATATGTATCCACGCTCGGTGGGGCTGCTGTGTCCTGAAAATCATGCAAACTAATAGTGATTGCCAGGAGCACCATGGAGTCCGAACTTATTGCTTTGAACATAACTTGCTCTAAAGTTGAATGGTTAAATGATCTTTTATCTGAATTTTCTATCGGGCCTAGACCCTTACTTCCAGTCTCAGTTCATACTGACTCAGGATCCACCGTTGAGAGTCTAAAGCAAGATAATGTCAATAAGAAGATGAACATACACATTCAAATCAGACTTGAGTCTATTCAGCGCCTACTGGGAAAAGTTGTGCTTCTGGATTTTGTAAAGTCTGAGAAGAATATTGCTGACCCACTGACTAAGAGTTTTTCTAGGAGTGTGGTCTTAGAATCATCGAGGGAGATGGGGTTAAGCTCATAGTAGAGTTCACCGATAGCGGGAACTCAACCTACTTGATTGGGAATTGATTCCATGAAAGAGGTTCAACATGGTGGAAACAAACTGAACTGGTGATAGTCGTATAGAGCATCGACCCAGACATGTTTATATCATATATATATAACATTGTAGCTACTACCTCTTCTCTATGGTGACGATGCTTTTATGATACAGCTAGGTAAGGATGAGTTTAACCCTTAATAAGCCCAGCGCATGTGGGGTGGAGGGTATACTATCAGCTGTAGTACCTTTGAAGGACATACCTACGTAAGAGGAACCGTGATGGCCACGATTGGGGGCTAGGGCTGACCCTAGAAACTCTCATGAGTTGGTTATTGTGAACATGACCTTTAAACTCAACTCGCTCGCTCAATAGATGGAAACTTACTGTATGTATTTTCATTAAATTTGGTTAAAGAGGCCTAATTCATGATATAGTCCATTATGTCTCTCAGGTGGCAATGAAATTCACTAAGGGTAGATTCAAGGACGTAAGCTATCGACCTCGAATCCACAATATAATGTTGCTCGATGTCATTTGCTTTTTATGATTTGATGATTTGATTGTTATTTATTTTTGATTTGTTTTATCTTCCCTGAACTCAAGTTTTGGGGGAACTGTTAGATGTGTTTTGAGTTTGGAGGGAAAAGTTGAGTTTCCTTCTTATTTGACTTTGGTTTTAGTCCCACATTGGATAGGAGATGGGATGTTGGGTAGTATATATACCAACTCCTCCCCTGCCTATTGTTATGAGTGTTGGGCCATGGGTCACATCCCCACACGTGCACACACGCCGAACCAGATCGGGCCGGCTTCGGGTGGCGCGCACCCACGATTTGCGGACACGAATGCAGTATGATTCCGGAGCTTGTTGGACCCGCTACATTTTTTGTTTTTTATTTAAATTTTATTTAAAATTCTGTTGAGATTTTCGGGTTGAGTTGGACCCGTTCAAGAGAATCAGATTTGCACGTTATAACCACTTGCGCATGATCACAGATTCTCCCGGGCTGTTACAAACTGAAAGATCTATAGAGGGTTATAAATACCCTTATCTCTGCAGCATTTTTGAATGAAACAAAAATCTTTCTGCCCTCTTTCTCTCACAAATTCTTACATATATTTTGCTGAAAAAGAAATTGTGTTCTTGGGTTCGGGTTTTTTGGTGATTTTCGGAGAATCTCTTTTACACAAGGGCAATACATTTTAATCTGAGCAGAGACCTAACTTATCATCCTGAGCTGGGTGCTGGTGATCTACTGGGGGCTTTTGCCGCTAGAAGAGGAGGTTATTTTAAGGTCCAGACGGGGGTCGACCATCTATCTTCTAGGGCAGTGCTTGTAAGATCCCCAGTTAGAAATACTGTATTTTTATTTTCCTAAAGTATTTATTTTGATTTACAGATTATTTTTCTTTAATCAACTTAAATTATTATTTTCTTGCTTGTGATTATTATTATTATTAAATATGCAAATTTATTTTTTTAGACAGTGAATGACACTTTGGCTTTATATACTGTTGTCATTATTTCCTATCAGTATTTTTAATTACTTATTACCATTAGTATAATAATAATACTGTTAGTGTTTACTAATTATTAATAGTGTTCCTAATATTTTTATTTATTATTATTTTAGTGTTACCATTATTTTATTTATTTTAATATTAGTACTAATATTAGAGGTAGTAGTAATTGTTAATTATTATTTCTATTGTTTTTATTATTGTTGCTGTTAATTAATATTAGTGTTATTAATTATCTTGATAAATTATTATTGTCATTGCTATTGTTAATTAATATATGTTATAAATTATTATTTTTAATTAAGAGTTGTTACAATTATTTAGCCTTATTAAGGTAGATATTCTTTTAATATTATTATTATTATTATTATTATTATTATTATTATTATTGCTATTAAGTCATTTGATTGTTACTAATGTAGTTACTTGTTATTATTTATTTCATTTACCTCATTTTCTATTTAATCATTTGCATGTGATTTATCCTATTATTCATTGAGATCCCAACTCAAGCCCATACTCATTACCCGTATCCAAACCCGTTTTCATTACCCATTATCTATCTATACCCATTTGGATTTAACCTATAACCCATTATCTATTCATATCCAAACCCAATACCCACTACCCATTAACTTATTGGATTCCTAATCTTACCCGTTGTCACAAACCAAACCCATTAGCTAATCCTAAACAAAACCCTAAGATTAAAACCTAAATCTAATCTCTCCTCTAATTTCCATCATCCCAACAACAGCAGCCGCTCCCCCCAAACCCCTCTCTTCCAGCCGCACTCTCTCCTCTCTCCACCTGCAGCGGCAACTAGCAAGCAGCAGCCGCCCCCTCCTCTCCATTGGCCATCCATCATGGCCGTTCTCCCCATCAGGCACCAGCAGGACCCCTGCACCCGGATCCTCTCCTCGACAACAACAACAGCAGCAAGAGCAAGGCTGGATCTGTCCCCTCCCTGCCTCCTTGCGCCCAGGACAGCAGCACGGCGCCATCAACAGCAGTCCAGGCCACCGGATCTCCTCCCTCGGCGCTCGACAGTTCCACGCAACCACCAACAGCAGCCCCATCCACTGGCCTGCTGCGCGCACCAATCCTCCAGCAGCGAGGATCCAGCCCTTTCCAGCAGCGGATGGTAGCCGTCGTCAGAGATCGTCCCGACAGTCCCCTATGTGAGTGTCTATCTCCCTCTTTCTAGTTTTTCTCTCATTTTTATATGCATTTGTTTAAAGTTGTATTTTAATGTGTATATAGAGTGGTGGTAGAACTTGTGTACTTTGTTGTGTGAGAGAGAGGAGGCATATATAGGTGTTTTATTGTGAGAGAGATCAGGCGTTGATGTGCCTCTGATATTTGTCCTGGCAGAGGTATTAGTCGACTAATACCTGAGATTAGTCGATTAATCACTCTGCTAGTCGACTAATATTTCTCCCTAGTCGACTTGGTTGCCTTCAAGGAAATAATTGTGCTTTCTGTATATCCTCTGTAATCTATGTTAGTCGACTTGACACCTATTAGTAGTCGACTAACAGTATGTATAGTCGACTTATCCCTAGACCTAGTCGACTAATTGGAATTCCTGGAAGTATGTAACTCTCTGTTTCCATGATTAGTCGACTTGCCATCCTACCTAGTCGACTAATACCCTTTATAGTCGACTTACCCTAACTTGTTAGTCGACTAGTCATCCCTCTAGTCGACTACTCACTTTCCCTAGCCGACTACTATTGGTCTGACAGCTATATATAGTTTCTTCATGGATTGTGGAGTTCACCCATGAGTTGTGTATTGGTTATTGATAGATGTATATGATATCGAGGGATAGATATTAGATGGAATGACTTGACTTATCATGATAGATCTTATATGCATGGATTGGATATGTTGTCAAGTGTTGGGATCTGATGTTGACCTTAATAGAAATGTGAACCCTTGAGAACTTGAAAATCAGATTAGATTGTTAGAGTGAGAGAACTAAACTTGATGATTGATATATGTTGGAACAACAGTTTATGTATCAGATTACTCGATGTGTATTGATACTCGATTGTTATGGAACTATAGGAAATCTGAGTTGTTTGTAATGACGTTGGATTGATCTGGACTTATACTAATTGCAATGAATGATGATCAGTAAGTAGACATGACTTTATTAGTTGAGTATTTGAGGATATATCAGATATGACTGAATTAGTTGAGTTGTGACTTACATTGATCTTGAGTTAGAGGTTACCCAGAATCTATATTCCTTATATTGGAGCCTGATTTATATTGAGATGAGATTGACGTTGTTGGCATTAGAATTTGTTTAGATGATATGATGTTGATGTTGAGTATCAAGAGTAGATATTCTAGACCATAAGTTAATGGAGGATGATTCCCTTATTTTGATATGATTCAGTATGTGTTGACTTGATATCCTTTTATTGGTGATGATTCATTCAGATATTGATGTTGACTTGTTACGATGTTCTTAGAGGATGTTCCCTATATAGATATGATTGTGGTGTATGTTGACATATTGTTCTCGAAGATATACCTTATGACTCATTTGAGTATTGATGTGGACTTATTAAGATGTTAGAGACTGGATTACTTCAGTTAGTAGAGGTTGAGCTAATGTGTTAGTGACCAAGTTGATATTAATGATCTTGTACTTCAGAGTCACCAGATACTAATTATCAGTTTACTACTTATTGGTGAGATACTTGTTGGTGATTATAAGATGTTCATGTTCAGAGTTTATATGAGTTGTCAGTGATACATTGTGGTAGGGATCAGTGATCATGTATTTCATTGTTGATATGAGATGGCAGAGATCAGTTACTAGTTATAGTTGTCAGTGAGACTAGTTGTCTGTATCACCTTTGTGTTAGTGGCTATATCTCCAGTATCTTATTTCAGATGTCAGATATTAGTTGTCAGCTACTCAGTTATCAGATATCACAGTTGTCAGATATCACAGATGTCGGATATCACAGTTGTCAGATATCACAGTTGTCAGATATCAGTTATCAGTTACCAGTTGTCAGATTATCAGCTAGTGTTGACATCAGCAGTTGTTGGAGATATTAGTTACTATTACAAATAATTCATTGATTGTTTATTAATAAAAGACACCATAACCCAGGGAAACAGGGGTAATTGCCTGATGATGCATGTCGTGTATTTTGGAAGGATTCTTATGGTATTGAGTTGTGGGTTCCAACCATGGGGAACCAGGGTAGTACTGGCTACCCATTCAGTTATCAGTTGTCAGGGCTACGCCCGGATTACGGCGCCACACTAGTTGTCTTTTCGTGTGGGGCTGTGGTCTTCAGTTGTCAGAGCCTTGCGGCTTGTCCTGGTTCAGTGCCAGGGGTGTTAGACCGTGGTACCGGGCATGCACGGTACTCTTCCAAAACACATGCACTACATTGGCAGGCAGTTACAATAACGATAACATTGTTTGATATGTGGGAAAACGGCTGTGGTATGGGACACAGCTAAGTACTACATTAGTTAGGTTAATAATAACGAACCAGACTAGTGACATATAGGCTACACATCAGACATCAGCTATTAGTCTACATTTGTGTTAGTTGACTTTGATATCAGATGTTAGTTTACAGACGTGATAGTTATCTTATATCTTTGTTGATATTGATATCAGATATACTTCAGTTCAGATGTTATCATGTCATGATATTTATTTATCTTATATCTGCAGTTGTTTATCATGCTATTCAGTTATATGTTATCTGCAGTTGTTCTTGATATTGCTTTATGCACATGTTCTTATGCACGAGCTATTTCCCCTTTACACACACACTCACCATGGTCGCTGTAACGCCCCGATCCCGGCGATACGGGGACGTCACTGCAACGTATATACGTAGGTCAGAACTACCCTCCCGTATATACGCTAAGCATCAGTACAGACAAGAATCAGAGTACGGAAGCATATGGTGCATTATACATTCCGACACATATATATATACAATCACAGAGTTATCACCAGAGGTGATGAATATTACAATAATAATACATCACAGATATGCGCAAATGCGAGAGTACAAGAGATATACATATGTGAATGGTACAAAAGGGAGCTCACATACAGGTATACAAGGAAAAGTACAAGAGTAAATAGAAATAGGGCACTCACGAGTTTGCTAAGGAAAAACTCGAGAGGCACAAAGGGGGTCTGGAAGGATGTGGCTCTGGACTGTCGTCTGGAGATCCACGCTACCGCTGCGCCACTCTGAGCAGTAACGGGGGAAATCCATACGCTCCGGGCTCCATAACCTGGACATGAGAATCCAGGGGAGTCAGTGAAACTCCCCAGGCGAGTAGTAATATGAAGGCCAGGTGGCGAGCCAGGAGGAGCACAAGTGTCAAGTACAGGAGACAGGAGGGTTAGAACACAAAGGAAGTATATATGAACAAGTATATAATAATATCCATAAAACAGGGAATCCAGGATAAAGCAGAATATGAGCCGTTAATACGATAATACTCATAAAACCGGAAATTCGAAGTAAAATCCAAGACTAGCAAATATAGTAATGCATATCACAGATTCAGAGCCATTTAAGTTGCAGGCTTTAGTATGCGTCCCATTCCACATACCTCTACTTACAACTTAAAGAGCCAGTTATTATGACACTTTATTATTACTCGTCTTACCATATATCTAGGTATGTGTCTCGGTATATATCCCAACTCACATACTTCCATATATAGAAAGTCGAGGTTGTTATTGGAAATAGCGGTTGTATCAACGAACTATGTTTACAGTGGGTCCCGTACATACCCGGGACCACGACCAAAGTTTGCTCCGTTGCATGGAAACGGAAGCCAGCCGCAAGGCTTATCCAGGAGGAGGGACTTATGTATGCCCGTTAAAACAGGAATGTAGGGAGCCAGCTCTCCCCTCGGTCCCCTGGTGGCCCTCAGGTCAGACCGGATATATAGTGCACAACCTAATGCCACTGTAAACACGAACACATATCGATATCCGCATATTTCCCCCGACCCAATACAAGTTGGTCCTTTTTAGGATTCAATAGTTTAATTATCACTTTACGGGAATAATAGAATCAGGACATGATCAGGAAATCTGGAGTACATAAGTACTATACAGTCAGGTCACTGCATGTAAAGCAGGAATACAATATACAGGTCACTGATCATGATACAGGATAACAAATCAGGATTCCCGTAAAGATGACAATCACAAGTCAAGTACATCATGCTGGGTGTAAAGTGATAGCATGATAGGATGGTGACATTTAGCAACCAATCAAACAAGTCAAGAGATAGATATTAGGTCAGTGGTAAGTCGTGGTCATAATAATAGGGTCTTGCCAAATAGTGGCACGACAGGTAGTCAGGTGATACCATACTAGAGGTCAGGTGATACCACGCCAGATGTAAGGTGATATACATGTGTTAAAAGTAAGCATGCAACTGATATGTCTGAGGCAATAACATGGCAATGATAACATAGCAGAAATCTAGAAGTCAACGACCACGAAGGGTCGGCCACGCATGGTATAAAAGCATCAAAAGATATATATAGACATGGAATCAAATACATGAAAATAGGAAATGAAATACTTATCGTTCCGACGAAACTGGAAACTCAAATAGAGATAAGAGAAGAGCGAGACTACTCGCCTAAATCCTCAAAGCGCCGAAAGATCCGAAATCCACGAAATCCGGGGCACGCCATAAACTATGATATATATATATGTAGAGTGAAGAGGAGAGAGAAAGAGAGAAGTGAAGATGATGTTAGTCGAGATACAAGTCAAGAAGTATAATATACAACATATAAACCAGGTATAAGATCCAAGTTTGAGAAGGTAAATAACTGTAACAAACAGACAGAATTAGTCGACTAGGGTAGGATGAGTAGTCGACTAATAAAGGGGTTAGTCGACTAACAGTCTGGTATAGTCGACTAATACTGGGTTCCAGAGAGTTGATATTCTGATTCAGGAAAAGTTAGTCGACTAGGGTCATAGGGGTAGTCGACTAACAGACATGACAAGTCGACTGATAGTTAGGCTAAGTCGACTAATACTGTGATACAGAGAGTTAAGGTTTTGGTTCAGGAAAAGTTAGTCGACTAGGGTCAAGGGTGTAGTCGACTAAGGGTCTCTAGTCGACTGGTAATTTGGTCTAGTCGACTAAAACTGTGTTTCCAGAAAATAGTTAAGTTTCAAATGAAAGGGTTAGTCGACTAATGGCTAGGTCAAGTCGACTAATCGACTGGAAACAGTAAACAGAACAGATTTTCTAGGGTTTGTGTTTGATGGCTAAATAACAAGAATTGAAGACACGAATCAACAAGAATAAGCAAACATAAGTAGACTAAGAGTTGTACAAGTCTTGGTGAGGGAAATTACTTACCAAAAGAAGTGGTGGTGGTTGATGATGAAAAGAGAGTGGAGATGTTGGTGGAGTTGATGAAGTTGTGGTGGCTTTCCATGGAGATGAAGGAGGAAGAAGATGAAGGAGAGAAGTTGGAGTAGGTGTGGTGGTGGAGATGAAGGGGGAGATGGAGGTTAGGGTTTTGGTGAAGGTGAAGGCTTCTGTTTTGAGAAGTGAAGAAGAGAAAAGAGAAGTGAAGAAAAATGAAATAGAATGTAAAGGGAAAGCATTTATATGTTTTGGATTTTTTGAAGGGGATGCAAATCAAATGGAAGTGAGGGGGTTTTGTGTAAAAAAAGGGGAGGTGAGGTGTCTCTCAAGTGGACACTTGGCCGGCCATGAGAGAGGGTGAGGTGGAGTGATAATAATGAGGAAGTAGGTGGGAGTGTGTGGTGTTGGAATTTTGGAGGAAGTGGGATTTTTGGAAAATAGAAAAGCTTGTGGTTGTGGAGGAAGGAAAAAGGAAAAGGAAAAAGAAAAGAAATTACAATGAGAAGATATTTCTCTTTGACTTGAAAGATGAAAAATATTGAAAAGGCTGATTCCCGGGTTTAAATCATGGATGCGGAAAACATTTCGGAAAAATGCCGGAATCGTCCGAAATTCAAGTATCTCGGAACGACCCGAAATAATTATCAAAAATCAAGAATATTATATTAAGTATCATAGTGAAATCCGTTTTAAGAAATACTTTATAGTTTTAAAACTAAAAATCCCGGAACCAGTTACCTACCGACTCCGATGGAATTTTCATAAAATCATAAAATCCTCAGAAAAAGAATGTAGGTAGAAAATATGATTCTAAGGAATAATGCCTAAAGGACCATCATGAAATTCCAAACAGTTTGAGAATTAAAAATCCAGGAATCGGTCAGCGGCACTGGCCGACACCGGTTTTGAAGACTTTCATTTTAATTCCAGAAAAATCTAGAAAATCATAGAAAATATATAATATTGGAAAATGATATTTAAAACTAAAATCGGTCAATTCTAATTATCAGAATGTCTAAATCGGGTAATATTCTAGGATCGGGCCTTCGGTTCAGACTAGGGCTGACTCCGAATCCACGAATCCAAATCCAAGACAAAACAATCATATAAGGAAGTCATAATACAGAATAAATACAGGAAACAAATCGAAAAAATACGACCAAAAATCTGAATACGCAACTAAGTACGTATTCCGGGAACGGGGTATTACAGTCGCTTTCTGACGACCCTGGATTTGCACGTCCAGATATTGGACGATTTGCAGGTGTTCGTTGAGGCTGTGCGTTTCTGCCTATTCTATTCTGGCACTTTTATCCTTCTAGCCTTCATATCATTTCCTGTTTCTTGTTATATCAGTTCAGTTGTTATTCCAGTCTTGATTCATATGATATCATGCGTGGTTGCTTATATGTGATATTGCAGTATTTAGTATTCATTACAGTTTAGATTTATAGCTTGTTTCGGGTTACTTAAGGCTTAGCGCGTATACGTGAGGGATTTTCCTTGCGTATATGCGTCGCCGACTCATGTCGCGTCTCCGCTCCAGCGTATTTTGGGAAGCGGGGCGTGACAGGGTTTTCTTGGTATCAGAGCCTAGGTTTTCGACTTGCGATGTTGAATTTTGAATTTTGATACTCGCAAGATGACCTAGCTCTTACCGGTGACTTGAAAATAAGCTATAGTTATACTGTAATATACATATACTATCCATTATGATATTCAGTCCATTTGGAATTGACCGTCCTTCCTTTGAAAATTCTCATCTTTGATCTTCTGATATCCTTGATCTCTACTCTTCTTTTGAGTTATCTGAATTTTCATCTTGCTTCTCGTCCTCCTCCTCAATTCTATTCTTTGATTTTGTCTCTTGAGAGTGGTTACTTCATGCTGAAGCCGGTAGCAGAATCAGAGTGCGCAGCGGAAGCGTGGTGGATTTATGATGTGCAGAGAAGTGATGTAAAGTTTGTTTGCTTTCTCCTTTGATTTTGGGAATCTCTTACCATCCCCAGCTTTATTTGAATTTCGGGGACGAAATTTTTATAAGGTGGGTAGAGTGTAAGATCCCCTGTTAGAAATACTGTATTTTTATTTTCCTAAAGTATTTATTTTGATTTACAGATTATTTTTCTTTAATCAACTTAAATTATTATTTTCTTGCTTGTGATTATTATTATTATTAAATATGCAAATTTATTTTTTTAGACAGTGAATGACACTTTGGCTTTATATACTGTTGTCATTATTTCCTATCAGTATTTTTAATTACTTATTACCATTAGTATAATAATAATACTGTTAGTGTTTACTAATTATTAATAGTGTTCCTAATATTTTTATTTATTATTATTTTAGTGTTACCATTATTTTATTTATTTTAATATTAGTACTAATATTAGAGGTAGTAGTAATTGTTAATTATTATTTCTATTGTTTTTATTATTGTTGCTGTTAATTAATATTAGTGTTATTAATTATCTTGATAAATTATTATTGTCATTGCTATTGTTAATTAATATATGTTATAAATTATTATTTTTAATTAAGAGTTGTTACAATTATTTAGCCTTATTAAGGTAGATATTCTTTTAATATTATTATTATTATTATTATTATTATTGCTATTAAGTCATTTGATTGTTACTAATGTTGTTACTTGTTATTATTTATTTCATTTACCTCATTTTCTATTTAATCCCCTCTTATTTGCATGTGATTTATCCTATTATTCATTGAGATCCCAACTCAAGCCCATACTCATTACCCGTATCCAAACCCGTTTTCATTACCCATTATCTATCTATACCCATTTGGATTTAACCTATAACCCATTATCTATTCATATCCAAACCCAATACCCACTACCCATTAACTTATTGGATTCCTAATCTTACCCGTTGTCACAAACCAAACCCATTAGCTAATCCTAAACAAAACCCTAAGATTAAAACCTAAATCTAATCTCTCCTCTAATTTCCATCATCCCAACAACAGCAGCCGCTCCCCCCAAACCCCTCTCTTCCAGCCGCACTCTCTCCTCTCTCCACCTGCAGCGGCAACCAGCAAGCAGCAGCCGCCCCCTCCTCTCCATTGGCCATCCATCATGGCCGTTCTCCCCATCAGGCACCAGCAGGACCCCTGCACCCGGATCCTCTCCTCGACAACAACAACAGCAGCAAGAGCAAGGCTGGATCTGTCCCCTCCCTGCCTCCTTGCGCCCAGGACAGCAGCACGGCGCCATCAACAGCAGTCCAGGCCACCGGATCTCCTCCCTCGGTGCTCGACAGTTCCACGCAACCACCAACAGCAGCCCCATCCACTGGCCTGCTGCGCGCAACAATCCTCCAGCAGCGAGGATCCAGCCCTTTCCAGCAGCGGATGGTAGCCGTCGTCAGAGATCGTCCCGACAGTCCCCTATGTGAGTGTCTATCTCCCTCTTTCTAGTTTTTCTCTCATTTTTATATGCATTTGTTTAAAGTTGTATTTTAATGTGTATATAGAGTGGTGGTAGAACTTGTGTACTTTGTTGTGTGAGAGAGAGGAGGCATATATAGGTGTTTTATTGTGAGAGAGATCAGGCGTTGATGTGCCTCTGATATTTGTCCTGGCAGAGGTATTAGTCGACTAATACCTGAGATTAGTCGACTAATCACTCTGCTAGTCGACTAATATTTCTCCCTAGTCGACTTGGTTGCCTTCCAGGAAATAATTGTGCTTTCTGTATATCCTCTGTAATCTATGTTAGTCGACTTGACACCTATTAGTAGTCGACTAACAGTATGTATAGTCGACTTATCCCTAGACCTAGTCGACTAATTGGAATTCCTGGAAGTATGTAACTCTCTGTTTCCATGATTAGTCGACTTGCCATCCTACCTAGTCGACTAATACCCTTTATAGTCGACTTACCCTAACTTGTTAGTCGACTAGTCATCCCTCTAGTCGACTACTCACTTTCCCTAGCCGACTACTATTGGTCTGACAGCTATATATAGTTTCTTCATGGATTGTGGAGTTCACCCATGAGTTGTGTATTGGTTATTGATAGATGTATATGATATCGAGGGATAGATATTAGATGGAATGACTTGACTTATCATGATAGATCTTATATGCATGGATTGGATATGTTGTCAAGTGTTGGGATCTGATGTTGACCTTAATAGAAATGTGAACCCTTGAGAACTTGAAAATCAGATTAGATTGTTAGAGTGAGAGAACTAAACTTGATGATTGATATATGTTGGAACAACAGTTTATGTATCAGATTACTCGATGTGTATTGATACTCGATTGTTATGGAACTATAGGAAATCTGAGTTGTTTGTAATGACGTTGGATTGATCTGGACTTATACTAATTGCAATGAATGATGATCAGTAAGTAGACATGACTTTATTAGTTGAGTATTTGAGGATATATCAGATATGACTGAATTAGTTGAGTTGTGACTTACATTGATCTTGAGTTAGAGGTTACCCAGAATCTATATTCCTTATATTGGAGCCTGATTTATATTGAGATGAGATTGACGTTGTTGGCATTAGAATTTGTTTAGATGATATGATGTTGATGTTGAGTATCAAGAGTAGATATTCTAGACCATAAGTTAATGGAGGATGATTCCCTTATTTTGATATGATTCAGTATGTGTTGACTTGATATCCTTTTATTGGTGATGATTCATTCAGATATTGATGTTGACTTGTTACGATGTTCTTAGAGAATGTTCCCTATATAGATATGATTGTGGTGTATGTTGACATATTGTTCTCGAAGATATACCTTATGACTCATTTGAGTATTGATGTGGACTTATTAAGATGTTAGAGACTGGATTACTTCAGTTAGTAGAGGTTGAGCTAATGTGTTAGTGACCAAGTTGATATTAATGATCTTGTACTTCAGAGTCACCAGATACTAATTATCAGTTTACTACTTATTGGTGAGATACTTGTTGGTGATTATAAGATGTTCATGTTCAGAGTTTATATGAGTTGTCAGTGATACATTGTGGTAGGGATCAGTGATCATGTATTTCATTGTTGATATGAGATGGCAGAGATCAGTTACTAGTTATAGTTGTCAGTGAGACTAGTTGTCTGTATCACCTTTGTGTTAGTGGCTATATCTCCAGTATCTTATTTCAGATGTCAGATATTAGTTGTCAGCTACTCAGTTATCAGATATCACAGTTGTCAGATATCACAGATGTCGGATATCACAGTTGTCAGATATCACAGTTGTCAGATATCAGTTATCAGTTACCAGTTGTCAGATTATCAGCTAGTGTTGACATCAGCAGTTGTTGGAGATATTAGTTACTATTACAAATAATTCATTGATTGTTTATTAATAAAAGACACCATAACCCGGGGAAACAGGGGTAATTGCCTGATGATGCATGTCGTGTATTTTGGAAGGATTCTTATGGTATTGAGTTGTGGGTTCCAACCATGGGGAACCAGGGTAGTACTGGCTACCCATTCAGTTATCAGTTGTCAGGGTTACGCCCGGATTACGGCGCCACACTAGTTGTCTTTTCGTGTGGGGCTGTGGTCTTCAGTTGTCAGAGCCTTGCGGCTTGTCCTGGTTCAGTGCCAGGGGTGTTATACCGTGGTACCGGGCATGCACGGTACTCTTCCAAAACACATGCACTACATTGGCAGGCAGTTACAACAACGATAACATTGTTTGATATGTGGGAAAACGGCTGTGGTATGGGACACAGCTAAGTACTACATTAGTTAGGTTAATAATAACGAACCAGACTAGTGACATATAGGCTACACATCAGACATCAGCTATTAGTCTACATTTGTGTTAGTTGACTTTGATATCAGATGTTAGTTTACAGACGTGATAGTTATCTTATATCTTTGTTGATAATGATATCAGATATACTTCAGTTCAGATGTTATCATGTCATGATATTTATTTATCTTATATCTGCAGTTGTTTATCATGCTATTCAGTTATATGTTATCTGCAGTTGTTCTTGATATTGCTTTATGCACATGTTCTTATGCACGAGCTATTTCCCCTTTACACACACACTCACCATGGTCGCTTTCTGACGACCCTGGATTTGCACGTCCAGATATTGGACGGTTTGCAGGTGTTCGTTGAGGCTGTGCGTTTCTGCCTATTCTATTCTGGCACTTTTATCCTTCTAGCCTTCATATCATTTCCTGTTTCTTGTTATATCAGTTCAGTTGTTATTCCAGTCTTGATTCATATGATATCATGCGTGGTTGCTTATATGCGATATTGCAGTATTCAGTATTCATTACAGTTTAGATTTATAGCTTGTTTCGGGTTACTTAAGGCTTAGCGCGTATACGTGAGGGATTTTCCTTGCGTATATGCGTCGCCGACTCATGTCGCGTCTCCGCTCCAGCGTATTTTGGGAAGCGGGGCGTGACAGTGCTTCTGCACGACTGTCACCCCATACCAACAAATTTAATTTCTTTTTTAATTGCTTTATGTTAGTTATGCTTAGGACAAGTGCTTGATTTAATTAAAAGAATTATGTTTTAATTTGTTGCATGATTTAAAATTTAAAAATACTGTTATATATCCAACAATTCCTTATCTTTGAATGGATACTACTACGCTTAGCTCAATTCTAGCGTTTGCTTTTACTTGCTTCAAGGTCCAGGGAACCTTTTGGCGGGGCAGACCCAGACTGTAAGGAGAACTCCCGATCCTCCAGGAGAGTGAATATGTGATTATCATATGGGAGACTTGCAAGCCCGACAAAAAGACGCAGGTGACTGTAACACCCTATTCTCAGAATACGTAGTTAGATACATGTTCTGATTTTTCGCTTGTAATTTCCTATTTTTTTGTATTTTTATTTTGTTTTTTGTCCGTATTTTCTATGGATTGGGGCCCGAGTCTGAACCCTGGACCTGACCCCTTTCCTATTTGCAGTGATATTATTTGATTTCATTGTCTTGATAGCTAGATTGATCCTGTTTCAGTTTTAAATATTAATTTTTAGTATTTTGGGGTTTTCACATTTTTCTGGAACTTTCTGATTTATTTAGCAAAACTCCTAAATTCGGTATCGACCGATATCGCCGATCGATTTCAGTATTTTTTTTAATTTATAAATGTAGTTGAATTTCTTGAATCTGATTTTACATTATTCCTCTGGATGGTATTTTCATTTTTGAGGATTTTTGGTGATTTTTTCTGATTTAATCAAAAATTGCCAAAAATTATATTATATTAGGTTTCTCCTATTTTTATTTTCCTTTTTTTTCTTTCTTTTTCTTTCTTACCTTAATTTCTCTCCCACCTGGGCTCCCCACGTGGGTCGGCTCCCCCAATCATACCACCTCCCCTATCATTTTCCTCTCCTACCACAATCTCCCTCTCTCTCCCTCTCACTCCCCTCTTTCATCCTCCCTCCTCCTTTTCTCCCCCAAACTCTTGGTTATCGGTCTCCCCTCCTCGCCTGTCAACCACCCAACTCTGGTCATCTCCTTCTCTCTCTTTCTCTACTTAATCTCTCATATACTCCCTCCCTCCTATCTAGCCAGCCGGCTTCCACCCATCTCCGGCCAAGCCTGACGCGCCACCACCCCTGGCGGCCCCAATCTGGCCTCCATCTTCTTTCGGCCACCTCTCTCCCTCTCAATCTCTCTCTCTCCCCCCCCTCCTTCTCTCTACCCTCTCTCTATCACTCACTCTTTTCTCTCTCTTTCACATAAGGCCTGTTTGGTTAAGGGTGAAAGTGAGGAAGTGAGAAATTGAGGACGTGGTAATAATTCCCTTTAGAACTTGAGAATTGGTTAGTAAGTTTTTGGGTGTTTGGATGTTATTGGGAAGTGTGGTTTGAAAAATGTTTTCTTTTTCAGTGTTTGGATGGTAATGTGAAAGTGAAAGTGAAAAAGTTGACCACAAAATTGACCGTAAAATAATATTAAAATAAAAATTAATAAATAAAAATAAAAAAGACTGTAATTAGAATGCAAGTGAGTTTACATGATTAAAAAATTAACTGTTTTGTGCTACAACTTATTATAAATGAGATTTACATGACCACAAAATTAACTGTAGCACTCTGGAAGTGAGGAAATAATTGTGTAAAAGAGAAAAGAGAAAAGAGAAAAGGAAAAGGGGTTTTCTTATTTTCCTTTTCCGGTGTTTGGATAGATAAGGAAGTGAGCAATTATACTTCCCCATTTTCTTACTTTCGCCCACTTCCTTGCAACCGTAGCCGACCACCTCCACCATCGCCGACGACTTTGTTCCGGCTAGGTCCCCAACTCTGGCCATCACCACCAAGCTCTTCCCACTCGAACAATCCTCCACTATCTCCCCCATCTCTCCTTTTTCTCTCATCCTCCCTCTTTGTCTCTCTCCAAACCGCCAGCCACCGCTAGCAAGCTCCAAAGCTGGCCGGCTGCCACCTCGGGCCGTGTGTGCATCCCTCAGGCGCCACCCCTCTCTTCTTCTTTCTTTCTTTCTCTTCCTGGACTCTCTCCTCTCTCTTTTTGGCCGAACCCCTCTCTTTTCCCTTTGTCTGTTCTCTATGTCATATTTCTCTCTCTCTCTCTCTTCCTCTCCACTCTCTCTTTCCCTTTCTACCACTCTCTTTCTTCTCTTTCTCTATCATCATGCGCGTGTATGCGTTCTCGCCTTCGACATTCCCCAGAATCCATCACCGCATCCCAGATCCTATGCCATGTTTCGTGCTTAGGTGAGTATTTCACTTTGTATCGGGCATGTACTGCATTTATGTCCGGGCATGTGTTGTATTACATTTGGGTTGTTGGGATTGTATTTGCATTGGGACTGTGTCGTATATGGGAGTTCGTACATATATTGTGTATTGGGTGGTGTAATACTTGTATATGTATGTGGCTGAGCGCCTATGACTGTATATGTAGTATTATTACAGTTCTTTTACTTGTTTTATATATGCATGCGTGAGTACTAACACTGGTACAAGTTGTAGGTACCGGACATAGTCCTTGGGCAAAGCTACCCAATAGGTTTCCTTGCCTTATACCCTTTGGGTTTGGTGGTAGGGTTGTCGCGAGGTAAATCGCCCCGGGGCTACCTAATAGGCTCCTCTGCCTTATACCCTCTAGGCTTCATGGTATCTTACCGGAGTGGTTCGCATACTCAGCCTTCGAACTACATTCAGCCTCTGTGCTCTACCACTCCACGAATAATCTATTTTGTTATCTATTTATATATGTGTGTTTGGCACTAATATTTCTGTAGATACCTACTTAGCCTCCGAGCTCAGCCTTCAGGCTTAGCCACTTTGTGGTTTCACTACTCAGCCTTCGAGCTTAGCCTCCAGGCTTTTCATGCTTCGTTGGGAGGTGAGTTTAGCGCTCAACACTTTATAGCTAAATTTGCTTGAACGTAGCTCCACCGTGTGCGACAATATAGCGTTTCATCGCTAGAGTCAATCACGTGTTTGGATACACCGCGAGCATGGCTTCATTTCGGATGCTAGCTTGACGTTTCAACGTCTCGCTTCACCAGGTGCATTAGCTGCGCCGTGAGTGTCGCTTCTTGCGCGTTAGCTTGATGTTCAATGTCGCTCCGCCGTGAGCTTTAGCCCCGAGCGAGTTTAGAATTTAGAGCTGCTGCCTAACTTTATTCCCCCGTTTGCTAGCAACGCTTGGTTGCTATAGCTATATATTATTGATATTATAATTATGGTTGTGAAGAGTTTGAAAGATCTAATTATAATGTTTTTTTTTATATCATGTTGCTCGATCTACTAATTATCCGGCACGAGATATTATTGTATTCATGTACCTTTTTTTTTCATAATATCGTAATCCTGTGGTTGTCATGTTATGGTACTCCACCCTGACATCAATATTGTAATCTTGTGTTTTATAGAATTATGTGTGTGGCTTGTACTGTATATCTTACTTGTGATGTGACACTGATTGGTTATCTACTTTCTCTCTTGCTCCTATTATATGTACAGTGACTATGATCCTGTACTTATGAACTCTTGTATCTCTGGATACTCCTGAACTCCGATACACCTGAATCCCTGTACTTTTGAACCCCTGATTCTCCTGTGATGTGACTCCTTTGTCGTGCTCTTGTTGCTTGTGATTATATAATATTATAGTAGACAACTTGCACCGGATTGGGAGAAACTGATGGGTCTTGATTTACTTCCATGTTTATGATGGCCTTAAAGTGCCGCACAACCACAATCTTGGATTCTACCTAGAGGCCACAAGGAGTTTTCGTGGGGTGTACTGATGCCCCTACTCTCCTTCGCCTTCTCTCTTTCCGGGTGTGCGACAAGCCCCTAGGCCTATTCCTGTGGGTGCTGGATTACCCTGCTCCAATTCGGATGTACAATAAGTCCTAATACCTAGCGATACATTCCGGCTTAGTACCAGATGCTCCTTGATTGTTGTCTTGGACAAGTACGGGACTCATTCTAAACATGGTTCGTCAAATTCTATCAGTTTTCATATAACTTGCTCTCTAACTTGTAAGTGGAAGTATATGGGATGGGACACATACTGAAGCATACAGCTTAGATAAGGCCCAATAATAATAATAAATACTAATATTATAATTCCTTGGTGTTTTATTAGATTTTTTGTTGTTTTGCAGCTCTGGTTGTATACACTCAGATTATGTTACATGGGGTATAAGGTATATATATATGAGGGTTTTCTTATTTAGATTATTCCTTCAATGTACTAATCTTATGAAGTCATAAATTGTGCTTGTACAACTGGATTTGCAATATTTGCTTTCATTGGGTTTTGATCCGGATTTATATTTTGGGTTTTGATTCGGATTTCGAGTTTTATTATTTATTACTATTATTGTACTATTAATATATACACACCTTGTTCACCACTTGTATTGTAGCACCCCGTACCCGGGATACGTACCCAGATACGAGTCCCAAATTTTTTCAACTATATTGCTCAATTTCCTTCCTGTATGTGTTTTTGAGTTGTTATTACTTATGTTCTTGAGTATCGGATCTGGATTCTCAGACCGAGAGTAAGCCCTGACCCGGACCGGGAACTCGATACCAGCCAGTAGCCCGATTTGATTTTCTGGTAGTCTAATTTGATCAATTTTAGTTTCAGAGACTGTTTTCTAATATTTTAGATTTTTCATGATTTTCTGGAAATTTCTGAAATTTTTCTGCAAAATCTCCAAAACCGGTGTCGGTCGGCATCGCTGACTGATTCCCGGATTTTTAGTTTTCAAATGCGTTTGAATTTTTAGAAACGGCTTTCACAATACTTCTTAGAATTCCATTTTCTACCTAAATACATTTTTTGAGATTTTTCTAAATTTATCAAAATTTGACCGATTCTGGTGTCGGCCAGTATTGCCGGAAGATTTCAAGATTTTTAATTTGAAAACTACATCGAATTTCTTAAATCTGATTTCACCGTGTATCTTATAATAATATTTGCTATTTTTGAGAATTTTTTGGTACGTTTCTGAAACAGTCAAATTTTCGCCTTATTTAAATAATAATATTTTTATCGGCCATTTCTTTTCTGGCTTTTCCATCCTCTACTCTCCTACTTTATGCTACCAGAAATTTTAACAAATAAAATAGATAATAATAAAAATTTTTAAATATTTTATTTTCTTTTCTTATATTTTTTCCAATTTTCTTTTTTTTATTTCTTTTCAATTATTCACCTTGATAACTCCCCCCTTAATCCACGCCTTAATAGTCGCTAGCCGCCCGCAGCCCGCCGACAGCCATGGCTGCCGCAGCCCTACACCACCCCTACACCATCAATTCAATCCATTCCCTCATCCTCTATTAAACCATTCCATTTCAACACAAATCCAAAAAAAAAAAAACAAAATCCAAAGAAACTAACTTCATCTTCCTCCTCCAAACAAACCCACTCACGCAACCCACTTCCACCGCCGCCTCCACCTTCACCACCACCACCTCCGGCCACTTCTAAACCCCCCAATCAACTCCCCAACAACTCCTCTTCACAATACCATCTCATTCCACCACCAACAACCACCCACCACCTCCAATTTCTCCAAAACCCACCTCCATTACCACAACTCCATCTCCAAAATTCTCCATCACCACCACCAACTTCTCCATTCTAATCAACCCAACAACATCTCCTCCTCATCCTCTAACTTCCCATCACTTCAAATCATCACCACAACCACCACCACCACCATCTTCCACCTCCATCAAAACCAAGACCACCACATCAAAACACCACCCAACACCACTCCTCCTCCCCCTAGGCCGCGCGCGCGCCCTGCTCGCCGCCGCCGCCGCCGCCGCCGCGCCGGCCGGCCACCGCCGGCGGTGGGGGGCCGAAGCCCTCCCTCCTCCTTCTCTTTTCTTTTCTTTCTTTCTTCATTTCTTTCTTTCTTTATTTCCTTCATTCTAACTTCAAATATTCCCTAAATAACCACAAAATTTTCTCATTCCAAAAATACCCCCCACCATTCCCTCAAACTACTTCCCCTATATTTACACCAATACCCCTCCTTTTAATTCCAAACAAATTCCAAAATACACCATATTTTCTCTCTTTTTTCCTACAATCTTCTCTCTCCTCTCTCATTCCCTCTCTAATAATTTTTATAAATATTTATAAATATATATTTTAATATATATAATTGCGGGTTAGTGGATTCTCGTGCGGGTCGCCGATTTTCTGGACTTTAACCGGTATTTTCGTCCCGGTTTCAGGCGAGTGCTTACTACTATATTAAAAATAATTGCCCTTGTAATTATAACAAGCTATTGACATGTGAATATTTTAAAATGTATTATTGCTATATATTTAATTCCGATAATTGTTATATTTAATTCCGATAATTGCTATGCTATATTTAATTCCAACAATTGTCATGCTATATTTAATTTCGATAATTGTCATATTTAATTCTGATAATTGCCATGCTATATTTAATTCTAATAATTACCATGCTATATTAATTCCGATAATTTTCATGCTATATTTGACACCGGTATTTACCATGCTATAGTTGACACCGATATTTGCCATGCTACACTTGACCCGTGACATCTGACACTGGCACACGGTATTTACACTGGTACACAGTATTTACACTGATATGTGGCATGTTACACTTGATATGATATTCATGACTGTGGCACTTAGTATTTACACCGGTACTCGATATATGGACCCGGTATTCGAGATATGACATACTTGACACCCGTACCTGACACATGGTATATGATATGTTTTCATGCGGTACAAATACATGGACTTGACATCATGACTCTTGACTGGACACAACCACCCCTGATGCCTGATTATATGACATAGCCATGACTATCACTTTTATAGGGACATGACATGATTATTATATTATTAATTGCCAGATATTTGGTACTCCTGAACTCCTGTACTCCTGTATACTTGGACCCCTGAAATAGGGAGACTCCTGATATTACTCCTGATATTATACTCCTGTTGACCCCTGTAATAGGATAACCATGGATATTGTATATTTGTGAATACCCCGTAAATATTATTATATGAGACTCTGTCATATTTAAATAACTTACACCGGGATGGGGGAAATTGATGGGTATCGATATAGTTTCTGTGTTTATGGTGGCCATAAATATGTTGTACAACTTCCTGTAGGATTCGACCTGGAGGGCCACCAGGCGCTTCGGAGGTCCACCAGGCGCTTCCGAGGGGTGTACTGGCACCCCTACCCCCTTGCCTGCCTGTCCGGGTGTGCTATAATCCCCTAGGTATATCCTGTGGGGAACGGTGACACTCTATTCCTGTTCGGGCGTATATTAAGACCTTCGGGCATATAGTAAGTCCCGGTACCTAGCGGTACGTTCCGGCTCAGTACCGGATACTCCTGGACCGTTGTCCCGGGCATGCACGGGACCCATTCTAAACATGGTTCGTCGTTCCCCATCAATTTCCAATAATTTGTCTCGCTTGATTTGTATGCAGAGGTATATGGCACCGGTCATATATCGAAACATACAAATTGAACGAGTCTTAATAATAATAATTTGATAATTGACTTATGGCTACATGATTTCTGTTACTTACCATTTAGTTACCCATGCTTGCTAATTTGATTACATGACTTGCTACACTTGCTATATTTCATGATTCGCTATTTAATTGATTATTCCGTGTTTATTTATCATGGTACATTATACTTGGCATGATGCACTTACTTTTATTTATACTTGCCACTTGGTTTCTTTATGCACTCGCTGGGTTGCCCACTAACAACCCTGGATTTGTATGTTCAGATTTGACAGGTTGGACCGAGGTGGACCCATCAGCTGAGGATCAGGCCTACCTCGAGGAGCAGACAGATCAGCAGTAGTTCCGTCCAGTCCTTTCTGCTCACGAGATTCTCACTCTTTCAGCTCGTGAGTTTATCTTTTGTATCCTGTACAATCCTATTTTTGTAGTACCTGGTGATATAATATTATGTCACAATTGGTGATAACTAAGTACTTGTACTGTATTGTATTGGAATGTATAATATCACGTATTTTCCGCACTCTGATTCCTGTATTGTGTTGTATTGATGCTTAGCGTACATACGGGATGGTTCCATCGCCCTGCGTATGTACGTCGCAGTGGCGTCTCCGTACCCTCCGGGATCGGGGCGTCACATGTATACTACTCTACTGGTCTCCTACTGTTATTATACTATACACTGCTAGGGGTGGCAATTGGGTCGGGTCGGGTCGACCCGACCCACGACCCGACCCGATTATTATACGGGTCAAAATTCAGACCCAGACCCGACCCAGACTTAATCGGGTCGACCCGACCCGATCCGTTTGACCCGATTATTAAGTCTTAAATACAATTTCTTTACACTATATTATTAAATTGTTTGGTGATATGGTGGGTCATCACACTAAACTCATACACTAGAGGTCACAGGTTCGAAATTGTGCTCACGCATATTTTTTGACAATTTAATTTAGGTGAAGGGGAGGAGGCGGTGGAGGAGATCGAGGGGAGGAGGCCAAGGAGGAGAGAGAATAATTGGGTCAGGCGGGTCAGGCGGGTCAAGCGGGTTCGGGTCGACCCAACCCATTTAATAATCGGGTCAGACGGGTCAACCCGATTACGACCCAAACCCAATTAGCCCAAACCCAGACCCACTAACTCCGGGTCGGGTCGGGTCTGGCGGGTCGCGACCCGTCTGCCACTCCTATACACTGCTCGACTCCTGTTACTTATTATGCCAAGCCACTATATTGATTTCCTGAATTGCTTACTTCCCAATCTAGTACTGATTCTATAATCACTATTTTTGTATGCATCTCATTGTTAATTATTTGGTCATCGGAGTTGCTTGCTTCCAGTTTTATATTACTTCTCTGTTTACCACTTACATTCACTATTCATTGCATGTCTCCATGACTTGAGCACACAACACTCTATAATTCAAGCTACACTTATGCTTGACTATGCACACCACTTGGTCTTATCTTGTGTACTCACTGGGTTATTTTCTGACAACCCTGATCCTGCATGTACAGATCTCAGAGCTTGAAGCTTTTGGATTCTCCCTATCAGAGGGTGCAGCAGAAGCGTGAATCATCGTTAGACCGTTTGAAGCTCTTTTCTTTCAGCCTTCTCTCTCGTCTCTCGAGATTCCTTATTATAACTTGTGAGCACCTTTTGTACTGCTCATTCTTATATATCTACTTGTAATTCATAATTTGCGTCTTTGGGTGATGTAATATTCATATAATATTATATCCCGCTCTGTGATAACAATGTACTTGTATTTTATTGGAATGTATATCATCGTTATGTTTTCGTACTCCGATTCCTTTCTGTACTGATACTTAGCGTATATATGTAAGGATTTTTATGCCCTGCGATATAAGTCACAGTAATGTTTCTGTACCCACAAGATCGGAGGGTTACAGTGACAATAGTGATCTAATCTCTCAAACCAAACTATGTCAGGGCATCAACCACTTACTTGTTTTTTTTTAGACACTGTCCTCTATATTTGTGTATGTTCGATGCTTAGATTCCATACCTCCCACCTGGGGGGGCGATAGCCTGAAAGGTCCGACTTTTGAGAGATCCCCGGCGGCACACATTGGCATGTGGGACTTAGAAAAGCTTGATGCCTTTAGGCAGGGGAAGGGAACCTGAAAGGGTTGAGGTAGGGAGCCCGGAAGAACCAAGAACTAGGGGGCATCATGTCGATTTTGGAACAATTTGATGCCCTCTGGGCAAGGGCGAGGGAGCCCACAAAGGACCGAGATTCAAGGGGTCCAGGCGTCGCGCACCCAACATGCACGACTTAGGAAAAACTTGATGTCCCTTGGCTTGGATGAGGAGCGTGGACCGAGCCTTCAGGCTCGAAATCGCTCAACATGCGAGTCTTAGGATGCAATCCATGTTGGTGCCATCTGTGGTTCTTGGGAAATGAGCAGGTACGACAGTTAGACATGGCACTGTGCAATAGACAGATTAGGCACCATTTAGTTGTCTTCTCACCATTGATGGCATATATGTTTCGTAATATAATGTTCGGCACACCACATTGATAATGATAAAAGTATTGGCTGATAACAGAGCTGTGCTTCATGTAAGAAAGGCAATAGACTCAACATAAGGGCAAGCGCAACCAAGCGAGGAAATAGTCCTCCCACATGTTTGTCTTTTTGTCCTACAAAAATGGAGAGATCCGAAGTCAAAGAGTGCTGCTGAGGCTGGGGCAGGCGTTTATCACCCTTTAGAGGTTCTTCGAGCTTATTCCATTCCAACTTATCGTTCGTTAGAGAGACTGCTACGTGTGGAGATGTATCTAGAATTTTCGCCTCTCGAATAGCCCAGCCTCGAGAAAGAGATTAGGTTATTAGAGGTTCGAGATTCCAGGCTGGGCTGATTTTTGTTCAAAAAATAAAAAAGATAAGGACATGACATGGGTTCATGAACATAGGGTAATTCTAAAAAAAATTCTATTTGTAAAATTAGAGAACTATTCTAACCATGACAATATGTAGGCCATAGAGATAATTCGTATTTACAGTTTTCGCATTTTATATTTCTTTTTAAATCAAAGATAGGGGTACCTACCACGTCTTTTTAAAGAGCATATAATTATTTTCACTTTTATTAAACCAAACTAGCAGAGTTCTTTAAATGTCATTTGAAATTATCTCTTACTTACACAATGTAATTCTTACTAATAAGATAGTATATCTCTTACATGATGGTTTGGGGAATGAAGTTGGTATGCGGAAAGGAAGGGGCAATTTTTAAAAATTATTTTTTATTTTAATTCCAAAAACAGACCTCACATATTTTATTTCTAAAAAATAACGTCTCTCTCACCACGTAAGCGACCGGCGTAACCGCCTAGCCTACGTGGGTTTTTTTAATTGTTTTCAAGACATTTTCTTAAGTTTTGATTCGGCAACACTAAACCTAATTTTCTGTCAAATTAGGTTTTGAATTGCTAATCAAATATAAACTGAAATTACCGTCATCTAGAGCTCAAGATGCGTTATTTAGCTCAAAATCTAATATATGCTACTTAGGTTCTATATTCTGAGTTGGCAATACAAAACGTAAAAAATCACCAATTTTGCAAAAGAAAATACCAAGTAGGCGAGGCAGTAACACCAAATGCCTACATGACGCCTACATAATGTGAGAGAGGGGTTGATTTTTGAAATTATTTTTTTAAAAAGTTGATATCTATAATTAAAATAGAAAAAAATCTAAAAAAATTGCCAAAAGGAAAAGAACCAGAGAATTATGCTAACCATGCAATATGAACTGTCAAATGTAAAAAATGTGAATATCTTGACTCAGACTCAATTTTACGGGCGTGATGTTTGATTACAGAAGGTCTCAAGTTTAAACCACGTTATAACTGTTAGATATTAAAAAGAAATGAAAAAGACCAAAAAGAAAAATGAAAAAGAAAAACCCCGACCCGAGACCGGCACGCGCGATTCACGAACCATCTACGAGCCCGAGCCTAACCCGTTGTGCTGCAATCTCCCGTTGGCTCCAACCAATCCCAAGTCCCACATTCCAAAATCCCCAGCCCACACGCGGTCACACCATCACGAAACGCTCTCGCATAAAGAGGGCATCGACTCGCTCCGTTTTCTCCTTTCTCGCTCTGGCTCTTGCTCTCGCTCCCCCTCTCTCTAATTTGCCCTCATCCGCTCGATCTCTCGACTTCTCCCTCATTCTTCTCCCTCCTCAATCAAGGTCCTAATCGATATCGCCATGCGAATGTTGGATTGATTGATGACTCATCCAAAGCGCCTCTTCTCCAATAGTAGCAGCGGAGGCGGCGGCAGTAACCCTCTCTCATCGCCCACAGGCTCCTCGTCGATGAAGAAGGCCAAGGCTCAGCAGGCTTCTGTCGAGAGGGAGAAGAACGGTCTCAACTCCCACCACTTCGATGTCCCCGCCACCGCCGGCGGAGGCGGAGGGAGCGCTGGCGGCTCCGAGGACGAGGACTCGATGTTCGTCGATCAGGCTGGGGCATCCTCTATCGCGACGACGGGGGTGGCCTCGAACCTCTCAAGGAAGAAGGCCACTCCGCCTCAGCCGACGGCGAAGAAGGCGCTTAAGATTAAGCTCAATAAAGGTACCCGCCTTTTGGACGTTTAGCTTCCTGATTGCACCCTTATTTGGTTCTTGTTTGTTATTGAAGTTACAATTTTTTGTGAGAATGCTTGAATTTGCTTCTTCGTGCTGATATTAGCGGAGTTAGTTGGGGTCTCAGTATTAAATTCTCATTTCCATGATTATACATGGAGAAATTTCATCATAGCTGGCCCTCATGTGATTGAATGAAACCCTTAATAAAAGGTTACTTTTATCTCATGTTTTCATAGATCTATACTTGTTTTCTTACTTTGTGTGTGTGTGTGTGTATATATATAGAGAGAGAGAGAGGGAGGGCAAAAACAAGAGATAGAGTTTTTTAACTCTATGATAGGACTTCGGTCGACCGGCGGTCGACCGACATGCTTGAGGTCTAGATCGGTCGACCTCTCGTCAGGTCGACCGAAGATGACAGAGAGGAGGAAACCCAGTAGGTTGACCGACCTGTCGGTCGACCGACAAATCCAGTGAGCCCTGCAAGATTGCAGGACTTTGTACGGTCGACCGGGCGATCGACCGCACACTTAGGTCGGTCGACCGGGCTGTCGACCGACAGTCGGGTCAGAGGTGATTCTGGACCCGAACTTCTGTGGATTTGGGGGTTTCTTCTCGTCTCTATAAATAGAGAATGTAAACTCATTTTACGGTTGGTTGATTTCTGGTGAGAGTTCTTGAGAGAACCAATTGGAATCCTCTTGTATCTTGTGAAATCATCAATAGATCTCTCTTCTGCCGCAGGACGCATGCATTTTGCCGAACCTCATAAATCTTAGTCTCTCTCTTTGTGTGTGTGTGTTTGTGATCTAGGGTTTGGGTTCTTGACATGCTCCAGCCCCAACAAGTGGTATCAGAGCTCTAGACAACGCTTGGGCTATGTTTGGTGAATCACGTCATTAATTGAAAGCCTAAAATTTCTAGATTTGAAGCTTTTGACCGATAAAAAAGTCAGATTTTTATCGTATAAAATTTGAATTTTTATCGGATTGGATCTTGTCTACAATCGTTTGTTGGAGTAGATCTTTGGTTTGAAGCTTAGATCTTGGAGATTGAAATATTCGGTTGGATAAAAATTGAATTTTTATCGTATTGGATCTCGTCTTCAATCTTGATGGAGAGATCAATTAGAAACTCTTCCTAGGGTTTCAATTGGAGGTAAAAAAATCTGATCTTTGTCATTTGCATTTTCATTCTACAATAGTTTTCGTTTGTTTGGTTGCGGGATTTAGAGAAATGGCCCGAGAAACATCCAGTGGGAGTGATTCTTTTGCAGTAAAGAACATTTAGAATATTCATCACATGAAGATAGATGTGGTGAAGTTTGATGGCACAAATAATTTTAGATTGTGGAGATGCAAGGTAATGGATGCGCTGAATGCGCAGAATTTAAAGGATACTCTTGAACTTCAAGAGAGACCTGCAGAAGTAGATGAGAAAGTTTGGAAGAAGATGAATAGGACGACGTGTGGCGTCATTAGGTCTTGCTTAACACATGATCTAAAGTATGATGTGATGAATGAGACTTCTGCGAGAAGATTTGGGAGACTCTTGCTAGCAAGTATTTGACGAAAAGCGTTGAGAACTGCTTGCATTTGAAGAAGAGATTTTACCGTTTTCAGTTGAAGAGGAATCTCTATTAGTGATCACATCAACATTTGCACGAAGTTTCTCGCGGATTTGACAAATTTGGATGTAGTGATCAAGGATGAAGACAAAGCATTGATATCGTTGAGCTCTTTTCCCGATGAGGGATATGAGATCTTTGTGCTTACCTTGATCAATGGGAGGACATCCCTTAGCTACAATGAGGTGACCACTGCTCTTGTGAACCTTGAATTAAGGAGGAAGGATAAGAAGTATTCTACCAGTGACACACTAGCAGAGGTATTGGCCGCGAGAGGAAGTAGTTCAAACCGAAAAAGAAAAATCAATAGAAATTCAATTGGAAGCCCATGATTAGTAATCGCAAATTGGAGAAGGATCAATGTATCTTCTGTAAAGAGAAAGGACACTGGAAAAATGATTGTCCAAAACTCAATAAGTCGAAGGAGTCATGATCGAATGCTAATGTCGTGAAGTCGGATGGTAATGATTTTGACTCTTCTTGCTTTTCACTTTCTATTACACCATCAGGTTGTCATTCAGATGCGTCTGAGTGGGTATTGGATGCGGGCTCTATCTACTATATTTGTTCCAAAAGGGAGTTGCATGCTAGCGTTGAGGAGCTGGATGGCGGTTTGATATCCATGGGAGACGATCACACGTGCTGGTTGCTGGCAAGGGTATAGTCGTATCAGGATGTATGATGGTACATTGATAGTTGAAGGAGGTGAGATATATTCCTAGTATGACAAAGAATATAATCTCAGTTGAAGTTTTAGAAGCAGAGAGCCTTAGAGAGACTCTTGGAGATGCGTTCTCAGATGTCAAGCGACTCGTTGGTAGTTCTGAAGGGCACTAGACGCAACAACGTGTACTACTTGATAGGTAATGCAGTTACTGGATTGGCATCTTCAGGACAGTTGGATGACGATACAAGATCATGGCACAGTAAGCTCGGACAGATTGGCTTGAAGTCAGATCAAGCATTGGTAGGTGCATCGACCTGCAATTTGGAAGCACATAAAAATTGTATTCTGGACAAGAAGGTGAAATTTGGCACCGATACTTACCATTTGCATGGTCTTCTTGAGTTGGTTCACGTGGATGTTTGGGATCCTACTAGACTGCATCACTTGGAAGCCATAAGTACTTTGTCTCTATTGTAGATCATTATTCTAGGCGTTGTTGGGTATACCCGATGAGACAAAGTTGAAACCCTATATTTGTTGGTGAAGTGGAATGAGCTGATGGAAAATCATACAGGTAGGAAAATCAAAGTGCTCTAGCATGATCATGTTGAGGAGTACAAGGATTCTTTCTTGCAATTTGGCCAGAACAATGGTTTTGAAACCTACTTCACAGATGAAAAAGATAGTGTAGCCAAAAAGATGAACCGTGCGAAGGTTCGGTATTTGTTGTCTACTGTATCATTGGACAAATTGTTTTGGGTTGAACCGATTGTGCATGCTAGTCATTTCTTGAATAGGCTACCAACGACTGTGATAGGAGATAAGACTCCGTTGGAGATTTGGTCAAGTGGAGCTGCTTGTGATTATGGTTTCTCTTAAAGTATTTGGTTGTCCGACATATGTTGATGTCAAGAAAGACATGTTGGACTCTAAAGTGAAAAATTGATTTTTTTGGGATACAAAGAAGACTTGAAAGGCTACAAGTTATGGGATCCGAAAACAGAGAGTTTATCTCGAACAGACATGTCACATTGGATGAAGCTTCAGTTATGAAGCCTACCATTTCCCGACAGGTGGAGATCAGAAAGACCAAAGGAGTATCGCAGCGGGTGGAGGTTGATGCTACTCCACATTGTCCAGTTGGTTCACAGTATCGTCTGGGATTCCATCGGTCGTGACAGAGGGTGGAGATCGAGTAGCTGATATGGATACTGAGCATGTTGAAAAAGATGGTTCAGATGCAGCTAGAGGAACCAAAGGGAATCCGCGAAGGTGGGTTGTAAAGAATCATGTATCTCATGTTGATGAGGTTCATATGACTCGCCAGTTGGATTCATACTGCATAGAAGAGAGTTGGTTGAGCTCGATGGAGCTCATTTGGATGAACTACGAGTGACTTGATCCCTTGAGCGGAAGGTACATAGGCACCGTGATGGCGCAGTCATTTGATGGTGCAACCTGTATGAAGCTATTTGGGTTATTGGGTTCTCGAGAATGGGCAGCGGAAGCTGAAATTTAGACTTCACGTAGAGGTGAAGAGTTGGACTTCACGTAGAGGTGAAGAGTTGTGATCTCGATGAACATTTGATCTTCCGGTGAAAAAATAGTTGAGCTTGTATAAGGGGGGTGTGCATCGAGTTTGTTAAGCTGAAGTTTGGTTATGTGGTGTGCTCTACATAGATTTGGTTGGACTGTCTTGAAGACATTTGGATTGGAGTGTCAGTCAGTTATTGAGTCATCGTTGGCTCATGTTGGGTTCTTCTTGAGGTCATTTGAATGGTGATCCATTTAGTTGCTGAGTTGTAGACACGTTCGTTGGTCGGCTCATATAATATTGATTCTCTTCGGTGAGTGTTGGGAATGCATGTATGGTGGTGCATTCTGTTTGGATGACTGAGCTGAAATTTGGAATCTTTACAATTGATGGAGTTTGGAGAGAGTTGTCTGAGGGACGACAAATTCAATTTAGATCCAGTGTGATCATGTGAATCAATTGTAGTGTGCTGGCGATTCATTTTGAACCGGTTGGTCCGTTCAGCCAAGTCGAGATCGTGTGTCGATTTCGCCCAAAGTGCTTAAGCCGAGATTGTGTGTCTCCTCTTCGCTGATTTGTGTCGGTTTCGCCAGGAGTCCATTGGAGTTCAACTCATATTTGAAAATCTTCACCGAGGTGGAGAATGTAGAGAGAGGGCAAAAATAGGAGATAGAGTTTTTTAACTTTATGACAGGACTTTGGTCGACCGGGCTGTTGACCGACATGCACGAAGGTTGGATCGGTCGACCGAAGTCCTGCAAATCCAGTAAATTTTGCAAGATTGCAGGACTTTGCGCGGTCGACCGGGCGGTCGATCGCGCACGTTAGGTCTCGACCGGGCTGTCGACTGACAGTCGGGTCAAAGATGATTCTGGACCCGAACTGCTGTTGATTTAGGGGGTTTCTTCTCCTCTCTATAAATAGAGAATGAGAACCCATTTTAGGGTTGGTTGATTTCTGGTGAAAGTTCTTGAGAACCAATTGTAATCCTCTTGTATTTTGTGTAAATTATCAATAGATCTCTCTCTTTGTCTCAGGGACGTAGGTATCTTGCCGAACCTTGTAAAGCTTGGTCTTCATCTCTATGTGTGTTTATGATCTAGAGTTTGTGTTCTTGGCATGCTCCACCCCAACATACTTCATGTGCATTCATGCTAGAAGGCAGTGCATCCGTTCAGCCACTTGTTCCTGTATGACGGTTAAATGACTCTAGGTTCTGGCGCACTGATTCTTCCTGCTAATTATACATGATGTGACTGATGATGAGCTTACACTTCTCCATTATTCTAATTTTAGTATGTTGAACATTTCAGATGGTGTGAGAAGGAGAGCAATTTGATCACTTCACATATAATTTTATTTACCAGCATAGATAACAGTTTACGTAGTGATTAGTGATTATTGGAATAGAACAAGTATGGGAAATGAATCGGAATCATAGTTTCTGATGAATATCTAAATATGATATAATTGTTCTATATGTTAGGTTCTGAATTTCAGCTAGCTGTTTATGAATGGCTTGACTGTAACTGTAATAGCTTGTTCGAGCTTGTTTGAACTATCTGCCCCAGAGGTTGTAACAATCCGACCAATCCCACTACATCAAGACCCTTTCAACGTTGCACAAAAAGCCGTTACTTTACATCAGCTAGCACAAAAAAGGCTATTCCTGGTAGAAGTGATAGAATTAACCCACTCATTGCTGCTGAAACTATATTATGTAGACAAACTATAGGCTTGCTTCAAGCTCTAATGCTAAGTGACAAGACCAAGCTTGATGTAATGCTTGAACAGGTCAGGAGCCAAGTTCAAGATGATTTTTGAACCTTGAATAGCTTTTTGTCCAAGAATATGACTGTTCTACTAGAACCAGTGTTGGAAAAGCTGAACTCCAGGTCTACATGGTTTAATTAGGTTACGCATGACCATGCTCAAATGGATTTGCATTACTAAAATGGTTTGTTCTACTTACTTCTCTATATTTCACAAGCTTCAAAGTATCTTGCCTCTGGTGCAGTGTTACTAAAGATTCAGTGGGTTATCTGTATGTTAGGAAATAATGTGGAATCTCTAGGATAAATTTTCTTGAGCTCGAGAAAACATCTTATGCTAGTTACTGCATGAGCTTAATGCATGATGTAATCAATTTGAAATGAGAAAAAAGCTTAGGAATTATCTGAGCAATGCACTTTTACAAAAAAGCTAGTAGAAGAACAAAAGAAACTTTTTCTACCTGCATAAACTGCTGGCCTATGCGCTGAATGCAGATTTCTTGCTCAGGATTTGGCGGGCAATACTTAAATCTCTTTATAGATGGTGCTCTGCAACCAGGAAAGGGAAAAAAATAGAAGATTGCTCATTCACTATATTTCCTGATATCCTCAAAAACATTATGTTTTGTGATTATGCTTCTCGCACTTGAAGTTCTCTATTTTCATTTTTGCAGGATGGTATTGGTTTGTTTGTTATAGCTGACTCTTAGATTGGCATCCTGATACTTTTCATTCTTCCTTTCCCATTTTTTTCCCATCCTTTTTGGATGTATCGTGCTGCAAATCTGTCTGGCCCTTTTAAAGTTCCTTGGAATTCCAATCCTGTGAGATCGTAGCTGGGAACTATCTCATGTTGAGGATTGTCTGCCTCTAGAACTCCCGTCCTCCCTCGTGTCACAAGAAAATTAGAATATTAGCATCTGAAAGGCTATTTTCTATAAATTTGTTTGCTTTTTCATGATGCAAAGATGCCAAAGAAACTCTTGGTATTTATTTACTTTTAGTGTTACCCTACAAACTAATTTCTAGTAGAACTCAGATAAGCCTAAGTTACCACAAAACTTTGAAGAAGATACATGGGCAACTTTGAAATCTGCCATTACAGCTATATTTTGAAGAAGCCAGATCCCTGTACTCTGAGAAGCTTTATCAGGTATTTTCCACTGCGAATTTATTTCCTAAGTCACAATTTTTTTTTGTTATAATTTCCATGATGGCTTGGGACCCAAATCAACCATTTTGTTATGTCATAGGCTGTCAATGATCTTTGCATTCACAAGATGGGAGGAAATCTTTACCAACGCATTCAGTCAGAATGTGAACTACACATCTCTACAGCACTCCATTTGTTGGTTGGCCAGAGCCCTGATTTGGTGTATTTTTGTCGCTGGTAAGAAATGCTGGCAGGATTTCTCAGATCAGATGTTGATTATTCGTAGCATAGCCTTGTTTCTTGATAGAACTATGTGAAACAAACTAAGGTGTTGACTCATTGTGGGAGATGGGGCTGAAGCTTTTCGAGAAACATCTCTCGAACAATAAAGAAGTGTTGCACAAAATTTCACAGGCCTCCTGAGATTAATTGAATGGGAGAGGTATGTTGAACATTTTGACTCTTTTAATTGTTATCCAGAAATAGGATTGCTTATTTTGGCAGTGTGCAATTTGATGGTTTTCCTACCCATAATTGATTCTTTATCTTCACACATTCCTTGAATTCTATATTGAGCCTCTTGACCTGTGGCAAATTTAGCATTCACATGATTTCTGAAGTCATTAGTGAACTCAAAACAACAAAAGGATAGTTGCATTAAAGCTAAAATGAAGAATAGTCTTAGAAAGTTGGTTATATGATGGGTTAATTTCTAAGTCTTGTCTTCTATATGTTTCAAGTTCAAAGTGTGGTTGTGGTAGAAAGGAAAATGAAACTTTTGGCTATTAATGGATTTAGGGTGGTTAATGACTTTATTGGTCCTCTTCCAACTTCAGTTCTCTGTCTGACATGACATTCTGGAGTTTGATGATATAAAACACACACACACACACACACACACACACACACACACACACACACACACACACATCGAGAGGGGATGTACTTATAAATTTATATTATAATTGTTATACAATGAAGTCATAGTTTGAATAGCATTCAGATTTTAATCTTTGTCGGCCGCTCTCACCAACAATACGTGCTTGTAAGTCAATGTTTCACTTAATTTAACGTAAACACTTAATTTGTTTTTAGGTTTTTTGACACGTTAGATGTCCATATACTTGAAGGAACCTAATGGCATGCCTTTGCCTACTGATTGTTGATCCCTCAAGATGATATCACAATTGTCAGTTTGAATGACGGGATGCCTCTTATGAGAGCAATGGAAGAAAAGATTCATATAGCCGACCCCAAAAGTCTGAGACTGTTTGATATAAACATATTGCCCTCAATTTTCATCATAAAGTCAAAGTTTTGGTGTAGTGGTAAGGACTTTAAAATAATATCTATAAGTTTGAAACTTTAAAATGATATGAGAGCAACCTAATTCAATTCTCACTAGACGCCCATTTAGAAAGGTGGATTAAAAAAAATATTATTGTGCAAAAGCCCAAATTTCATCTCCATAGAAAGGCGATCGACATGTGAGACCGTGTTAGAATATAAAAATATTACCCTCAACGCTCACAATAACTTAAGAGTTTTGGTGGTGCAGTGACAAGGACTTTTAAGAGACAAAGATTTTGTTATTGCGCAAGTTCACTGTTGATGTTTATAATGTCATTCAATTTCAAACTGTTGAACAAAGTCTTCAACTTTCAAGTCATTATATTGAGTAAAAGTTTTATTTGCTGTATTCTGTCGAGTTGCTGTTCTGACCAGTACTCATCACCTGTTACCTGTTTGCTGGCAAGATTTGGGTCCCCTGTTTTGTTTGGGCAGTGGGACACTGACATTGTGTCACATGTATTAACACCATTATGTAAATGTGATGGTTACCCCCATGTGGGAAGTTTTGAGGCCAGCTCTGGTAGTAACAAGTTGGTTATAGTCGTGAGACCATGGCTTCCTACCTGAATGGATATTGATCGAGCCAAACCTGAACAGAAAAATATAGAAGTTTAGAACAGTGCTAGGTTCTCAATGCTATCGTGTAGCTTAGGGCTAACGGGTCGTGATCCACAGGGAGGGATTGCGATGGAAGCTTTGTGTAAGTTTCTTCTTTTAAGTGTACAGAAACGAGTTTAAAAGTTTTCTTCTCAGTTTTAAAAGAAAATAAAAATAATTAAAGCTAATCTAAATTAAAAGGTATCTAAAGAAGATGGGTTTGTTGTTAAAAAGAAAAGAAAAACGAGTTTAAAGAAAAAGAAATAAAAAGAGAAAGTATTGATTTTGGAAATTGTTTTATTAATTTAAGAAAGAAAATAGAAAAGAGATAAAGGAAGAAAACTTACCTTTGTTGTAGAATAAACGTACCATGATTCGATCCAAAGTAATGTAAAGAAAAAATGAGATAATAAAAGCAACAATTGACTGAATCGAGTACATGAAAGAAAAGGTTGAGAATCTCATTGGCTGTCACTTCAATACAACTATTTGAAGAAGAATTACATCAGTATCACTTAATTACAATTCTTCTTCTTCTTCTTCTCTCATGTAACTCTCTCTAACTTAAAGTAAAATAAAAATTATATTGAACAAGAAAAGAAAAACTTAAACTAAACTAAACTAAAACTCTCTGCTGGAGTTTGTCCCCCTGCCTTCTGAATGTACAGGTATTTATAGGAAGAAGGGGATAAGGGATAAAGTAAAGAGATAGGGGGAGCAAACACTTCCCCTGATTCAAAAAGCCAGCCACGTTTTCGCTGCAAGATTCTGGCCGTAGGGCCAGGATCTGGGAGCGTGTAGTTCACTGATCATCTTCTATCCTTTTATCCTCTTAGAATTTCAAATTCTGCTCTAGATTTGACGATATATCTTTTTATCCTTTACGGAATCGATTGGGTCTTCAAAAAAATCCATTTTTCTTTTGAATTTTTGATGGCATTATCTTATCTGATATATTTGGTTTTCAGATAAGATGACTTCTAGAATATTTGGATTTGAATTGATCCCTGTTGATTTGCTTTATCTCCAGATGATTTAAATCTTCTCAAGAATCTAATTTAATTGGTTAGGATTATCTTCTTTCTACCATATCCTGCATGAATTTAGACATTAAGACAAGTGAGTTGTAGAAATTATTACAGAATAAATGTAGGAATGTAGTAACAATTATGCAATATATGTGTCCAAACAAATATTGTCCTCTTTTGCTCCATTTCATTCTTACCATTAAAGGAGGTGGTTGATATGAGGTGCGGTTTCCAATAATTCTAGTCCTCATATGCTACAATCCATAGGTTTATCTGTCTTATGGTGTGAAGAGCAGATGTTCTGGAAATCACTGGCCAAAGGCTGTATGAAAAGGTTAACATGTTGGTTGGGGAGAAGCAACTTATATTTAGCCCTCTTAAAATATTTCAAACAACTCCTGTTCACTGGTCCTGGTAATTCTATTATTTTAAAAGAGTTTAAACCCCTGAAACTGTTGGTTGAATTCTGAAGTATGTCTAAATACGGGCTGATGATGATATCATGGGGGAAAAATCAGTTTCCTGTTTGTGAAACCGTGTTGATGACTCGGACAATTAAGTCTTTCAATTGTTTCTGCAAAAGTAGAAGGCAGAAACTGTAGAAACATTATATTGATGTTTAAGATTGTCCAAATTCAGCTAATTCTGGCCTTCAGCTGTTTGTGATCTTTATGCAGGCAAGATTTCTGCCATAGTTTTCCTGACTTGTATCACCAAAATAAAGCGAACCCCAGATTACAAAATTCAGTTTTTTTTTTTTTTTCCTGGGAAGCAATTATTTTTGCTGCTTTGGCTTGTGGTGTGCCTTGGATATCTGTTCAATTCCTTGCAGCAAAAGTTTTCAGCTTCTGCTTTCCCATGAACTTTCTCGTCATGGAGAACTTGTGGTGGTGCTCCTTGTTTGCATGAGCTCAAACCACGTAACTATAAAGTGAGTCACCTTATGCTTTCTAGGCGTTGCTGCAGTGCTGCCTTGTAGATGGTTTCCTCATTCAAAAGTTAGCACTAACTAATAGTGGATTGATGGTAGAACTAGTGGTTTTCTCACCTTTGTGGTCAAGCAGTTCTATATAGTTGACAGACTGATGTGAGAAGGCTTGGATGCTGCTACTGTATCTGCGAGAATTTCATAATTGTTTTTCAAATTTTATTGCAGATACAGTATATTAATTGCTAACTGTATCTGGACAACCACTTACAAGAGGGACCAGATATTTCTTTGAGTGGGGGACTTGAGACCATATTTTGTGACATAGTTGGATAGATGCATATAATTTGTATTGGTGATGTGAGTATACTAGAATCTGCAAGTTGAAGTTAGGACGAAAAACCGTATTGCAATCCGGAGAACTCCCAGAAAATATGGTAACATGTTAGCTTGCTTTTGGATTGGTCTCCTAATTTGTTGTATATTATTTAGTAAGCTTACTGGCCTGCAAGGTTTTGTGAGAGTCCCTTGCTTAAATTTGCTTTGGCATGGAACATCACCAACTCATAGAAGGCTGATGTCTGCTTGACAGCTGGTCGCAAAACTTGGCCTTTTCTCTTCGGGGTGTTCTTGACTTTGGTATTAATGGTCGTTCCAATTTGTTGAGAAGGCTTAAAGTGAATCTAGTCCTTGAAAATGGGAAAACAGTAGATGATCAAAGGAAAAACTGAGGAACATTTGTTCCCTGGAGGTTCAAACTTTGGTTACGTGGGTGGGGCACTCGACAAGTAAGCACAGAAAGCATCTTTATAGACTATTTCATTGAGATGTTTGATTTTTTTAGTTTTAACAGTGTTACTTCTATTTTTATTATTAGTAGATTTGGTCGTGTAAATGTGATAATGGTTTCTGACTTTTACAGTCAACAGAAAGTAGATGGGATACCTTTTACTAACTTGGGGTTGATGTATGCATATTTGAGGTATAAAGGAAATGTTGGTGCCAATATAGCACACTCATTGAATTTGTGCAAAAAATACTAGCACTCATAAGTAGAAGCTAGAGTTTATCCCACAAAGAATAAACATGATTGGGAAATATGTTACTTTGATGGATTTAGTTACTACCATCTGTTGTGGGTGGAGGTTTGGCAAGATGCTATTGTAGGAAATGGACTTTGAGTCCACATAATTATATGCACTATCGAACCGATTTGGCATTCAATGGCATGTTATGCATTGCATAGTGCATATGCAGGTTAGGTTCTATTAAGCACCCTTTAATGGTGCATAACCGCTAAATGGTCATGTAGATGGAATCGGGTTTTGGATTGGGCTTGCAACTCACATGAGGTGGAGAAGTACATTTGTGATGTTACATAACTTGGAAATATCTTTTAGACTATCTGTAGACAGTTATATAACCAACAAGTGTCTGTGTTAAAATCTTGGCCAATCTCTAGACACTTCACTTGCCTGTTTGGGCCTAAGTTACAGGTGAATACGCGTGAAATCCTGCTAAATTTGCTTTTGCAATTACTACATTTATCTTTTAAAACAAATCCTTATACAATTTCCTGGAGCATTTTCCTTTGCTCAATCAATAGCCTTGTAGTGGCAGTGAATCCGAATTGTAGATTTCTTATGGATTTTTTAGGTGCTAATGAGTGCATAATTCTCTTACGGTCTTACCTGAGAAACATGGTGTTCTGTGCAGTTTATGGTATTTCACTGGTCACATGGTTCCCCATTGAGAGCTTTCTCTCTTTCTTTCTTTGGAATTGTCCTCCCATACCTTATCTGAATGAATTTTTATTTGTCATGAACCACTTCTCACAGTAGCTGGACTCAGATTTTTCTTATATATATTAAACAAGTAGTTCAGAGAAGAAATGCTAATTTAATAAAGGAAATGGCCTAAAGAAAGCTGAATGGAGAAGAAGGATCTCATATAGGTAATTGCAATATTTGGGATGAAGGCTTCTGTTGTTATTTCCTACCACTAACAACAATGTTCTATAAATGAATGTACTCTTTAGGTTGTGTTTGCAATTAAGGATTAGCAAGTTTTTGTGAACCCTGTAGAGTTAGAAACCAGTTAACTGCCAATGTAATCCATGTAAATGCATTGTCTGCACTGCATAGTTAATGAACTTGGCTACTCATTTTACTGGTATGGTAAGTTGTAATCTCCTTTGAACATGTTTAATCATTGTTAAGTTGATACACATGATTTTTTGTGCCCACAGATACATATGCTCATTAGTAGGCAGAGAAACCTGTCTAAATGTTTGCAGGTTTTGTGTTTCAATGGTGGAAAATTTCTGAATTCAAATTCAATCTCCATTCTTTTTATTGTTTCATTTTTTTTAATTTGGCTTTTATTGGTTGTAATTTCTTGAGACACCTGCAAATTTCACTATAAGGGTTATCTACATCTAGTCCTAAAATGAACTACCTGTATTTCAATAACAATAATGTAGCCTCTCCATATATTTCAAATGAGGTGATTGGTTATTTCTATTTAATGGTTACTCAATGATCTCTGACCCAAATTTATTGGTTTTTCAGTGTTGTTAAGTAGTGTTTAACAAAAACGATTTGTTCTCTTGACCAGGCTAGGTGAAGCCATTAATAAGACATTACTTAGTCACCTTTTGAAGATGTTTACTGCCCTAGGAATTTATGCAGACAAATTTGAGAAACCCTTTCTTGAATGCACTTCTGAATTTTATGCTTCTGAAGGTGTGAAATACATGCAGCAGTCAGATGTTCCGGAGTATTTAAAACATGTAGAGGTACTTCTTTCACTTTTCGCCTTATGCCTTTTATATATCACTCATATTCTGGCAATCAAAGCGCTAGAATTATGATTCATCATATGTATGAATTTGATGGATGCAAACTTGCAGTTAAGGTTGAATGAAGAACATGAAAGATGCTTGCACTACTTGGATGCCAGTACGAGGAAGCCGCTTATTGCAACTGCTGAAAAACAACTTCTTGAACGTCATACATCTTCCATTCTTGACAAGGTTGTATGTCAGTAGTGTTCTTGGCTGGCAAAGCTTACAGAGTCTAAGTTAACATTTTCTTTTCCTCCCTTTCTTTGATTAGGGATTCACAATGCTTATGGAAGCTAAGCGCATTGAAGATCTTCAGAGAATGTATACCCTTTTCCAGAGGGTTAATGCGCTCGAGTTACTAAAGCAAGCTCTTGGCTCATTCATTCGTGGTACTGGACAGGGTATTATAATGGATGAAGAAAAAGACAGAGATTTGGTTGCATGTCTCTTAGAGTTCAAGGCATCCCTTGATACAATATGGGAAGAGAGTTTCTTCAGAAATGAAACATTTTCACAAACCATAAAGGACGCATTTGAGCACCTCATTAATCTTCGTCAGGTAAGATTGTATTTGCCACCACAAGTACAATCTAGATTGCTCTTATCTGCTATGTTATACATTTTCTGGAATTGAGAAGTTTCTGGAATTTTAATAAAGAGTTTTATTAAACTACTGTATAGGAAATAAATAGTTTTCAGGGCAAACCATATGGTATGGGAAACAGTAAAAATTCCAGAGACAACTCAATAATAGAATTCATGCTTTCGGGAATTTTTACTGTTTCCTGTACCATATGGTTTGCCCCTGAAAACTCTTTATTTTCTTGAATTTAGTTATATTATTCAAGTGTATCTATGCATTCCTAATATGAAACTTCAGCAAGTGTTAGCTAGCATGCGGCATAACGTGATTGATGCTGCTTCATGCTAGACCAGCTGGCCTGTAATTCCAGAGATTCATGCTGGAGGTTTAGTGTTTTCCCTGGAATTGTTGCGGTCAGATGTTTGATAAACTTATTTTTATCAAACTAAACAATTCCATTAAAATAGTATGTTTGGTAAACTTCTTAGCTTCTTGATTTTTTTTTAGTTTTTTTTTTGTTATTTTGTAATATTTGAGATTGTTGTGCGTCTTGCAAATAGCAGAACAGCTTTGTCATATAACTTCGTACATCCACTAACTAAAAAACACCCAACTTCGTCATACCTAACTACTTGCACCTGTCTTGGTTGGATGCTTTGTATTTGTACTTTAGTGCAACTTTCATCTATGTGAAAGCTAATGGAATCTGGCTTTTGTGTTTATATATCACAGAATAGACCTGCTGAACTAATTGCCAAGTTTCTAGATGAGAAGCTTCGTGCTGGTAATAAGGGTACTTCTGAGGAAGAGCTAGAAGGTACACTAGACAAAGTGTTGGTGTTATTCAGATTTATACAGGTATACACTGGGATGTTTAGGCGCATATGTGTTTGTTATTTATAGGTACAACTTGACTTAAATGTAACAGACTTTAGCTCTCTATGTGCCTGAGTTACGTGTGCTCTCTATTTGGTGCTTCACAGAGAATACTGCTAAAATATACTGACTGGCAAAGGGATTTTGTTTCACCATTAATCAGGGCAAAGATGTTTTTGAGGCCTTCTATAAGAAGGATCTTGCAAAAAGGCTATTGTTAGGAAAGAGCGCCTCAATTGATGCGGAAAAGTCAATGATTTCAAAAGTAATTATAGATGATTCCTAAAAGTTGTTTCTGAAAGTTTATTTCCAACTTGTTTGCATTCTGAAATTCCCTCAATATATCTAAGGAGAAATTACTGCCCTTTTCAGCTCAAGACAGAGTGTGGGAGCCAATTTACGAATAAACTTGAAGGAATGTTCAAGGTATTCAATTTCCTCTTTAGTAAATTGCCGTATGCCATACAGTGATTATGTGTAGTTCTTCATCTGATGCAAGTTCAAAGTGAATTCCCTGAAAAAGTATATACTGACCCCCCCCCCCCCCACAAAAAAAAAAAAAAAAACCCCCCCCACCCCCCCAAAAAAAAAAAAAAAAAGAACAAAAAAAAAAGATAGTAAAAAAAAAAATAGTTCATGCATTTTATGTTAAGAGATGCCATAGCCGCAAGGGTGTCGCAAATGCATCGAATGTTTAGAAGGTTGTTACTTCGTTGTACATGTCAGGTACATCTGACATATCATAAATTAACATATTCAATGCGTACTTGTTGCCTATCAAAGATTAAAACTAAATCGGTACTTGAAAACTGGGTTCATGACTCAGATTGTTGTGGATTTTTTGTTGTTTACCTTTCTATTTGAACTCTTTTTTTTACTATATGCCTTCTTTTGAGTAAATGACCAGTGTTTTCTGAGCAGTGGTGCATTATAGATTGTTATATAAGGGGTTTCTCATAATTCTATTTGTATGATAAACTTCTTCCAGTTAATTTGCAGACTTGGAATTACTTTGTAGAATTTTTCCTATTTATACGCTTCTTATTATTCTTATAACTAAAATTGTTATTTGTCTTAGTCATGTTTTGTTCTATCATTTATCTGTTAGAGAAATTCAGGTGTAAAATAGGAGTATTAAAGCTATATTTATTCATTGGCATATCCACATTGTGTTTTGTCCTACTTTTCCCACATTATTGTATTTCTTTTTTTTTTCCCATAACCATGCAACTTGGACTAATAGTACTCTCATCTGCATTACTGATGTTGAGAGTTGTGTACATATTCTTTTACAGTAACACCAAATCCGTTTGGTTTGTCTTGTCCTCAACTCTTGATACTGGAAACATTTGGACACAGTGCTATGCTTGTGTTTACCTTATGATTATTCTTTTTCTTAGGATATTTGATTTTTTTATTTTTTATTTATTGATGACCGAAAGGTCCAAATAAATACATGAGGCTTCCCGAGAGAGGAAAGAACAAACAAGTTGCCAGTTAAAACATGAGGAACAAAGAAGGAAAACGTAGACCACTTTGCAAACAATTCTACCTGGTTGAATTTTGATTGTCTAAAAGCAAGTGTGCCTGGGGTTCAGCTTGTAGAGGAAGGATGGCACATGCAGGAACTCCCTGGTCAAAGAGACAGTTTCAGTAATGCGGCTATTGTTTGCCGCCTCCTTAGCCAAAGCATCGACTACTAAATTAAGCTCTTGGAATACACGAAAGATACTGAAATTGGAGAAATTGTTTTGGAGGATCAAGCAGATGGGTTTACGCGAACTCCAGATGTTCCAATGCCAGTGCTCCTTGTTCCTCATGGCCCATTTAATGGTCTGGATAGTGTTGACAGAATCACCTCCAATTAGCAACCTACTGCTGAAACGTGTCTGACAAGTAGAGAGCCCCGGAAAGGACTGTCATTTCAAGTTGATTGACAGATCAACCTCCACACGCTTGTAGGATGTTTGATCTGCTTTCTGAAAGAGACCCTTTTTTTGCAGGATCTTTTAAAAAAGAGAGCTAACCTGTTCTATGTTTTTTAGGACGTCGGGTTTATTTCAGGCAGACAACAGCCCATGTGCAAATTAGGTGTAGTTCTAACTTCTTTAGATCATAAACCCTGATTTCATTTGAGTTTGAAACCTGTCCTCCTCTACATTGTTATATGTTTCCCTCTCATTGTCTCCACACCTCATCTATTGATTGAGATGTATTCTGTTGTACCAGCAGTACAAGGTAAACTTAAACTCCGCATGTTTGAATTATGAATAGTTCTAACTTCTTTACACTTCAGATCATAACCATGATTATTTCGGGTTCAAGGTCTGTACTCCACTAGAGTATTCTGTCTTTTGTTCTTGTTGTGTCTACACATCTTATCTATTCAATTCATAAAGACGTATTTTGATGGACTGGCACTATTAGGTATACTTGGACTCCTCACCCACAAAAAAAAACATACAACAACAACAACTAAGCCATATGTCCCAAGTATTTGGGGTAGGCTACATGAACCAAAAGAGAATTACGCCGGATCGGGTACATGGATCAGCTTTCTCCACTCATTCCTATCGAGCAATATGCCTTCACTAAGACCTTTAGCCTCTATATCTTGTCGTATTACCTCCATCCATGTTTTCTTCGGTCTCCCCTGCGCTCTTTTAACTTGCCCTAAATTGATACGCTCTGTAGGTCTACGTCGCACATAACGAAACCATCGTAGGCAATTTTTCTCTCATCTTCTTTTCTATAGAGGTTACACCTATCTTAGTACGAATATCCTCATTTCTCACCTTATCTCTTCGCGTGTTACCACACATCTAACGAAGCGTGCACATCTCTGCTACACTCATCTTATGTGCATGATATCTCTTTATAGCCCAACATTCTGTACCATATAATAAAGCTGGCCTAATAGCAGTCCGATAAAATTTTTCCTTCAGCCATAACAGAATGTTACGATCACATAAAACTCCTGTTGCGCTCCTCCATTTCAACCAGCCAGTTTGGATCCTATGGTTGACATTACTATCAATCTCCCCATCCTTTTGGATAATAGAACCCAAGTACTTAAAATGACTGCTTATTGGTATTTCTTGTCCATCTAATCTCATAATATATATCGGATTCTCTGTTTACTGAATTTACACTTCATATACTCTGTTTTGGTCCTACTTAATCTAAAACCTCGAGATTCTAGAGTTTGCTTCCATAACTTCAATTTGGCATTTATCCCAGCTCTCGTCTCTTCGACTAGGACAATATCATCATCAAATAGCATACACCATGGTAACTCATCTTGAATAGCTCAGTAAGCTCATCCATCATTGTGGCAAATAAGAATGGACTCAATGCAGATCCTTGATGCAATCCAATTGTGATAGAAAAATCACTTATTATGCCTCCACAAGGTCTGACATTTGCCACTACTCCATCGTACATATCCTTGATTATATTTGATGGGGACTCCCTTTTTCATCAATGTCCACCATAATACCTCTCTTGGCACCTTATCATAAGCTTTTTCTAAATCAATAAAGACCATATGTAAATTTCTCTCCTCTCTCGAAATCGCTCTATAAGTTGACGAAGCAAATGAATAGCCTCTGTTGTCGATCGCCCTGGTGTTCAATTACTCTTTCCCAAAGCTTCATGGTGTGACACATAAGTTTTATTCCACGATAGTTTGAACAACTCTGGATATCACTCTTGTTCTTATAGAGAGGTACTAAGGTACTCTTCCTCCACTCATTGGGCATCTTTTTAATTAGCCAGATCTTGTTAAAGAGGTTTGTCAGCCATCTCACGCCCACCTCTCTTACGCATCTCCATACCTCAATAGGAATTCCATCTGGGCCAACAGCTTTCCTTGACTTCATCCTCTTTTAGGCCTCTTTAACTTTAGATTCGCTAATTCTGCGTATATAACTATGGTTCATATCATGGCACTGAATGGTAAGGTCATCCAAGTCTTGAGTAGAATTACCATTGAACAATTTGTCAAAATACTCTCTCCATCTTTTTTTGATTTCTTCATCTCGAACTAAAACCTTCTGATCCTCATTTTTGACATACCTTATAGTACATAAGTCTCTAGTATATCTCTCTTATTCGAGCAATTCTATATATATCCTTTTCAACCTCTTTGATGTCCAATTTCTTACACACTTCTTTGTACACTTTAGCTCTTGCATTCTGAACAGCTTTTTTAGCCTCCTTCGCTAGCTTATACCTCTCAAAACTCACTCCATCACAATTTTTCTTCAATCTCTATAAGAGTTTTGTTTGATCTTAATGGCAGCTTTTACCTCTTCATTCCATTATGATGTGTCCTTACATGGTGGAGCACCACCCCGTGACTCACCAAGTACATTTTTAGCTACTCTTTTAATGCAGCTAGCAATTTTGTTCCATGTTATATTAGGATCATCTTGGGCTTTCCAATCTGTTTCATGTACTACTCGATCTACAAAAACTCCTTGGTTACCTTCTTTTAGCCGCCACCACTTAATCTTAGGATCTAACTTACGTTTAATCTTTCTAAATCTTCTTCTAATCTGGACATCTAAAGTTAAGAGTCTATGTTGGGTTACTACACTCTCACTCGGTACTACCTTACAATCCATACAACAACCTCTATATACTTTTCTAGTTAAAAAGAAATCTATTTGGCTCGCATTTGATCCACTTCTATAAGTGATCAAGTGAGACTCTCTCTTCCTAAACCAAGTATTCTCTAAGATCAGATCATATGACAAAGCAAAATCTAGAATCGAGTTACCTGGTTCATTTCTTACCCCAAAACCAAATCCTCCATGTACACTATCAAACCCATAACGACTAGTTCCTACATGCCCATTGAGGTCACCTCCTATGAAAAGCTTTTCTCTAATGGGTATGCCTTGTATAATCTCATCGAAATCCTCCTAAAATTGACGCTTACTGGACTCATCAAGTCCTACTTGTGGTACATAGACACTAATAACATTAAAAATCTTCCCACCTAAAATAAGTTTAACGAATAAAATCCTATCATCCTTTCTCCTAACCTTCACTACATTCTTAAGCAATTGTTTATTTATGATCACACCCACCCTATTACGATTTCTATCTCTACCAGTATACGAAAGTTTATAACCCCAAGACTCTATAATTCTAGCTTTTTCACCTATCCATTTAGTTTCCTGCACACACAAATACTAACATTCCGTCTAACCATAACATCAACTAACTCTGCTAATCTACCTGTAAGAGAACCTATGTTCCATGATGCTAACCTAATCTTTTATTCATGAGCTACTTTTTCTACCCTCACCCGCTTATAAAAGTGTGAGAACCCTTACTCATTTGACACCACATCCGGGCGCCGATGTGGCGCTTCGTTTCTGGACGACGACCTAGCAACCCTTACCCATTTTTCACTACACTCGGGCTCCGATGTAGCGCGTCGCTCAGTAGGGGACGCCCCAACGAAATTTAGTTCTTGGTTCATGTTCATAGTATGCGACAATGTTTTACGTTTGGCTGTCACAGGCTTACACAACTCTCCTCCTTTATCCTGACTTGGGACAGACAGTGAACGACGTGTACTGGCAGAGTTAAATAAAAAAAAAAAACATAAAAGCAAAAAAGCAAAAAACATAAAAGGAACAAAAACCAAAACACATTGGGGGCTTTTTAATTTGCCAAGAAATTAGGAACTAATACTTAACAATAACAGAAGAACAACATAAAGCTTTAATCCAATTATCCAAATGCTTTTCATTGTATCTTGTTTTCTTTTTTCACCACCTATCAAGGGTTACGTGCCACAGTTTACTCGAATGAGTAGCATATATAGGTAACACTGATGTGGAAAAGTCAACCTTTGGGTTCCATAGAGTACAGTTGGCATCTTGCAAAGTGTTTTTTAAATGCTGAAGAAGTTGGTAAAATGAAGCTTCTGGCCATGGGTGTGAGGTTATGCTTTTTAGTCAGTGCTATCTTGGTAATCTTTTTGAGTGTCTGTCGGGCTAGATAAAACCAGTTTTATGGAGCTTTAATGACATGGGATTGTTGCAGAGATACAAGACAGAATTTGCTTAAGGTTGTGACCTCAAGTGGTTTAAGTTGTCAACCATTGCGGAATCTGTAGATGCATTTTTTTTTTTGTGAAAAAAATCTTAGATCGCCTCTGGGAATTTTTTAACAGCAAACGGATGCCATAGGTCACTGAGACCTATGGCTTTACCAGTTCATGTGTTCCTTGTTTTTATTAAGAGAAATGTTTCTCGATGGTGGTAAAGCTGCTGCATGGCATGATTTCTTGCATTCACTTAGTGTAATGTAATCCAAGGAAGGAAAACAGTATTTTAACAAGCTGAATAAGAGCGAACCATGTCTGTGTTAGTCATGCATTTAGATATATTAGAATTTGAGGTTTACAAGATCTTTACTATTAAGAACACCCTAGGAACCATTAATATGTTCAGTTCTACATGTAAGATATTACTGTACTATTAGCTGCATGTGCAGATGACTCAGTCGAGGCACACAGAAGTTTTAAAGAAGACTGCATGTGCATGTTCTTCAGCAAACGCTGTGGACTCATTTTTTTTTTTAAAAAATAAATTAGGGGGTGGGGGACAAGTAGAACTATTGATGGTCGTGGGCTCTCACATATAACATGTTTATTTATATGTTTGAGTGTAATTTGTGGTCCCATTTCTCTAACAGATATAATCCACACTCTGCCATATCTTACTCTGGTAGCTCTGCCAAATACTCAAATCATTTTGAGTGGTGCAGCTTGTTCATAAATGCTCCACTTCTCTTCCTTAAACATATAAGAGAAATCACCTTCAAATGATTTGTTCAGGTTTCCTCATTTGCTGTCTCAATCATGTTGACTTGACAGAGGCACCATACCAGTACAATTTCTGTGTGTTCTTAATGATAATCTCATTTCTGAACCATTTTCAGGACATCGAATTATCAAAAGAAATAAATGATTCCTTCAAACAGTCATCCCAAGCCAGGACAAAGCTTCCTACTGGTATTGAGATGAGTGTTCATGTTCTAACAACTGGGTGGGTATTTGTCATTTGGTCTTTGTGGCAGATATGCTGACAAGGGCAATAATTGTTATTCTATTGCTAAGTCATTCTCCCTATTAGACATAATTCTATCACTTGATGTTCACTTTGCAGATACTGGCCAACATACCCGCCCATGGATGTTCGGCTTCCTCATGAATTGAATGTTTATCAGGTTAGTTCCTTAGAACCATACACAAGGTATGCATCATTCTTTGAGTTATCGTTCTTTTGGAAGTTTTTAATCTGTGCTTGCATACAATAGGATATATTTAAAGAGTTCTACTTGAGTAAATATAGTGGGAGACGGTTAATGTGGCAGAATTCCTTAGGTCACTGTGTTCTAAAAGCAGATTTTCCTAAAGGTAAAAAGGAATTGGCAGTGTCGTTGTTCCAGGTGCGTGGGATCGTCAATCTTGCTTTATACAATTCTTTCTCATTTTAGCCAGCCTCAATATTCTTCTGGGCTCCTTCAATTTTGTCAGACTGTTGTCTTGATGCTGTTCAATGATACCCAAAAGCTCAGTTATCAAGACATCAAGGATGCCACCAGTATCGATGATAAAGAGTTGAGGAGGACTTTGCAATCGGTTGCATGTGGCAAAGTTCGTGTGCTACAGAAGGTTTGTTAATTCTTATAGCCCTTCACTTGTTATATAGCTTGAATTTTTTAACGTGACACGCTGGCCTTCTGTAGTTCCCAAAGGGAAGAGAAGTGGAAGATGAAGATTTGTTTGTGTTCAACGAAGAGTTCAGTGCTCCTCTCTACCGCATCAAGGTAAATGTTCTATTTTTCTCACCATTTTGGATTGTCAACATGCGACAAGAGCTAACATGTTGTATATTCAGGTAAATGCTATTCAGATGAAGGAGACGGTGGAAGAAAATACGAGCACCACAGAGAGAGTATTCCAGGACCGTCAATATCAGGTATGACTCATATAGTTACCGCACAATCTTGGCTGTCCTCTTTACTAAGCATCTCACCAGAAACATGCATGACAAGAATATTAGAAGAACATAGCAGCAGTATGTAAATGTTTGACATCAAACCTTTCTATTGATAATTCTTTATTATGCTATTAACTGATTATTAGCGAGTACAAACACATACACACGCTAACAACACACACACACATGTATACATATACATACATAGGGAACTATCCCGGTGAGAACCGTTCTCACCAAGTGCTTCGTGCGAACTCTACAACCGGCCACCCCGTGGATGATCCGAACCGTTCATCTTAATCTACATACTCAAATCAGGCCATCAATAAAAAAATCACGCGATTCCGAATCTTTTTATCCATGCATCAAATGACATCTTTATGCTATGGTGAATATAACATATGTTTTGTAACTATTTGATGCATAGGTAAAAAGGTTCATAATCACGTGATTTTTTATTGGTAGCCTAATTAGAGTATGTAGATTAAGATGAATAGTTCGGATCAGCCACGGGGTGGCTCACCATGGAGTTCACACGAGTGTTCTCATCGTGGAGTTCTAACTAGAATATTTCCCTATATATATTTTGTTAGCGTGTGTGTGTATATGGGAAATGTTTTAATACACAGTGTGTAACATAAGAGTTTATATATACCTATGAAAATACACCGTAGTCCATCCATATCATGATCTAAATCATTAGATGTGATCTACTTGCCTAAAACTCATGTGGAGCAAATTTCATGTGGATTGAAATTTTCTTCCTTCTCCATCTCATGATCTAAAAATTGGATGGTCTGTAGCGATCTTAAAGCTAGTTTTTTTATTTGCTTGATTTATGAGATAGAGGTTTCAATTCACATGAAATTTGATCCTTATGAGTTTTACAACATGTACATCACATTCAATTATTTGAATCATGAATATGGATGAGCTATGGTGTAGTGTTATAGGTGTATGTAAACTCTTATATTACACCTTATGTGTAAAAAACACACACATAAAGTGCTTCTAATGTGTCTCCTTAGATAACTATCTAAGATGACTCAAAATCTAACAATGGACCACTTTTAAACATGATCTACTCCTTCCACCTTGATCTATAAGTGTTAAGATATAAGATGATTGTGTATAAAATTTTATGCATTCTTAAAACTATTTAAGTATGCATTAAACACTACAAAATGAATGGTTTTTCAATAATAAAACAAATGACATCGTTTAATCAACGGTGAAAAAAAAAAATCCAAATTACACAGTCATATTATAACACGGAAATCAAAATGGAAGGAGCAAATCATACTTAAAGATGGTCTTTAGTGAGATTGATATATCTCCTTAGATAATCTGAGGGGAAACACTAGGAGCTCTTTACCATATATATATATATATATATATATATATATATATATA